>SJYV01005436.1:213693-236466 GCA_006410875.1 Neotragus pygmaeus | reverse complement strand
GCATGAGGTGGCCAAAGTACTGGACTTTCTGCTTTAGCATCATTCCTTCCAAAGAACACCCAGGACTGATCTCCTTTAAAATTGACTGGTTGGATCTCCTTGCAGTCCAAGGGACTCTCAAGAGTCTTCTCCAACACCACAGTTCAAAAGCATCAATTCTTCGGTGCTCAGCTTTCTTCACAGTCCAACTCTCACATCCATACATGACCACTGGAAAAACCATAGCCTTGACTAGACGGACCTTTATTGGCAAAGTAATGTCTCTGCTTTTCAATATGCTATCTAGATTGGTCCTAACTTTTCTTCCAAGGAGTAAGTGTCTTTTAATTTCATGGCTGCAGTCACCAAAATAAGTATATTTGTTGTCAAATTTACTATTTATTGAGACTGGTACTATCAAACAATTCATAGGTAATAGGAAGAGAAGTACTATATTCTATCCCTTTCTTAAAGATTTATATTTATAATAAATTCTGAGACACTTAATACCAACAAGGAAATCTAATTTTCTTTTAACTCAAAAATATGTAAACATACTTGATCATGGAGCTCTGTATTTACATACTGTTTATTAATAACCTAAGCCCAGTTCAAGAAACTCTGATCTTGTTCAAAAATTTCTGTTTTATATGTTAGGAATTAAGTCCAGAATAAGCAACTCATTTGACCAAGTTTACTCATCAAATGGGAGAGGTCTCTAGACTGAAGATCTCTATTCTTGTATTACAAACCATCTTTAGTCACTTGATATGCTCTGGAGGTTTTATAACCAAGTATTGC
Source organism: Neotragus pygmaeus (assembly GCA_006410875.1). NCBI lineage: Eukaryota > Metazoa > Chordata > Mammalia > Artiodactyla > Bovidae > Neotragus > Neotragus pygmaeus. The sequence continues at coordinate 235,686 of SJYV01005436.1, read as the reverse complement.
TTCTATTTTTGTGCTTCTACTCTCCCTGGGCCTTCATGATATAACTTCTATCATTCTATGGTATCATTCTCTGCTTTCGTGTGAGAGTGAACACTCCTTTTGCCCAAGAAACATGAACTGAGCATTTTTGTTTTACCCAACTAATGCCAGTGAAATCTTAGTAAATCTTTCATTAATTAAAAAATGTGGAAGAAAAATGTGAACAGCCACAAACTAAAATTTGGACACCCAAGATAAGACTATAAAATTCCAAACTGGGAATAAAAACACTGAGGAAAAGTGTTATCTACAAGAGCAAGGTAGGGTTCTTAGGGGAAAAAAAATTCAAGAAAATTTTTACAGAGTAAGGACTCAGAAAAATAAACAATGAGATTTCATAGTATCACCAATGTGGAGAAGACATTTGGTTCAGGACAGCTGATGCTCCATTGGTTAATCACTAAATAATTTCCTAAACTAAACACGAAGAATATGAACTGCTCCATGCAAAATGCTAGATTGCTTATGACACAAAATCACATAAAATAATTACTTCACTTGACAGCAAAAAGGATTAAGTATCTATTCAATATGTCACAGCCCAAGCTTGTTATTCTCAAAATTAAAATGTTAAGAGTGTACAACAAAAATATATCACAGGAGGAACTGATATTAACTGATCATGCTAAATCTTTGACTTTTCTGGAGTCCAAAGACAAGTGGGCCTTAGGTTGCATTACTAAGAACAAAGCTGGTAGAGATGATGGAATTCCAGATGAACTATTTCAAATCTTAAAAGATGATGCTCTTAAAGTGCTGCACTCAATATGCCAGCAAATTTGGAAAACTCAGCAGATGGCCACAGGGATGGAAAAGGTCAGTTTTCAGCCCAGTCTCAAAGAAAGGCAAGGCCAAAGAATGCTCAAACAACTACACAATTATACTCATCTCACACACTAGCAAAGTAATGCTCAAAATTCTCCAAGCAAAGGTTCAACAGTACATGAACCAAAAACTTCCAGATGTTCAAACTGGATTTAGAAAAGGCAAAGGAACCAGAGATCAAATTGCCAACATCTGTTGAATCGTCAAAAAAGCAAGAGTTCCAGAAAAACATCTACTTCTGCTTTATTGACTACACCAATGCTTTTGATTGTGTGGATCACAACAAACTCTGGAAAATTCTTAGAGATGGGAATACCAGACCACGTTACCTGCTTTCTCAGAAATCTGTGTGCAGTTAGAACTGGATATGGAACAATAGACTGGTTCCAAATGGGGAAAGGAGTATGTCAAGGCTGTATATTTTCACCCTGCTTATTTAACTTATATTCAGAGAACATCATGTGAAATGCCAGGCTGGATGAAGAATGAGCTGGAATCAAGACTGCTGGGAGAAATATCACTAACGTCAGATATGCCGATGACACCACCCTTATGGCAGAAAGCGGAGAGGAACTAAAGAAACTCTTGATGAAAGTCAAAGAGGAGAGGGAAAAGCTGGCTTAAAACTCAACATTCTAAAAACCAAGATCATGGCATCCGGTCCCATCACTTCATGGCAAATAGATAGGGAAACAATGGAAACAGTGACAGACTTTATTTTCTTGGGCTTCAAAATCTCTGCAGATGGTGACTGCAGCCATGAAATTAAAACACTTGCTGTTGGAAGAAAAGCTATGACCAACCTAGACAGTATATTAAAAACAAGAGACATTACTCTGCTGACAAAAGTTCGTCTACTCAAAGCTATGGTTTTTCGAGTAGTCATGTATGGATGTGAGAGTTGGGCTATAAAGAAAGCTGAGCACTGAAGAATCGATGCTTTTGAACTGTAGTGTTGGAGAAGACCCTCGAGAGTCCCTTGGACTGCAAGGAGAGTCAACCAGTCAATCCTAAAGGAAATCTGTCTGAATATTCACTGGAAGGACTGATGCTGAAGCTGAAGCTCCAATACTTTGGCCACCTGACGTGAAGAGCCAACTCATTTGAGAAGACACCAATTCTGGGAAAGATTGAAGGCAGGAATAGAAGGGGCCAACAGAGGACGAGATGGTTGGATGGTATCACCATCTCAATGGACATGAGTTTGAGCAAGCTCCTGGAGTTGGTGATGGACAGGGAAGCCTGACATGCTGTAGTCTTGGAGGTGCAAAGAGTCGGACGTGACTGAACTGAAGCCTGTGACATACATAAGCTCACTTAAGTCTCATCACTACCTTGTGAGGTAGATACCTTTCAAACAGATTTGAGGAATTATCTGAAGTCTCTTCTTTTAGAATTTACATTCTGTCTTTAAGAATACAGACTAATAAGAATCTACATTCTAAGAATCTGGGTTGCCCAATTTTATTTCTCCTAATAATCTCCAAATCCCAAGATCTGTTTATCTGCTATGAACTTCTCCAACAGTTTCAACTTTTTAAATATAATTACCTTCATGTGACTTACAGGACCTCTTGGTGGGCATTTAAAAATTGCAACAGGTCCCTCATTTTGTTCAGGACATACTCCAGGAATTCATAACAGCTGTCTCCCTAAGGAGTATTTAAGACTTACAAAATTCTTGGGGTTATTTTCTATGAGACTGAATGTAAAAAGAGAAACACTTATAGACTTTTTAATAAATTACAGATATGTGCTGAATATGTTATTCTTTAATTCTCACACCCTTCTTATTCAACAAATCTCACTGCAGATGAGAAATCTGAGGCTTAGAAATTAAGTTATCTTATCTTTTCCAAAGTCAAATACAGTGGTGATACCAGGAAACAAACTTTTCTGACCCATTCCATAGCTTGTATTTTTAATGTCTAAAATGTGAATAATATTCAATAAATAATGATAGTAACCATCATCTTATAGCATCTACTATGTGTCCAACTCCTAGATAAATAGTTCAGCTCAGTTGCTCAGTCGTGTCCGACTCTTTCCCACACCCCATGAATCGCAGCACACCAGGCCTCCCTATCCATCACCATCTCCTGGAGTTCACTCAAACTCACGTCCATTGAGTCAGTGATGCCATCCAGCCANATAGTTCAGCTCAGTTGCTCAGTCGTGTCCGACTCTTTCCCACACCCCATGAATCGCAGCACACCAGGCCTCCCTATCCATCACCATCTCCTGGAGTTCACTCAAACTCACGTCCATTGAGTCAGTGATGCCATCCAGCCACCTCATGCTCTGGAGTCCCCTTTTTCTCCTGCCCCCAATTCCTCCCAGCATTAGAATCTTTTCCAATGAGTCTACTCATTGCATGAGGTGGCCAAAGTACTGGAGTTTCAGCTTCAGCATCATTCCTTCCAAAGAACGCCCAGGGCTGATCTCCTCTAGAATGGACTGGTTGGATCTCCTTGCAGTCCAAGGGACTCTCAAGAGTCTTCTCCAACACTACAGTTCAAAAGCATCAATTCTTCAGTGCTCAGCCTTCTTTACAGTCTCCCTGGTGGTTCAGATAGTAAAGAATCTGCCTGTAATGTAGGAGATCCAGGTTTGATCCCTGGGTCAGGAAGATCCCCTGCTGAAGGGAATAGCTATCCACTCCAGTATTCTTGCCTGGAGAATTCCACGGACAGAGGAATCTTGCAGGCCACAGTCCATGGTTTGCAGAGTTGGACACGACTGAGTGGCTTTCACTTTTCACTTTGGGGTCACCATATTACAGCCAGTGTAATATGGTCCAAAGAGACAGTAATTTAAAATCATACTGCCTGGTTACTAGTCTTGGGTGCTTAACATTTGGTTAGCTATCTACCTTCTCTGACCCCCAGTTTCTTCACCTCTAAAATGATGACTTTTCAAATGGTTTCTTGATGAGCTGGTATGAAGCTTACAAAAGGTAGTATGTGAAAAGTTTTAAACCATACAGTGACAAATGGTGTTGTAAATACTGTTATTAATTAAAACAGGCTAAGCAAATCTAAAGATGTATCCTGCCAGAATCTACTTTCCATTATTTTCCCATGAATAAGAAACATCTAAATTTACAGAAAATGATTAAAAATCTGTCCAAAATATTACAAAAAAGAACAAAGAAGAGATTCAAAGATTAATTTGTTTTGACTCCCATTTGTTAACTTTAAAGACAACACTGGGATAAAAAAAGAAAGAGAATCATAAAGATCAATCCTGATAAAGATGTTATTTCACAGACAAACAAAGTTAAATGAAGCTCGCAATGAGGTGAGAAACTGACCTGCTAGCCCAAAAGATCTATGGTAGAACATCTCAACAGACACTGTCCCTGGAAGAATAGCTAAACTGAAAAAACAGAAGGTCTGACTAGCTTAAAAATGGAAAAATAGACAATCTGATAGCTATTTGATTCCTTTCATTTTAAGTATCCACTAGCAAGAAATTTAAAGGAGTGTATATCATCTTAATCCAATTTTTTTTTAACCAAAAACATTAAGATCATAATTTATAGGCAGGTATTGTTTTGAATAAGGCCATGAGTAACAAAATTTTCTCTCATGGGTTTATCTGAACCTAACTTTAAGACACACCTTTTTCTCACCCATAGTTTTCTTCATGTTCAGAACATTCAGAAGGAGCAGTTATATAACAAAACAGATTAATGGGAACACAGATGCAATATATAGAAAACACTTACTTTAATTCTCTGTCCCTCCTGTCTTGCTTTGCTATTTAACTGCTTCATCTCGTGTTTTGTACCTGAGATCAAGAGGCATAAAATACTATTTCAAAATTTTTGTGTCCTTTCTAATTATTGCATTTGATCTCACAGTAGCTATAAAACCTATACCAATTTTCCATTCAAAAATAAAAACAACTGCAAACAGAAAACAGTCTAGAAAAAATATGTGTTCTAAGGGAGAAAACTTCATTACCCATCAATACTGACAAATGGGGGACAATGACAAAAAACTTTTTTTATTCACACAACTAGATTTTCCGATTTATAAGGGAAACTATTTATCAAAATCAAACAATCTGGTAATGGTATAACACAACCACAGCTAACTTGTCAAAACCTAAATAAAACACATGGAGTTTAATTCAGGAGTCATCATCTCTGGGGGGAGTGAGTCTACATGATTTTGTATCTTTCTCAGTCACTAACTGTGCCAGTTTCCTTTTCCTTTGTGATATTTCTTCTCTTTCAATTATTTTGTGATCTTAACCCTATTATCTTAACATAAGTCTTATTTCATTACAAGTGAGCCTGTGTAGTAACATCGAATCAGATCATCCAATCTCTTGTCACTTTTTCACTTTGAATCCATCCTTCATACCCAATGTATTGATCTTCATAAAACCCTTTATGCCATTTCCCATGTAAAAGTCTATATTTAATTGGCTCTCTATTCCCCAAAGGATAGACTATTTCTTCTACAGAAAGGTTATCTGCCTTATCATACTAATCACCTACAAAGCAAGGGGTTATTTGGTATTTACTGCATTTGTGATTTTGGTGCCTCTGTACTTGTGGTGCCATCATTCTATATTTCCAAAAAGTTGTCTTCCTTTCCACCTTATTTGCACAAGTACTGTTTCTCTTACAATATTCTATTCAAACATTTCCTATTCTATTAAGTCTTTCCTGACCCCCCAAATTTCTCCCTCTCCTGTAATCTCATGGTACTCAATGAAATTACCTTTGTAATTAGTTATTTGTTGCCTAATTAAAGCTTCTCACTGTGGCCTTAAACAGTTAAAGTTCTATAGTTTACTTAAAATAAATATTACTTGTATTACTAATCATATTTCCTGAACTCTAAGATACACATCCATTCACTTAGGACATTAAACAACAAACAAACAAACAAACAAACAAACAAAAAAACAGTGCATCCACAAATCTCAGCATGGTAAAACTAGGGAACCACAGTAAATGCAAGTTCCGAAAAAGCAGGCAGACAACACTATCATCCTTATTTACAAGCGCAACTCTCATGCCACTGTGCTCTAGTGGGAGAAGAAAACGACATGTTCTCTCTACTCCTAGACATTCCCAAGGCCTCTACTGTCAAATGTAAATTAACTACACACCAAGTTCTCCCAAAACTTCACCCAGTATAACCCTTTCTGGGGTCAGAATTACCTCTATTTTTTGTTTTTTTGTTTTGGATAGACAGCATATAAGGGGAGCTATGTTTCTGTTGTGCCATATCTAACTTGCTACCCATCAAACTTCAGAGTGGCTCTTAGCCAAGCTATTCTATATATATGAAGGAACACATATTGAATACCTGCTAAGAATGGAGAGGGCACTAAGGAAAATTAAGATCCCTTTAGCCACATCTGGCACAGTTCAGAAGTTGATAGAGAAGTAACATTAAACAAATCCAGATAATCTTATGGACTCATTTTAGTGTCCATAGAATCTGAAAGCTCTATGCTTATCCTAGTTGAATTTTTAGTTATTTTTGCTTCCCTTAACCCAAGTACCTAATCGATGGATTTGTGTATGATGCTCAGAAGTCTAGAACAACCTCTGAATCTTTGTACCCTAATATTTTCATTTTCTATTAATACCTGATCTGGTCAGTCAAGCTGCCATCCATGTATTTTCCTAAGAAGTGATCTGAGAAATGTTCGCTGATGGTGCTTTTAAAAAAAACTGAACCCTAATATCCCTTCACGGCAACAGGTAGCACAAGCCACAATATGTGTTACAATGAAAGACCTCAAAGCATACCAACTATTTATCTTCAACAGAAAGTTCCTGACATTATTTTGCGCTGAGTCATACACAGCCGCTAAACTAAGTATTTTAAAGCCAACTCATCACCACATAACTGGTTTTCCCCTTCTCCACTAATAGGTCTAAGTCCGGAACTGCAGTAAGGTAGTTATTATTAGTATCCACCCTACCCCATCCCCTCCACCAATGAAAAAAAGAAAAAAGGTTCGAGGCGAAGAGAAGTAACGTGTCTAGAGTCATACAGCTAACAAACAGGAGTGCCAGAAACAGAGCACAGACATCTTGATATCAACATTCAAGCTCTTAAATTCTACACTATTCTGTCTTACAAAACACTATACTGGGTAGGCAATTAAAAAAAAAAAATCAAATCATGTCCAATGTCGTCTTTAGAGATATCACTTGCAGATGCTCTTCTTTTTTCTCTTTTGCCCTCTCTCTTTTCCCATTCCTTTAGTATATGGCCGAAAATTTTAGATAATTCTTTGAGCTGGGAATACTAAGGGGGTCAAAAATACTAGCACAGAATTTAGAATATGTGAGTTCTAGGCCAGAATTTGTCATTAACTACACAATGTTTGTAGCCAAATCTCATGTGTATTTTGTATCAGCAGCACACATCTCAACCTAGCCAAATCTCAAATTCTGTTAGTTTCCTCATTTAGGAAATAAAAAAGACTGGATATAAATAATGAATACACTTTCCAGTTTTGAAAATTCTATGATATTGCAAAATGGGGAGGGAAAAAAGAGCAACACACACAACTATTTCATTCTGCAAACCACATTATAAAGAGAAGGTAAAACCATGGTAAAAATTTAGCAATTAGGAAAAAATAAGCACACAAACTCTACTCAGTTGAATGGTGTTTCTTTTCCAAAACAACCATCATGATGGATTATATGTAATTTGAAAATACTCATGATTAAACAGCTAGCTCTTAGTCATTGATGGTATCTATAAATATAACTTCTCTTAGTAGTGACCTATCAGTGAACTCAGACCTTTTAAATTAAGGAATGCAAACTCTGTATCTTAGGAAAGAGTATCAACAAAAACTTCTCTTTCTTAACAGCTCTCTCATAATCCCTAGACAGGATCTAAACTCTAATGGTACAACAGCACTCTGAGCTCAGTCTAGGTTGGGTAGCAGAGCTTAAGATGGCAGGAAAACCAAGATGACATAGTCCCTTGGAATTTCCATAAATTAAAATGATCAAACATTTTGAAACAATTTTTACATGAGGAAATATAAGCACAAAAACACATAATGAAATATTAGATATCTGGAGAAAATAATAATGCTGATAATAATAGTAGCTTTCATTTATTCTATCAATAAATGAAGTACTTCACAGCCATTACTGCATTCCATCTCTTCCAAAATCCTACAAAGTATGTGTAAGATTACCATAATTACAGGCATTACAGACCTGAACCACAAAGAGGTTATGTAATTTGCCCACAGTCATGGAGTACAACTCTTTAGAGGCTGTGATCTTAAAATATTTCACTAAGTAGTGTCATCAGTTAGAGCAATAATTTGTAAGCACAGAAGAAAAGTCTACTACCATTAATTAATACAACCCTGTACTTCAAACTTAGATCAATTTTGGTTCTTTCCCCTCCAAGGGGGAAGATCTTCAAACACAATCATTAGTATATCTAATGATTCTTCTTCAATTTGATTATCTTCAGCAAACATACAGAGCATTCATTATGTATAAAGTATGAGAAAGACTAAAACTTTTATATCAAAGCTTGATGGAAGATTTCTGCTTTCTCAAGAAAGAAATTGAAAGGGAAAGGAAATCAATTTTACATCCTTTACAAATCTAAAAGAAGTAAAAGTAATTAAGCATGACTGAATCAGGCAATTCTTATTCATGACACTTACAGCATATCTGCAAATGTATTCATTCATTTAAATGTTTGTTACAAATAGATCTAGTTGATAAATTTTGACATATATAATTAAGAGTCAACACTTATAGAACAGTCACTATGTACTGGACACTGATCTAAGCACTCTACTGATCATAAACCTCTTGTTGTATGTGTATCTCTTTTAATTCTCAAAACAATCTACCTTATAAAGTAATTATTATTATTCCCCTTTCACAGATGAGTAAACTGAGGCACAGTGAATTTAAGTAACTTGCCCAGAATCACACAAGTAGTAAGTGGCAGAGCTGGGACTCATACCCAGGCAGTCTGGCTCCAGAGTATGTACTCTTAATCACTGCCTTCAAAGAAGAGAGGGAAAATCTGAAACTAGAATAAATCATTAACACTGTAGAAAATAAGAAAAAATCATAATATTCTCTGGCCTTAGAAATATCAAATATAGAAAACATTCATTTGCAAGAAGGATAAAAAATAAGGGAGGGAACGGACAAACTCATTCATCATACCTCTGCCCATGTCTAAGTTAACTGAGATTAATCACCCCTTTCAATCTCTTGTGCTTTAAATTCAATCACACCTTCACAAATTTTTGAAACTAGAAGTGCTATTCAATCATCTTCATGCTTTTATCTGTTCACGTGCATGTTTTTGTTCTGCACAGGTGGGGGAGTAGGTCAACAGTGCAGAAACCAGAACTCTAATAAAGACAGAGGAGGCTGAGAGAGATACCACAAATATTGTGTTACTTCCCTTCAAGTGTCTTAAACATGTTCTGTCCCATCTTCACGTTTCCCAAGAAATGTCTACCATTTCCTCCATAATCATTATTAGGCATGGTGTTTATTTCTGTGTCTGCTTAACAAAAACTCTGCAGTGAATGATGTGCAGTGGGTAGTTTTGATAACTAGAAACTTAGCCAATCACTTGTACCCTATGAGGCTACTTTTCTGGTAGATTTGGCAAAAAAAAAAAAAGCGGGGGGGCAGACACACCAGAATGAGCTTTACTGGAGTGACTTTTCTTACTTCTGAAAGAACAGGCAGAAGGCTAACACAGGATAAGAAGCTTGTGGGCTCTTAACCATAAAGTGCCAGTGGAACTCATGCATCGTTTACTGGAGCAGAACGGTATCTTCATTAGAATTAAAGTCAGGACTTATTAGCCAAAAAGTATAAACAGCAAAAATTCTCCTTGGAAAGTTGTTAAATAAATATTGAGTTCAACCTTCATGAAATTTTGCATAGCCAATCTTGTAGCCTAAAACGCATATTAATACAGTATTAATAGCTTTCAGGTGCCAAATGCTGTTTTCCAGTACTGCAAAAAATTCTTTCTTCCTTATACTTTTGAGTTGGGGAGGGAGGAAAACAACAACTCAGATAGTTGAATCCATCTAAATTAAAAGCATATGCTTCACAACTCCACCAAACTACTCATTCTGCTGTTTTTACAAACCTTTTTATCACAGTTTATCACAAAAAGTAAAAGTAAAACTTTTTTCCATCAGTAATGTAAAAATCAAATTGTTTATTTAAACGATGTAACTTTTTTATGTAGGAAATGTGTTGCTTATACAATTTGGTAAAGTCTAAAACATCTCATTTATATAATTTCTACAAAGGTACCTAATATTTCACAAAAGTTTAAACTGACTTGCTAATTTTACTCACAATGTGTCAAAACTACCTTTTAGCCAAAGTCATCATTTATTTCTAAATTTTAAAAACTCAACCTATTAAAATATTCAGAAGAATTAAGTATTTTGTTCAACTGAAATTTCTATTAACAATCTTATATTCATCTATACTTAGGATTAGTAAAAACATGGGCAAGATGGTGGAAGATATTTAATAGTAAAAGTAAAAAGGTTGAAAATACTCTTAAAAAGGAGTGTTGAAGGCAGTTGCAAAGACAGCCTTAAATGTCTCTCTCCTGGGTAAGAAGAGTTCAGGAGATAGATAAATGTTTTGAAATTATAAATAAAATTCAACATCTTTACTAACTCAGAATCAAGACTAGGATAAACAGAAGAAAGTTATTGGAAGAGTAGATTTTACCAGGAACAAAAAGAAACAAGGGTAGTAAATCCCTGCTCTATCTGATCATTCAGTAGATTAGTAGGGAAAAAAAAATGTGTGTAATATGTGTATATGTGTGGCTCTATGGGGTATCTTGAGATTAATCTGGATTTTTATAATAGAAAACTACTATAAAAATCAATTTAACTTTTCACTGTACATAATATACACTGGAAAAGAATTAAGAGTAAAAACCAGCATTTCAATTTGACCTACAGATCAAATAGCAAAAAGAAAAGCAAGATTTGCTCTGAAGTACATCTCTAAAGGAAAACTTAATTTCAGGAAGATAAAATACATAAATGTTTGGATATATTATTAAGGTCTCTTTTCTTAGAATCCTATTTGTACTCAAGTAGAAAGCTTGAAAGTGAAGTAAGGTACAAAGGTACCATTTAATGCACATTAAGAAATAACATGTTATCACACAGCAACTCAAGGCTTAGAAAGAAAATAATCCAATATTAATTAACAAGTAGTACTGTTGGGAAATAGATGGGGAAACAGTGGAAACAGTGTCAGACTTTATTTTGGGGGGCTCCAAAATCACTGCAGATGGTGACTGCAGCCATGAAATTAAAAGACGCTTACTCCTTGGAAGAAAAGTTATGACCAACCTAGATAGTATATTCAAAAGCAGAGACATTACTTTGCCGACTAAGGTCCATCTAGTCAAGGCTATGGTTTTTCCTGTGGTCATGTATGGATGTGAGAGTTGGACTGTGAAGAAGGCTGAGCGCCGAAGAATTGATGCTTTTGAACTGTGGTGTTGGAGAAGACTCTTGAGAGTCCCTTGGACTGCAAGGAGATCCAACCAGTCCATTCTGAAGGAGATCAACCCTGGGATTTCTTTGGAAGGAATGATGCTNAGACATTACTTTGCCGACTAAGGTCCGTCTAGCCAAGGCTATGGTTTTTCCAGTGGTCATGTATGGATGTAAGAGTTGGACTGTGAAGAAAGGTGAGCCCTGAAGAATTGATGATTTTGAACTGTGGTTTTGGAGAAGACTCCTGAGAATCCCTTGAACTGCAAGGAAGTCCATTCTAAAGGAGATCAGCCCTGGGTGTTATTTGGAAGGAATGATGCTCAAGCTGAAACTCCAGTACTTTGGCCACCTCATGTGAAGAGTTGATTCATTGGAAAAGACTCTGACTCTGGAAGGGATTGGGGGCAGGAGGAGAAGGGGACGACCGAGGATGAGATGGCTGGATGGCATCACTGACTCAATGGACGTTGAGTCTGAGTGAACTCTGGGAGTTGGTGATGGACAGGGAAGCCTGGCGTGCTGCGATTCATGGGATCGCAAAGAGTCAGACACAACTGAGCAACTGAACTGAACTGAACTGAAGCTAAGCATTTAATTTCTGCAACAACCTTATGATACAGATTGTTTATTGTTAGTATTTAGAAGTACGGTTGATTTTTATAATGAACTTGTATTCTGTGACCTTTCTGAATACATTTATCAATTCCTTTAGATTTTTTAAATTCCTTAAAATTTTCAGAATATAGGATTATATTGTTTACAAATTGAGACATTTTTATTTCTTCTACTTCCTACTATTTCTTTTTCTTACCCGATTGTAGTAATTAGAACTCCCAACGTGTTGTTGAATAAAAGAGACAAGAGTAGACACTGCTATTTTCTTCCTAATCTTAATGAGAGTGACTTTACTCTTTCAGCACTAAACAGAATGTTAGTTGCAGGTTTTTTGTAGATGCCCATGGTCAAAATTTCCTTTTATTCCTACTTTATTGACAGATCTTTTTTTTTTTAAATCAAGAATGGGTGATGGATTTGTTAAAATTATTTTTCTCTGTTTATTGAGATGAGCCTGAGGTTTGTCCTTTAACAAAGGAATATTATATTCCATTAACTAATTTTTGAACATTAAACTAACCTGTATTCTTACAATAATTTTCATTTGGTTATGGTGTATAGTTTTATATGTTTTGCTAATTTGTGATTGCTTTTTTTTTTTTTTGGATCAGTATTCACAAGAAACATTGATATTCGTGTCCGTTTATTGTGACATCCTTATCTGGCTTCCCTGGTGGCTCAGAGATTAAAGCGTCTGCCTGCAGTGCGGGAGACCCAGGTTCGACCCTTGGGTTGGGAAGATCCCCTGCAGAAGCAAACGGTAACCCACTTCTGTATTCTTGCCTGGAGAATCCGATGGACGGAGAAGCCTGGTAGCTTGCAGTTCAGGGGGTCGCAAAGAGTCGGACACGACTGAGCGACTTCACTTTCACTTTATCTGGCTTTAGCACTGGGCCAACAAAGCAGCATAGGATGAATTAAGAAATGTTCTAGACTTTGAATTTTGTAAGAGTCTGTGAACAACTTACATCTCTTTTTAGATATTTGCTAGAATTTATCTGTAAAATGATCTGTGCCTGGATTTTTCTTAGGAACATTTTAAGTATCAACTTAATTCTTTTACTTGCTATGGGTCTATTTCTATTTTTTAATTTTTTATATCTGTCAATATAGATAGTTTTTTCCTTTTAGGACTTAGTCTGTTTAATTCAGGTTGTCCACTTTTTCAGGATAAAGTTTTTCTTATTTCTTTATAGTCCTTTTAATTTATGTAAGATTCATAATGATATGCCCTCTTTCACTTCTGGTTTTAATAATTTGTGTCTCTCTTTTTCTCTTGACCAGTCTAGATAAAGGTTGTTACATTTTTAAATTTTTCTAAAGAACTAGATTTTCATTTCATTGATTTTCTCCATTGATTTTTTGTTTCTCTATTTAACCAAATTCTTTTCTGATACTTATTTACTTGTTTCATTATTTCTTTGTAGTTTTTTCTTTTTGTACTATCTTCTTCAGGTAGAATGTAATGATTTGAGATTACCTTTCTAAATACAGACATTTAAAGATAAAAATTTTCCTCTAAATACACTCTTACTGCAGTACAAAAAAATGTTATTTGTTGTAATTCCATTTTCAGTCAGTTCAAGGTATTTCTTAATTTTCCTTTGAGCCATCTTTGAGCCATCAGTTATATTGGAAGTATGTAATTTATTTTCCAAAGCTTGGAATTTCTCTGACTTCCTCTGTTATCAAATTCTAATTTAATTTCTTTGTATTTGAAAACATTTTATTTCTTTTAAAATTACTGATTTCTGTGTTATCACCTACCATATGATTTATCATGGAAAAATTTTCATATGCTCTCTGTTATTGTTTAGTCATTAAATTGTGTTAGACTCTTTTTGTGACCCCATGGACTGCAGCCCACCAGGCTCCTCTGTCCATGGCATTTCCCACAGTGGGTTGCTATTTCCTTCTCCAGGGATCACACCTGCATCTCCTGCACTGTAGGTGATTTCTTTACCACTGAGCTACTGGGAAAGCCCCCATATGCTCTTTAAGGGAATATATATTCTATTGCTATTGAATTGCTATGATTTCATAGATCTCAGTTACATATAGATTTTTCTTTGGCTATATGGGAACTATTTATATTTTTTTTTGTTTTTGAAGCATAGTTTTGCTGGTTGTAGAATTGTTGACTGATTGTCTTAAGATATTTAAATATGTCATCTCACTGAATTTTGGCCCCCATAAACTCCAATGAGAAGTCAGCTGTAAACTTTACTATGATTTTTCTTTATATACTGAGATTATTTCCTTTAATCGCATTGATTTGGGGACTCTCTTTTTGCCTTTAGCTTTCACCAATTTAACTATGAAGTGGCGATATGTGAATCTCTTTGTATTCTATGTAGACTTAGATCAACTTAGTAAGTATAAATATGAATTTTTTTTGTGTGTGTATTAGTCACTCAATATTTTCCAACTCTTTGACACCCCATGGAATGTAGCCCACCAGGCTCCTCTTTCCATGGAATTCTCCAGCCAAGAATACCAGAGTGGGTAGCCATTCCCTTCTCCAAGAGATTTCCTAGCAATGGAACCTGGGTTTCCTGCAAGCAGGCAGATTCTTCACCATCTGAGCCACTAGAGAAGCCCATGTATATGACTATTTTTCATCAAATTTGACATTTTTTTGATCATTATTTCTTCAAAAAATTGTTTTTGCCTTTTTCTCTCTTCTTCTTCTATGTAAGAGCATAGAGCATTAAGCAACTAACTCTGCCACTGCAATCAGGAAAGATTTCAGTTAGATGGTGACTAAAAAGTGCATTAAACCAAACAATAGTATATTAGATACTTAGAAGTACTTATTAAGAAAGAGTGGTGAAACTTAATTTTAGAAAGTTAATAATTTATTCAGAAAAACAAGTAAATGATATATATTTTACAAATAAAATCCAAGAGAAAGAACACACTGAATAAACATACCCAAGATGAATAGAAGAAATATTTAATGAGCAGATGTTTAGTAAGGGATGCCAATAAAATATAATAAAATATCTATTAAATCTACAGCATAATATGAATTTTGAACTTATTAAGTGCTAGCAAATATATATTTATTCATGTTCATAAAATGCTTAACTGATACACAGTTTTTTTTTTAATGTTAACTTTGATGATAGATGTATAAACCAAACACTGCTTGAAGAATTTCCATATTATCCTTTCCCATTTTAAATTAGAATATATCATAACCTAGCAGGGCAAAGGCTAATAGAGTTTTGCCTGAAGAACGAACTGGTCATAGCAAACACCTTCTTCCAACAACACAAGAGAAGACTATACACATGGGCATCACCATATGGTCAACACCAAAATCAGAATGATTATATTCTTTGCAGCCAAAGATGGAGAAGCTCTATAAAGTCAGCTAAAACAAGACTGGGAGCTGATTGCGGCTCAGATCATGAACTCCTTATTGCCAAAATTAGACTTAAATTGAAGAAAGTAGGGAAAACGACTAGACCATTCAGGTATGACCTAAAAAAATCCCTTATGATTATATAGTAGAAGTGAGGAACAGATTTAAGGGACTAGATCTGATAGACAGAGTACCTGATGAACTATGGACAGAGGTTCGTGATGTAGTACAGGAGACAGGGATCAGGACCATCCCCAAGAAAAAGAAATTCAGAAAAGCAAAATGGTCATCTGAGGTGGCCTTACAAATAGCTGTGAAAAGAAGAGAAGTGAAAAGCAAAGTAGAAAAGGAAAGATATAAGCATCCGAATGCAGAGTTCCAAAGAATAGCAAGAAGAGATAAGAAAGCCTTCCTCAGCTATCAATGCAAAGAATTAGAGGAAAAGAACAGAATGGGAAAGACTAGAGATCTCTTCAAGAAAATTAGAGATACCAAGGGAACATTTCATGCAAAGATGGGGTCAATAAAGGACAGAAANGCAAGGAGATCCAACCAGTCCATTTTGAAGGAGATCAATCCTGGATGTTCTTTGGAAAGATTGATGCTAAAGCTGAAACTCCAGTACTTTGGCCACCTCATGCGAAGAGTTGACTCGTTGGAAAAGATTCTGATGCTGGGAGGGATTGGGGGCAGGAGGAGAAGGGGACAGCAGAGGATGAGATGGCTGGATGTCATCACCGACTTGATGGACATGAGTTTGGGTAAACTCCGGGTGTGTTGGACAGGCAGGTCTGGTGTGCTGCGATTCATGGGGTCGCAAAGCGTCAGACACGACTGGGAGACTGAACTGAACTGAACTGAACTGAAATATTCAGTTACATACTCATTTTTAATTTTTGTATAAAATTATATTTAAAATTTTTATATAAAAAGAGCTGTCATGTTTCCTAGTATACAGATTTCTTAGATCCTGACTAAGAAGAGGGTTAAAGTATTTCTAGGGCCTATGAAAATTTTGGGAGAAAATATTTTTGCATACATTAATAGTATTTTTGGATAATTATTTATTATAACCAGATTCTTAATTTAAGTTTAATTTATCAGAACATTTTCTTTTTTCAGTTAGCTTGAAATATGATTTGACAGTTGATTATTTGAGAAATTAGTTTTTTCCCCTGACATAGAGCAGACGTATTAAGCCTTTCTATTCTCTCCTAATTTACTTTCCACACTGCCCTGTNCAGTTAGCTTGAAATATGATTTGACAGTTGATTATTTGAGAAATTAGTTTTTTCCCCTGACATAGAGCAGACGTATTAAGCCTTTCTATTCTCTCCTAATTTACTTTCCACACTGCCCTGTATAATTTTTTTCCAAGAATAGAAAATCTTTCAAAAGGAAGGTATTGCCTAAAAACTACAAATTCACTTTTTAAATGGTGAAGAGTTGACTCATTGGAAAAGACTCTGATGCTGGGAGGGGTTGGGAGCAGGAAGAGAAGGGGATGACAGAGGATGAGATGGCTGGATGGCATCACTGACTCGATGGATGTGAGTCTTAGTGAACTCCGGGAGCTGGTGATGGACAGGGAGGCCTGGCCTGCTGCAATTCATGGGTTCGCAAAGAGTCAGACATGACTGACAACTGAATGATGATTATCAAACATAGACTTCAAGTTTTATAAAATAATCATCTCCATTTAAAATCTTCCCTTATTTTGAAAAAGGAAATAAAAATTCTATGACCTATGCCATTTTTCTGTAACATATAAACATGTTGATTTAAAAAAATAAATGAAAATTCTTATTGAAGTTGATGATTGTTATATAGTCCACTGTATAGTTCAGAATGATTGGACTCACTTTTGATGAATAAATCCAACAAACATATTGTAGTTATTCTCAATGTCAAGACAATAGTGCTGATGATAAATAAAGTTAAATCTTAGTAAAATAAACACAGAAAAGGAGGCAGTTTCAGGTGAACGATTTGACTTAAATGACATTCTGTTTTACTAAGCAGAAATGAAAGTTGGCTCCAAATGTTCTAGAGAAACACTGTTCAATTTTTTATTGAAAGTCAATATGGTAACACTTGGTTCTGAGGCAAGTGACCCTCTGAATAGGAAGACCCATCAGTTCCACTGGGCAGGTTGTTTAGCGGTTTATGGATGTTGGTAACAACCCAGTCTTTGACAATACACCTTAAAGAGAAGTTTAGAGAAGGTATTGAGAAGATATTTCCAGATCTTTAGTTTGCCATAAAAATTCCAATACTTTGGAAGTGTTCCACAGCCAGTGGTATTGAAAACTGCATGTAGTAGAAATCATATATTTAATACAATTGATCATCTCATCATCAAAATTCTGCTACATAATTAATGGACAACATGCATAAGATTTTGATGAAGTAAAATTATTTATTATAAACAATACATAAGCAATGAGCTTGAATATTAATTAAATCAAATCATTTTACAGAGCTTTCTTTTAAAAAAATATACTAGACTCAGTGATGAGAGCACTTTACTACCAGTACTCAATGATTTTTAATGGTAGATATTCAATTGTATTCTTTCAGCCAAACATAAGTTAAATTCTTCAAAAATAACAGCACAAAGCTGTTAATGGAGATTTATAGGAATTCAGCTAGAATTACATCATTCATTCATTCAACAAAAATGTAATATCTACCAAGTGCCGAATATTTTGTCATATGTGTGAAAATAAATTACGTTTCTCTCCTAGAGTTGTTTGGTTAGCCTATTCATGATCATAGTTTAGATCAAACCAAATTATGTATTTCCCAAGGACAATGTGATTTGTAAGATCAATTTTTAAATTTTCTTCTGATTCCAGTTAATAATTTAGCTAAAGTCATCTGATATTGTGTACTAATGATGAGTAACTTTGAAACAAATAATCATATCAAATAAATGACAATATTTCAAAGGCACAGAAGCCATGTACAGGTTACATATGGCCACTGAGGAAGTGCTTTTCAGGAACAAAATATGAATAATAAATTGGCTAGAGTCTCAATCACATAATCTTCTTAGCTACAGGTTAATATTTAATATAGAAAAATTCAATCAATTGAAATAAAAAAGTTTTATATCCACTCTGTACAGAGCATTTTTCTATGAACTATGATAGATATATGTTGTATCTTGCAAAGTCCTTAGTATCTGTTAATATCAGCATTTAATAAAATCTATCATTTTATGCAAATGAAGCTGTATTTCAGGAACTGTTCTAGGGCCTATACATTTATTATCTCTGAAACCACATGATAATCCTAAAAAGCTAGATGTTTTCATCCTTCATTTGCTGATGGAGAAATAGCATTCACTCGTTAAAACTCAGATCCAGATTGACTTCAACGCTTATCCACCCAAACCTCATACAGTGGTCAAAAGCGTTCTATATATTACAAACATGATATTTAAGAAGAAAAGAATTGCAACAACAGAAAGAAAAAAATCCTATAATGTAACAAAGAACAAATAATAAAATGAAGAGTAATAATTGCAGTTGGAAAAATCTGTAAGGATTGGAATGATCAGATGAGTCTTCAAGAAAGAATATATGGAGAAATGTTAATAAATTATATATAAGTGGATAGAAAGTTAGTAAAATCAAATAAGCATGGATTTTTTTGGATACAGTCTAGAACAACTTTTTTAAGTTCAAAAGATGTTTATGTATTTTTTAACAGTTTTGCATAATGGATTTATTCTAGTAGCTAAATGGAACCAGAGAAGATTGTTAAACAGACAACTTATATAGTTTTGGAAGATTAATTGGACACTGTTATTCAAGCTGAGAAAACACAAGCCAGACAGACCGGTTAGAAGACAATCACAACACTCTAGGCATGCAGTTGTGTGGTCAGGCTGAGTGCAAACTGATTAAAGGGGAAGAAATATGTCTATAGAAGGATCAGTGTTACCTGGGCACTGGAGGTGAGATGGGAGGAGTGTGATTAGTTCAGAATCCATTCATTCATTGTGTCTGTGAATCCCGAATATTTCAAAAGGATATTCTAAGCTTTCCCCCTCTAATTGGTTATGACATTCTGCCAGCTGCTCCCTTGCTAGACAGGAAATCTGCCAAAATTCTTCTGAAGAAGCAGCTATGAATTTGTCCCAGGTGTTTGGGGAGTGTGATAGAGTGGGAATAGGGCTTCAGAGAATGTAATCTAGTATACTCAGACTTAGTGCAAAGGTCTCCTGTGGTTTTGCTGTGAGAGGATGGTTTGCTTTGACTGAAGGTGGAGTCAAATAAGGGGAGATGGGCTTGTTGTGACATTAGATGAATACAGGCCAAATGAATGTATGTCAAGATTGTTAAAATAGTATTAATATCTAGAATCACATCTACTTATAGATTCTATTGCTCAAATGAATAGGAACAAAACCAACTGTGACTAAATTGCATTTTCTTCTGTATGACATTGTCCAGATATGCAGTGTGATTGATGGCTACGTTGGGAAGATTTGCTATTGGGAACTATACACACTGCTTGTTTGAGTCAGACCTCAGGATGCAATTATAATTTCCCTTTTCTCCAATTNTTCATTTTCTTCTGTATGACATTGTCCAGATATGCAGTGTGATTGATGGCTATGTTGGGAAGATTTGCTATTGGGAACTATACACACTGCTTGTTTGAGTCAGACCTCAGGAGCAATTATAATTTCCCTTTTCTCCAATTATGATATAATAATCTTAGATTTTTTTCTCTAGTTTTGAACTGCATTTCTCTCTGGGTGTGGGTATAGCATAAGGCCTCTCAGAGGAGGTCGCCATTAACCCCACCATGGTGCTGCCAGAACTTACATAAGACTGGGAAATAGGCTCTCAGAGGGCACAACAGAACCTTGTGCACCAGGACCTAGGAGAAAGGAACAGTGACCCCACAGGAGACTGTCTGGATTTGCCTGTGGGTGTCTGGGAGTCTCCAGTGAAGGCATGGGTCGGTGGTGGCCTCCTGCAGGGGGCATGGATTGCAGCAATTCATGCATGAGATCTGTTGAGGGAGGTCACCATTACCTTCATTACCTCCACCACCTCCACCATAGTTTCAGTTCAGTTTAGTTCAGTTGCTCAGTGCCGTTCTTCATTGAGCAACAGCAAGTTTCAGAAGCAGTCATAGCCAGTCTCAGCATTCAAGGTAATTGACTAACTCCTACTTAAACATAGGGAACCCTGGTCTTAATGATTGCTATAAATATCCTGCTTCCAGTGTGATGGATGTATGCTGAACTGATGGACTACATAGAACATGCACCATATTTTTCTGGTTTCAACTGTACTAAGACTTGTATGGTGTGTGTGTGTGTGTGTGTGTGTGTGTAGAGAGAGAGAGAGATTTCAGTTTAGTTCAGTTCACTTGCTCAGTCGTGTTTGATTCTTTGTGACTCCATGCACGGTAGCCTACCAGGCTCCACCATCCATGGGATTTTCCAGGCAAGAACACTGGAGTGGGTTGCCATTTCCTTCTCCAGGAGATCATCCTGACCCAGAGATTGAACCCGGGTCTCCCGCATTGTAGGCAGACACTTTACCATCTGAGCCACCAGGGAAGTCCCTGCTGTTTACCTGGGACGAAACTATGGAGTATCTGCATGGTGCTGGAGCAGCCAGCTCGGCTGCGTGGTGCTGGAGCGGTAAGCAGCAGAGAAGAGATACTCCATATCCAAGATCAGAAAAACCCCAGTAAGATGGTAGGCACTGGAGCAGCTGCTAGGAGATATCCCATGTCCAAGGACAAAGGAGAAGCCCCAGCAAGATGGTAGGAGGGGCAAATTTGCATTTATAATCAAACCCCGTTCTGGCCAGAGACCCTGAGAGGGCTCAAACAAATCTTGTGTGCACCAGGACCCAGACGCCCCACAGAGACTGAGAGAGAATTGTGTCTGANGGACAAAGGAGAAGCCCCAGCAAGATGGTAGGAGGGGCAAATTTGCATTTATAATCAAACCCCGTTCTGGCCAGAGACCCTGAGAGGGCTCAAACAAATCTTGTGTGCACCAGGACCCAGACGCCCCACAGAGACTGAGAGAGAATTGTGTCTGAGCATCTGCTGTGGAGGTACAGGTTGGCAGTGTCTGCCGCAGGGACAGGGGCTCTGGGTATAGGTATGGTACAAGTCCTCTTGAAGGTGGTGGGCATTACCCCACTATAGAGCTACCAGAACTTACATAGGACTGGGAAGTAGACTCTTGGAGGGCATGACAGAACGTTGTGCAACAGGACCCGGGAAAAAGGAACAGTGATCCCACAGGAGGCTTTCTTGGGTGTCCAGGAGTCTCTGGTGAAGGCGTGGGTTGGTGGTGGCTTCCGGCAGGGCTTTTTTCGGGGCATGAACTGTAGCAGTACATGCCTGGGATCTTCATTATTATTATCTTCATTACTTCCACCATAGTTTCAGTTCAGTTCACCATTATCTTCATTACTTCCACTATAGTTTCAGTTCAGTTCTGTTCAGTCGCTCAGTCGTGTCCTACTCTTTGCGACCCCGTGAATCGCAGCACGCCAGGCCTCCCTGTCCATTACCATCTCCGGGAGTTCACTCAGACTCATGCCCATCGAGTCAGTGAT
>SJYV01005436.1:166195-211196 GCA_006410875.1 Neotragus pygmaeus | reverse complement strand
CTACTGGAGGAAAAATACTTAAACATTGCTTGTTACATCATATTAACAATGAATAATTCAGCTGGATCCAATGTAAGATGTATAATTTGAAGCTTTTGCCACATGAAATAAAAATATTTGTCAAGGAAGTCACTCTTAAATAACAAGCATCAGAAATTATCTTTCCCCTAATAAAACCAGTGGAATTATAAGACAATAGGGTGCAACCTTAAAATACATCAAATATTTCATTAGACATATTGATTATATGTATTGTTCCTATTCATCTGTGAAAACATCAAGAATGCAGAATCAGTGCACAAAGAAATTTGTAGAACACTAAGTGACCAAAGGTAGAAAAAGATTCCACATCATTAAAGCCCACATTTGAAAACCAGCTGCTGGTAATTTGACTAGTTTATATTTCTTTGGCATCAGCAGCAGCTCTGCTAAGGCAAAGTAAATGTCATAAAATGTTTTGTTTTCCAGCAGCCATTGGCAAATAATTGGCATCTGTTTTCTGTTGTCTAGCTGCAGTTGTGCTTTCTGAAACAGAAGCTTCCATCCTTCATCTAATAACGTGTTGATTTAGGATCCTCCGGGGACTAAAAAAAACTTATTTGAGGGGGAAAAAAAAAGAATTGTGGAAACAGGTGGGCTTCAGAAACATAGATTGATTCATAGGGCATTCCATCATAAGAGTGTTTGGACTCATCTGTCTCCAAAAATAAATAAGAACAGGAAATAAGTAACTCTTTTTTTGGTAAACCTACAACAATGAAGTTTCTATATTGCAAAGCTGAAAAGAGACAAAAGTCCTTTAAAAAAATACTTTTCTTCTCATTCACCTTTGACTATTTTATGACAAAAGTCAAATGCACTAGTTGTTAGACATAAGAAGAAGGGGGTAAAATCTCCAGAGTAAAGAAATGGGGCTTGCCTTGAATTTAAACATTTTTAAAAGCTCAGTTAAGTGGGGGATGTGATTACATGTGGAGCAGGAAAGGCACTTAAAGATGCAACTGTAGGAGCCTCTCTGTTTTTAATGTTTAAGAGCAGATAAAACGCCACTTTCACTGACTTCAGGCATTCTTCTGGCTGAGGACTAGGCCATTAATAGTCATTAACACTCTTTCAAATGTATTGCCAGAGTGGTAATGAAATCAACACCTTCTAATTTTTATACTGAAGCTCTGCCAAAGCGCATTTGGTCTTGTCACTACATTGCGATGTGCGATATGCTTGCTACTTAAGACATCAACATCAACGCTGAATAAAAACATAAATCTTTTATGATGTTGCAACGTGTTACTATTTTATTGTAAATCAATATGGGTCAATTATTCTAACCTAGCCCCAGTGTTTACTGAATAGAGGGAGGACAAGCCAGTGTCAAGGGGTCAATTGTTCTGAGTTGACCGTCAACTTAGGTTTTTCAAATTATTAGCTGGAAACTATCCTTAGAAATCTGGTTCCATGCCAGGTTCCCACTATTTGTCATTTAGGAAAATGTCTCACATAATCAGTTAACCTGGTGAGCACCTTCTTTTTGTTTCATAAAGTAATACCTAATCTAATCATAAGAGTTGATGGTCTAAAGTTTAAACTAAATGGACAGACTTATCAGCTGATTTCAAACCCCACCCTTCTTTATAATTGATGTAAATTTGTCATATTCTTCCTGACAGAAGAGAAAAATATAGTGACAAGTGGACAGAAAGGAAGGGAGGAACCAAGGAGGAAAGGGAGGGAGAGAAGGAGAGAAAGAAAAAGATTCTAAATTTTAGAATGGTAAATTCTTTCTTCTTCTTGACCTTTCTCCACTATTTGGAGAGGGAAAAATATTTGAAACATTTGGAAGATGAAACTACACCTTTTCTTCCCAAAGTACCTAATCAAATTGTGACTCATGGAGAAAAGAAAAACAAGTTAGCATGGCAGATGGCCACACCTGTGTCCACCCCTTCCTAACACAGACCACAGATGCTTGTTCAATGAGCATCTTTGCCCACCTTAATTTTATTCTCTTTTGACCTTGTCTTCTTCTAGTAGTGACACTGGTCTACCTTCTTCTAATAACAAATGTCTGAGACTAAACATCTCTATAGAGACTATACATCTCTAGATGTATTTTATTTCTAACCTTTGTGTTTTCAACAACTAATCATCATGACTCACCAGGGCATTATGATTTTCCACAGAGTATGTAAGTATAAAATAGAAGGGATTGAGGAACATAAAATAAGCATTTTACTCTCTTCTATTACTCATTATAGATACAAGTAATGGCATCAAGAGAATTGTCTGCTCATTTTATAAGCCAGTAAGGTTAGGAAGCTCTATGTACTCATTCTGTTTTGCTTTCGCTAGAGAACTGTGTATTTATTCATATATTCACTCAGCATGGTATATAATTATTCAGTTGCTCCTGAATTCCAAGCAATATGATAGATCCCAATTATACTAATATTAACAGGACACAGTCTTTGTCCTGAGATTTCCACATTCTGTGGAAAAAGGATAATATGATCATAACCAATAGACTGAACTTCCTTGGTGGCTCAGTTGGTAAAGAATCTGCCTGTAGTGCAGGAGATCCAGGTTCAATTCCTGGATTGGGAAGATCCCCTGGAGAAGGAAATGGCAACCCACTCCATTATTCTTGCCTGGAAAATGCTATGGACAGAGTAGCCTGGTAGGCTACAGTCCATGGGGTTGTAAGAGTTGGACACGACTTAGCAACTAAACCACCAACCAATAGATTATAATACTTTGAAATTAAGTAATATGTATGCAATGTGAATAAAAGAGCTGTAAGACAATGGTAACTGGCATCCTTTTACCAAAAGACATTTAACTATTCTTCTACTGCCATTATATAGATCAATGCTTATATTGGCAGGAAGAATGTAAGTAGAGGGCAGTCAGATTTATAAACAAAGAAAACTGGTAAGTTGGAGAACTATAACTAACATTTTGAGACATGTCATTGAGTCTTAAGAGAACCCTGAAAAGCCCTTGAAAATATATGTAAAGACTTTGCTCCATGAAGTCAACAATTGAGTCAAGGAAGGGCTAGAACTGAGAATCCAGAAAGGAGAGGTTTTGAATCATCACCATCTCTTCCATACAAAACTGGAGATAAGTATTAACACTCACTTGATATCCTTATTTTATGGAGAGTCTGCACTTGTTACTATATACTGGTTGTCTTTTGGATTTTCAACTTGGAAACTGAAAGTGATTATATTTTAAAAGTGTTTCAGAAGCTATACTAAAATGAACTGATCTATTTTCAGATGCATTGTATACATAACCATAAAATTAATTGCTATTAATTTTAACTGAGAATTAGTTACTGTTGCTGGTCAACAATGTTTGAAGATCTCATAGAAAAGATGGTATATTTAATAATTTTCAAAGTTGATGTCCTCCCATGAATAATAATAATTTTTGTATCTTTTATAATTGTCATTTTCATGTGAAGCATTCACGTTTTCAGAAACTTCTAGCTTCTAATACTAAAATATCTTCCAGCTTACTCTAAACTTTGCCAAAGGAAGACTTCCCTCACCCTAATTTTGACTTGTTTTATATAGAAATAATTCATTAAGTTCTGTTTTGATTGCCAAAGGAAAAAAGGAGTAATATTAAGAAAATACCCTATGAAAAGCACGTTAGAGAGTGGTATGACATGAAAATTATAAGAAATATGAAGCAAAATTAATATTTCACTATGTTATAGAATTTTTATTGTCTTCTTGCTAAATAAAATCGATTTTACCTAATGAGTCCTCCCCACAGACATTTCTCCTGACTCCTCTTACCTTTGATTTCAAGTATGCGCACTCTACTTTGGAGTTCTTCCTTTTCTTGAGCTGCCTAAGTGAACAAATTTCAAAGAAAAGAGTCCTTCAGCATAATCATAGAGGATATCTACTTAAGTATGAAAAAGATAATACAGTAACTCTAATATATTTCCTGTAATTATTAATAAATGACTGCAAACTCGAGGACTGGTATAAAGATGCTCTTTCCCCAGTTACCATATTCTTGCATGAATATGTGGTGTATTGTATATTGAAGTGTATCTTAGACAGATGTTTTTGGCAAGGATGCACGTGCATGATTAAAATGAGTTATGCATATGTTTGTTTTTCTAAGGCATTGATTTACGGGTACATTTTAAACTTTATTTTCATCAAAAACTATATTTTAATTTCATAAGCATATTCATCTTTGAGCTTGTAATCATATTACAGGAGTTAGTTTCATTTAAAACATTCATTTTCCAATGCTTATTATTCAAGGAATGGTACATTTGGAAAATACATTTGAATTTTTAATAATTCTCTATGAAATATATTAAGTGTTCAGTTCAGTATTGTGTTAATTATCTAAACATGCCAATTGTATATCAGAATTTAACAATGCATTTAAATATAGTAAGACACAAAAAATAGCTATTTTTCTACAATGTAACTATCAAGGTTATCCCAAGATGTGTGCTTTGGAGGATATCTGCCTTCATTTTTTTCAATTATATATATATTTTTTCTGCCTTCATTTTATAGCTGACAACAGTAAGAACTAAGGAAGGCTATGGAATTCCCATAACTACATAGTTGATTAACCAAATAGCAGGAATAAACCATGGCTTAACCGTATTCTTTCTATAGTTACCAACTTCTGAAAAAGGAAGAAGTCCATCTAAAACTACCCACTTGATAATTTACTTAGTACATTAAAGTATTCAGATTATTTGCCATTTTCATGTGAAATTATTTTTTAGTAGTCATTAGTGATATTATAAAACATATGAGAACTAGGTTGAGAATGATATATGTTTACAACATGTATCAAGAAAATATATAAAGCCAAGCAATTAGATATACTTTAATTTTTATAATGTCCCTTGATTTTTAAAGATCATCTAGCGTTGAAAATCCCCAATCTTTATGGATTTCTTGAAGTTGAATTTAATTTTTGGTGCTGTTCAGTTATTTTTTCCTCATAAAGTACAAGCAGATATGTTATTTAATAAATTTAAATAAAATTTAGAGTATAATGTTAATAATGCCCAGCAAAGAAAAATTGATGATATGTATTAACTTTTGGTTCAAGAAACAAAATGCAAAATTGTATTTTATGAACAATTCCACTACTCCCATCGAGATTCTAAGAATTCTACATGTAAGTTAAAGCCAGGCACTTTATCAGAAAAAATATTTTAAATCTACTCATTAATATTCATGTTCACAAAAATTAAAAGGTAAGCCAGGAACTGGCAGAATATTTGTCTTACATATATCTGACTAAAGACTTATCTAGAATATAAAAAGAACTCCTATGTTAGTAATAACAGCAACAGAAATAATAATAAATCAATAAAAGCTGAGCAGAGGACTTGAAAGAAAGACATAAGAATGGCCAAAAATATATACAAATGCTCAACAGTATCAATCAACAATAACCAGGAAAATGTCAATTAAAACTGCTATGTGATAACACTTTATTCACTGGAAGAGCTAAGGAGCAAACAAAAAGAACAACATTATGAAGTGTTGGTGAGAATGCAGAGAAACTGAAACTCATATGTATCTGCTGAGAAAGTGACATGGCACAACCACTTCAAAAGAAAGGGTTGATACTTTTTATACACTGAAACGTAGACCTACCAAGAGACTCAGCAAGTCCATTCAAAAGAGAAGAGTAAGCACACACATACATATAAAGACTTACTTATACACAGATGTTCACAACAGTTTTATTCATAACAGTTACAACTGAAAGTTCCCTATATGCCCATAAATGAGTAAATGGGTAAACAATGGGATCCTTATCAGCAACACAAAGAAATGGACATATACAACAGCATAGAGGAATTGCAAATTGACTGTTTGCATTGAAGAGTAGTGCATGCAAAGAGTCTTAGACAAGAATCCACACTGTCTGATTTAACTTTTATGAACTTTGTAAGCAGATTAATAAAACTGTATGATGGAAACCAATGCCATGGGTGCCTGGGGCTGGGAATGAGAGTTGTGCCACAGACTAAAAAAGGGAACAAGGAAATTTCCTGGGATGATGGAGATGTCTATATTATCATTATAAGAGTATAATTATTTGTTCTTAAAATATGCATATTTTATTATGTGTAAATTAGCCACAATACACAAAAAAGGAGAGAAAAATAATGAAAGAATGCTATATGAAAAAAGGTAGACCCAGGATATAACTTGGGATAACTGTTTTCACTGTGTGTTGATTAGATTTTACAATAGCCAATGTACATCTTCAAAAGGATTTCTGTATCTTATTTATAGATGTTCCATTATAATGGCAAATAGCATTCTTGACACCTGAGAGAGTAATTTCAATCTAATTAGAATCGTATGAATGTTATAATTCCTATGGACATAAGAAAATTTTTACCTTTCACTTACTTTCATTTTTGTGTGTTTGTCTTCTTGTTCTGTAGAGATTATTATAAGGAAAGAAAGAATTTGCCTTATATACTTCTAGGTCCTTTGCTGCTGCTAAGTCACTTCCGTCGTGTCCGACTCTATGCAACCCCAGAGACGGCAGCCCACCAGGCTCCCCCGTCCCTGGGATTCCCCAGGCAAGAACACTGGAGTGGGTTGTCATTTCCTTCTCCAATGCATGAAAGTGAAAAGTGAAAGGGAAGTTGCTCAGTCGTGTCCGACTCTGCAGCCCACCAGGCAAGAGTGCAGCCCACCAGGCTCCTCCGTCCATGGGATTTTCCAGGCAAGAGTGCTGGAGTGGGGTGCCATTGCCTTCTCCGTCTAGGTCCTTTAGCAAGTCTAATAATTAAATGGACACAAGATAGGTTAACAGAATAAAATGAATGAATTTAACTTCTTACATACAGGAGGTCCATAAAAATAGGAGATTCAAAGGCAGTTAAGCTAGTAATGCTTATGTATCAATCAGAGCTAAGGAAAGGGGTATAGGTTTTAGACTTCAAAGGAGAGAAGGCAGTTGACAGGAAGATGAAGAGAACAGATGTATTTGGTAAAGATGAAAATGTATTTGGTAAACAAATATTTGCCGTGCTCTGCAGGTAAATCTCTCAGATTAAGTTACCTCTGTTTATAACTCTCTTCCTTGTACAGGTTCCTTCTGAAGTTCTTTCAGGCAGCTAAGTGAAGTGAAGTCGCTCAGTCATGTCTGACTCTTTGTGGCCCCGTGGATTGTAGCCTACCAGGCTCTTCTGTCCATGGGATTCTCCAGGCAAGAATACTGGAGTGTGTTGCCATTTCCTTCTCCAGGGGATCTTCCCAACCCAGGGATCGAACCCGGCTCTCCCGCATTGTAGGCAGACACTTTACCCTCTGAGCCACCGGGGAAGCTAAGAGGAAGGCAAAAAGCTTTTCTGAGTTTACTGGATCTTGATTGCCTTCAACTGAAAATAATGTATGTTTGCAGGAGGTGGGTATGGCATATTCTGCTCCCCTTCATTATGTAAAAATCACTGAGGAGAACAAAAGACCAATTTTTTGTTTCAAATCAGCTCATTCCTTCCTCTCTTTATACAGTGTATGTTAGTCAGTCATGTCCAACTCTTTGCAACCCTGTGGACTGTAGCCCTCCAGGCTCCTCTGTCCATGGAATTCTCCAGGCAAGAATACTGAAGTGGGTTGTCATTTCCTTCTCCAGAGGATCTTCAGAACCCAGGCATCGAATACAGGTCTCCTGCATTGCAGGCAGATTCTTTACCATCTGAACCACCAGGGAAGCCCTAGGCACTAAATATTTAATCATACAGGGGTCTTCCTAACCCAGGGATCGNGAAGTGGGTTGTCATTTCCTTCTCCAGAGGATCTTCAGAACCCAGGCATCGAATACAGGTCTCCTGCATTGCAGGCAGATTCTTTACCATCTGAACCACCAGGGAAGCCCTAGGCACTAAATATTTAATCATACAGGGGTCTTCCTAACCCAGGGATCGAACCCAGGCCTCCTGCACTGCAGGCAGATCCTTTACTGACTGAGCTCAAGGGAAGCCCATACTCTAGAGTAAGACACCCATATTCTCTTCAACAGGGTTGCATAGTTAGTGAGGCAAACAAGAAAACAGAAAACAACAATGGAGCAAGTGATGTGATTGTATCAAATAAAAGATGATATGGTGACTGAAGGGTTTAGAGACAATGCTAGATGTTTTAGGGTCATCTACCATGCCATTACTTTGTCAACAACATTACTTTGTCTGTCTCGTCAAGGCTATGGTTTTTCCAGTAGTCATGTATGAATGTGAGATTTGGACTATAAAGAGAGGTGAGCAGTGAAGAATTGATGCATTTGAAGTGTGGTGTTGGAGAAGACTCTTGAGAGTCCCTTGGACTGCAAAGAGATCCAACCAGTCCATTNGGATGCTCTTAAATTTATATCCTAATAGTGTAATATAATAGCTGTATTAGAATTAAGCAATACCTAGGAAGCTAGTCTTAGCCCCTCTTTGACTATGCACATGCGATAGTGTGAACTTGGTCATGTTTTTAAACATTTATATAGTTTGTTTCCTTGTCTAAAATATGTGAATAATAATGTTTCACATGGCTATTTGTTAGAACTATGAGATGAATAAGTAACATGCCTCCAAGTGTTTTAGATACATAATGAGTCTTTAATAACAATTACTTATTGCTATTATTAATATTGTTTGGCATTTTTTATAAAGACTTAGATAATTTAGCTGTGCATAGACTCCTTTTTTTCTGCCTGTATTTCCTGATGCCTAAATTATAAAGGTTTTTTCATACCATTTTGGAAAGCACTATGTGCTCCCCTTGAGTTCTTTACATTTTTATCCCCAAATGCTAATGTAATCACAAAGACTTCCATTAACTTCCTTGAAAGAGGTGTCTGGGACTATATGTGTGTGCGTGCATGCTAAGTCACTTCATTGGTATCTGACTGTTTGTGACCCCATGAACTGTAGCCCACCAGGCTCTTCTGCCCATGGGATTCTCCAGGCAAGAATACTAGAGTGGATTGCCATCCCTTTCTCCAGGTGATTTTCCCAACTCAGGGATCTATATGGCACTTTCCAAAATAGAGGATCTTCCTATATGTGAACATATCCAGTGGGAAAAAGTTTTATAGATTTTTAAAAATCAACTTTGAGTATTGACTCAAGAAACTCTGAGAGTATTCTCACTTCTCTGAGAATACACTCTGTGTCTTATACTTCAGAGCTGTCAGTCAGTATTTTTGATCATTAGCCATCTGTGATTATTTTAATTTTTGCCAGCAGGAGAAGGAACTCTTTTCCACCCAGGAGTTCTGTTATTACAATATCATTTATATGTAAAGAGCTCATTTCATCAGTGAGAGAAACTTTTCCACAGGTTTTTTTTTTTAAGGTTTAAAAGAAACTCATGATATTTTTTTTCTTTTTCCCCTTTCTCCACCTTTCTACTACTATTTCTCTGTCATGTTGTTGTTCAGCTGCCCAATTGTGTCCAATTCTTTGTGACCCTATGGACTACAGCTCACCGGGCTTCCCTGTCCCTCACCATCTCCCAAAGTTTGCCCAAGTTCATGTTCATGGCGTCAGTGATGCCATACAACCTTCTCATCCTCTGACACCCTCTTCTTCTGCCCTTAATCTTTCCCAGCATCAGGGTCTTTTCCAATGAGTCAGCTGTACGCGTCAGATGACCAAAATACTGGAGCTTCAGCTTAAACAACAGTCCTTTTGATGAGTATTCAGGGTTGGTTTCCCTTAAGATTGACTCATTTGATTTCCTTGCTGTCCAAGGGACCTTGAAGAGTCTTCTCCGGCACCACAAGTCAAAGGCATTTCTCTATCATACTTCCCATTTATCTTAGCATCTCCCCACATAGATATTCTCCAGTACCTAGTCAGTAATTTTAAGAAAAGAATGAAGTTAAACTGATTTCTGTAAGGTTTAATATAAACCCTCATTTATTGTGGTTGCTGTTTTAAAATGTAAAGCTCATGGAAAAAAACAGAATTTTACTTTGCAATGATGTTTAATATTAAAGCCTCTTTGTTCCGATTTCCCAATTAAAAGTTTATTAATATGACATAATGACATTTTAGTTATAACTATCTAATAAGGGCAGGTTTTGAGGGGGCAAAAAAATAATTTAAAAATAAAAATGTTGTCCTTTTCTAAGTAATATCATGAGTTAGGATTTAGAGTCATGGAATCACATTCACATACTTCATCTGACTTCTTCTTCTGATTTCAGTTTGACCTTCAGCAAGTCAAAAACTCCCCTCAATCACTTTACCTACAATGTGGGATAATAATGTTTAACTGACTATGGTTATTGTGCAGATTAATGAGTTATTGGTCATAAAAGGTAATCCATGTATTAAAAGTCTCTGCATGAAGAGAAGACAATTCCCGGGTCATTATTGCAGAGTGGTTTTGTGAACTGAAATGAATTATTGATCAACTACACAAAATTTTAGGTCTTGAACTTTATGAAGCAAGTTTCACATCTTAGGACAGATGCTACTAGGAGGCCCCATATAATTTCTCATGGAAACAGAAAATATATTATTTTCCAGGTGATAGGGCGCTTTATATTCTTGGTAGAGTTGACTCCCAAGGAAATTACTGATGATCTAAGGATATTCCTACGATTTTCTTCTTTCTTTTCCAACTACTTTTTTCCTCTCCCATTTCCTAACTGGATTTCTTTGCTTCCTTGTCTCTGTTTTCTGAGAACATGAACTTGGAGTGCTTACTCACATGAGTAGAAAAAGCAAACAATGTTTGTTCCAGGAGGAAAACTGTAGCAACAGCAATGATAACAAGATAATATTTCCTGTTTCTGGGTACTTAGATATGGTGCTGGTTGTGTGCCTGCTCGGTCATGTCTGAATCTTTGTGTCCCCATGGAGTGTAACTCACCAGGCTCATCTGTCCATCAGATTTCCCAGGCAAGAGTACTGGAGTGGGTTGCCATTTCCTCCTCCAGGGCATTTTCCCAACCCAAGGATCAAACCCGTGCAGGTGAATTCTTTACCAGCACTTAGGTAACTAGTTTTTAAATTAATTGATAAGTAGCAACATTTGTTCATTTTGACAGTTTTTACTGAAAAGGTTTGAAAAAGGCCAAAATAAATGTAAAGATTTTCTGTTATTTTTCATTTGTTTTTATCTAGGGATGAGGAAAGGGGAGGATAGTATATAAACACACATACACACATGCGCGCGCACACACACACACACACACACACACACACACACAGGAAAGTTTACTTCCTGAAATAGTGCTCAGCTTGGTAAGGAAGCAGCAGCTTCTGAGAAATAGCAGGGAATGTAGCCAAGTGCCCAAAGAACTCTGAGTCACTAGGTCCAGTCTCATTGGAAACTAACCTAATCTGTATCCAATTTAACATCTGAACTTAATTTTCTTGGCTCTAATCAACCTAGAGCATCTTCCCCCATAGAAGCCTTGATATTCGTCATGATATCCAGAAATGTCAAGAGTAATGACAAAATTGACACATATATAACTTCATGCAACTTGCCTCTTGGAGATGGCTTCTTAATTTTAAAAAGCTTCAAAGTATGGTGCTTTTTGCTGCAGACAGAATCTGTTTCTTTATGTTACTCATTTGCTTTTTAGGAACTGTAGAGTGGAACTAAAAAGGGCGCTGTATCAACCTAGAGGATTTGAATGGGGAGGGAGATAGGAGGGAGGTTCAAAAGGAAGGGGATATATATAGGTATTGATATATATCAATACCCATGGCTGATTCATGTTGAGGTTTGACAGAAAACAACACAATTCTGTAAAGCAACTATCCTTCAGTTAAAAATACGTTTAAAAAAGAACTGTAGAATGGGATCCGTGCCCTTGTAGAGATAATTTTGTCACAGTAGCAAAACTAAGAGTTACTGTCTAGATTTTTTATTTTTTTAAATTTTTTATTTTTACTTTATTTTACTTTGCAATACTGTATTGGTTTTGGCATACTTTGACATGAATCCGCCACGGGTGTACATGAGCTCCCAAACATCAACCCACCTCCCACCCCTCATCATCCCTCCATATCATCCCCGTGCACTAGCCCCAAGCATCCTGTATCCTGCATCGAACATAGACTGGCAATTCGTTTCTTACATGATAGTATACATGTTTCAATGCCATTCTCCCAAATCATCCCACCCTCTCCCTCTCCCTCAGAGTCCAACAGTCTGCTCTACACATTTGTGTAAAAAACCCACAAAACTTTAGGTTGCACACTGTAGCTGCTGACCCAATGAGACAGTTTTGTTCACTCTACCGTGAGTTCTCAGGACCCTGACCAGAGCTACTAAAATCATGTGACTTGCATACTCTGTAGCTATATAGACCAGGAAAAAATGTGATATATCACTGTCACTTAGCAGTTGGGTTTACGGCCTGGAAAGTAACTCCATTCACAAGCAGTGAAAATGATAAGAACAGTTATATCTGCCCTCCTAGCCAAAGGTGAGACACAATCAGGTAAAATAACAAATAAGCTATAATTAAGCTTTGGAAAATTTAAAAAGCAAATGAGTTAATGATTTTATTTCTATGCAAATAACAAGTCTTTGGGACAGATCAAATGCAGTTTTTGCTTCCATATTGCCAAACTTTGATTTGATTGATTCTATATTTATCCCCATGTGGCAGCTGGAGCACTCACTTTAGAGGAAAACTTTCCTAATTCCAGTCTATCAAGGAAAATCTGCAAGTTAAAAACTCACTTTTATCAGCAGGCATTCGGAGAATGGCAGGTGGCAAATAAAGCTCTTAGTGGATTATTCTAATTGCATTTTCTTTTACCTTCTTAAAAAGTTGTAAGGAAAGGGAGAGGACAACTTTCTATGGTTTTGACAGTGTTCTTACATTCTATAATGAACACTGTGCTTGAAGTTTTCATGGACTCTCAGTGTGAAGCTAGTTAGAGAGTGTCTATATCTTGTACAGTGGGTATATAGAAAAAAGGACTAGGAATGATTGGATGCATTAGATACATAAAAGTATTAACTGATGTTATTGCAAATTATATGTGAATCTTTCTCTACTTTTTTATTTTCACAATTTTGTTTACATATTTATTGCTTTATATTGATAACAAAAGAGTGAAACACAAAATAATAAACTTACATTAAAAGAAAACTAAAATAAGGTAAACTTAGGAGGTATAAATGAAACAACAGTATTGAATATTAACTTGCATGATCAATCTCTCAGTCATGTCTGACTCTTTGCGACTCCATGGACTATAGCTCACCAAGACCCTCTGTCCATGGAATTTTCCAGGCAACAATACTGGCATGGGTTGCCATTTCCTATTCTAGTTAGCTTGTATATTCCTTTTAAAGCAAAATAAACTTAATTATAAATAACCCCCCAAATTCCAGCTTAAATGGTTACTCTGGGATTTTCATAATATTGATAAGAATTATAGTATAGAAAGGAATTATAATATAGAGTTGAACTGAGATATAGATAAAAGTTGTAATAAAAGAATTTTTAGATATTAATTGACTAATGAGTATCTGTTCCTGAGAACACAGTTTCAATATAGGAAAATGATAATTTTATAACAGTTTCAAAATTTTTTAAACATTCAAAGCAAAGAAATTTGAAGTTTTATCTAAGTGACAAATTTTATGCAAATATGCATGTATTGTACATTCATATATGTGAACCCCTATGTAATGAAGAATTGATGCATTCAAACTATGGTGCTGAAAATGACTCTTGAGAGTCTTTTGGACAGCAAGGAGATCAAGCCAGTTAATCCTAAAGAAAATCAATCCTGAATATTCATTGGAAGGACTAATGCTGAAGCTGAAGCTCTGATATTTTGGCCACCTGATGCAAAGAGCCAACTCATTAGAAAGACCCTGATGGTGGGAAAGATTGAAGGCAAAAGGAGAAGGAGGAAGCAGAAGATGAGATGGTTTGATAGCATCACTGACTCAATGGCCATGAATCTGAGCAAAGTCCAGGAGATAGTGGAGGACAGAGGAGCCTGGAGTGTTGCAGTCCATGGAGTCTCAAAGAGTCAGATATGAGTTAGCAACACAACAAGGAGTAGAACTAGAAAGAGAAATGAAGTGAAACTATTTAGATCAAAGTAAAAACTAGAATCCCCACAACAGCATGTGCTCCTCGGTTGATTTTTCAACATATGTCATATTGTATCATCACTTTATATATTTTGATCTCAACACGAGTACTTTAAATTTGCTTATAGTTTAAATATTTATTCTTCATCAGTAACCAAATGCCTATATTTACAGATTTTCAAAATTTATCCTTTCCTTACAAGGCTCACAGAAATTCCTCTAAAATAATATTTTTTCAGTTACAGAGCAAATTTGCTTCAATAGTGATAAATATGGCATCACTTTATGAAGAAAATATAAAAATAAAAAAGCTTCCATGTCTGACTGAATGAGTTAAGAAGTTAAGAACAGGTTCAAGGAGGCTGCATTTTTGTTGACACTTGACAGTGTGTTTAAAGATTAACAGAAACCTTCAAATAGAAAATGTACAGAAAGATAAGTGAGTGTGATATGTTCTGGAATTGCAAGTAGTTATTTTTAAAATCATTGGGTTTAGTTTAAATTATTCTATTTGTCTTCATTAAGTGTGTGAAACATTGCAAAACTGTTTAAGGAAGTTTATGGTTAGACGTGGTTCTGAAACGATAGCAGAAATTAGATTTGAAAAAGACCTTGTATAATCTGTGAGGGGATTAGATATATCTACTTTCATTTCAATCTCTTCCCTCAATCATGCCCATTATGTTTAAAACCAACCATATTGATAATGTCTCATCAAATGAGTCAAAGTCTCCCTCATTCAACAAACCTTAGTTGGTTAAATAAATACCTGATTTATTGTTTTACAGTGTTTCAGTTCAGTTCAGCTCGGTCGCTCAGTCATGTCTGACACTTTACAGCCCCACGGGCTGCAGCACGCCAGGCTGCCCTGTCTATCACCAACTCCTGAAGCTTGCTCAAACTTATGTCTATAAAGTCGGTGATGCCAACCAATCATCTCAACTTCTGTCATTGCTTTCTCCTCCTGCCTTCAATCTTTCCCAGCATCAGGGTATTTTGTAGTGAGTCAGTTCTTTGCATTAGATGACCAAAGTATTGGAGTTTCAGCATCAGTCCTTCCAGTAAATCTTCAGGACTGCTTTCCTTTAGGATTGACTGGTTTGATCTCCTTGCTGTCCAAGGGATGCTCAAGAGTCTTCTACAATATAAATTCTATGGCAACTCAGCCTTCTTTATGGACCAACTCTCACATCCATACATGACTACTGGAAAAACCATATCTTTGACTAGATGGAGCTTTGTTGGTAAAATAATGTCTCTGCTTTTTAATATGCTATCTAGGTTGGTCATAGCTTTTCTTCCAAGGAGCAAGAATCTTTTAATTTCATGCCTTCATATATTAATTTATTTGTTTTTCATAATGGCTATAGTAGTTTACATTTCTCCCAGCAAGGATAAAGTGTTCCATTTTCTCTACATTCTTACAAAAAGTTGGCATCGTTTGTTTGTTTTGTTTGTTTATAATATCCATCCTAATGCATATGAGATGATATCATATTGTGAATTTTTTTCTATTTGGAATTTATTAATATAAGTTTATTTGTTTTAATTAGAGGCTAATTACTTTACAATATTGTATTGGTTTTGCCATACATTGACATGAATCTGCCACAGGTGTACATGTGCTCCCCATCCTGAACCCCCCTCACACCTCCCTCCCCATCCCATCCTTCTGGGTCATCCCAGTGCACCAGCCCTGAGCATCCTGTATCATGCATTGAACCTGGACTGAGATTCATTTCACATATGATAAACATCATGTTTCATTGCCATTCTCCCAAATCATCTCACCTTGCCCTCTCCCACAGAGTCCAAAAGACTGTTCTATATATCTGTGTCTCTTTTGCTGTCTTGCATACTGTGAATTTAAAAAATATTTTTTTCCCACATTGAAATTTTGATTTGCATTTCCTTGATGATTGAGAATGTTGAACATGTTTTCATATACCAGTTGACCAACTGTTTGTCTTTGGAAAAATGTCTATTGACCTCCTTTTCTCATTTTTTAAATCAGATTGTTTGGCATTTTCTTATTGAGTTTTAGGAGTTTAATATATATTTTGGTTAACCCCTAATCATATATATAGCTTGAAATATATTTTTTCCATTCCATAGGTTATCCTTTCATGGTTTTGATTGTTTACTTTGCTGTGTGAAAGCTTTTTAATTTGTTTAGTCAAATTTGTCTATTTTTGCTTTTGTGGCCTGTGCCATAGTATCATAGTTAAGAAATCATTGCCAAGATTTTTTTTTGTCAAGGAATTTTTTTTTCCTATGAGTTTTGTGGTTTCAGTTCCGAAATTTCAGTTTTTACATTTAATTCAAAATTAATTATGTTGAGTTAAATCTTTGTGTAACACGTAAGATAAGGGTCAATGGAGTATTACTCAGCCATTAAAAAGAATACTTTTGAATCAGTTCTGATGAGGTGGATGAAACTGGAACTGATTATAGAGTGAAGTAAGCCAGAAAGAAAAATACCAGTGTTAGTATACTAACACATATATATGGAATTTAGAAAGATGGTAATGATAACCCTGTATGCGAGACAGCAAAAGAGACACAGATGTATAGAATAGTCTTTTGGACTCTGTGGGAGAGGGAGAGGGAGAGGGTGGGATGATTTTCGAGAACGGCATTGAAACATGTATAGTATCATATAAGAAATGAATCGCCAGTCTAGGTTTGATGCAGGATACAGAATGCTTGGGGCTGGTGCACTGGGATGACCCAGAGAAATGGAATGTGGAGGGAGGTGGGAAGGGGGTTCAGGATTGGGAACACATGTACACCCATGGCAGAGTGATGTTGATGTATGGCAAAACCAATACAGTATTGTGAAGTAAAGTAAAATAGAGCAAACAAACAAACAAACAAAAAAGATAAGGGTCCAGTTTCATTCTTTTGTATGTGGATAGTCAGTTTTCTAAATGCTAGTTATTAATGAGACTATTGTTTTCCCATTTGCGTATTTTTAGTGCCCTTGTTGAAGGTTAGTTGGTCTCATATGTATGGATTTACTTGAGGACTCTCCATTCTGTTCTACTGATCTGTGTATGATTTTATGCATCTGTTTTATGCAATTCCATACTGTTTTTATTAATATAGCTTGTGATATAGTTTGAAATCAGAAAGAGTGATGCCTTGGACTTTGTTCTTCTCTCTTAAAAGAAAATTTGTATCATTTGTAGTTCCATTTGGATTTTAGAATAGTTTTTTTTACTTCTGAAAAATGGTAGTGGAAATTCAATGGAGATATCATTGACTCTATAGATCAATTTAGATATTATGAACATTTAACTATATTCTACCAATCTAATATATAAGCATGAGCATCTTCCCATTTATTTAATTCTGCTTTAATTTTTGTCACTACTGATTTACAGTTTCAGTGTAAAAGAATTTTACATCCTTGGTTAAGTTTATTTCTATATAATTGATTCTTTTTGATGGTACAGTATATTAGGTTGTTTTCTAAATTTCCTTTTGCATTGTTTGTTGTTGGTATATGGAAACTCAGCTGATTTATATATACATATGTAGATAGAAAGATAGATAGATCTTGTATCATGAATTTTTACTGAATTGTTTATTAGTTCTGATAAGTTTGTGTGTGTGTTTGTATGTACATAGTCTTTAGCGTTTTCTGCATATAAAACATGTTAACCTGCAGAGAGAAGTTCACTCTTTTTTCTAATTTAGGTGTCTTTTATTTCTTTTTATTGCCTGATCGCTCTGGCTAGGACTTCCAATACTGTGTTGGATATTGATAGTGGATATCCTTGCCTTATTTCACATCTTAGGAGAAAAACTTTCAGTTTTTCACCATCAAGTGCAACATTAGCGGTGGGCTTGTCATATACACCCTTTGTTGTGTTGAGTTACTTTCATTCTTTACCTAACTTGCTGATGAAAGAGTGTTGAATTTTGTTAAATATTTTCTCTGAATCTTTTGAGATGATTATGCAATTTTTGTATTTCATTTTTAAATGCAGGTATCTTGTTGATTTGCATATATTTTAATAACCATGAATCATGGGTACATATTTTACTCATCATTGTATATTATCTTTTTTAATATACTGTTCAATTTGATTTGCTAGAATTTTACTTATATAACTATATTGTTAAATGCATCATTTAATAATGTAATAGATATAATGAATAATCATAAATAAACTTCATGTAAAGTATATCTGAATCCATCCTCAAAGTTTAGAAGATCTGAAGGAGATGGAATAGAAAAATGAGTATGCAAAACATTATTGACCATGGGTTTACTCAAAACACAAATAGGGGCAGGTAAAATACACAGAGAAAAATTAGGAAAATATTTCTAGGAAAAGAAGATAATTTTACCCATATCCCAGAACCATAATAAACATGGTGATACAAAGGTCTTTAAACAGCAGGGTTTGGGGTTTGTGAACAGATATTACTTTCCATATATGGAAAAGGTGACTCGAAGGACTACCCTGGAGAAGAGGAGTCAGAACCAACCTTACTCTTGGAGCCAGAGTAGGAGGAGGGATTGGTGATTTATTTTGAAGACAAGGTTAAAGAAGACTAATGGTCACTTACAGCTATGGCCCGGAAAATAAGAAAACATACTCTGACCTTTGCAACCAGGAGGCTGTATTCCTAAAGTAAGAAAAATATTAAAATAGAACAGTTTTACCTGTATCAGGAGACTTGCTGTTGTTCAGTTATTCAATTATGTCCGACTCTTTGTGACCCCATAGACTGTAGCACTCCAGGCTTCCCTATCTTTCACCATCTCTCTGAGTTTGCTCAAACTGTTGAGTTGGTGATGCAATCCAACCATCTCATCCTCTGTTCTCTCCTTCAGAAGACTTACTTGCTATTATCTTCCTGATGAAAGAAAATTAAATTCTGTATGCAATATAATGGTTTCAGTGCCTCTACATTTATTTTTATAGGCAATGGCCAGCAGTAGATAAGAAATTATTAGGCATGCCAGAGGCTAGGTCAAAATATCAGGAAATTAAAAGGAGAAAGTCAATTGAAATTGATCCACATATATTTTATATGTTGGAGTTATCAGTCACTGACTTCAAATGAAATATAATGACATTGTTCAAAAATAAGTAAAACTATGACAAAATATTTTACAATATTGGAATATATGAAAAGAAGTTCAAATAGAACTTTTTAAAAAACACAAGTAAAAGAACAGACAATCATAAAAGAGAATTAGTGATCTGAAAGATACATCTGTAGAAAATAATTACTGAGCAACAAGAACAAATTCAGTCAACACATTTAAAATCAATATATAAAAGCTATTCAAATACAAATAAAACAAGTAAATACAAGT
The DNA here is from genome assembly GCA_006410875.1 of Neotragus pygmaeus. NCBI lineage: Eukaryota > Metazoa > Chordata > Mammalia > Artiodactyla > Bovidae > Neotragus > Neotragus pygmaeus. The sequence continues at coordinate 191,759 of SJYV01005436.1, read as the reverse complement.
AAAATACAATAAAACAAAGATAAAATTTCTCAAAATTTATAAAATTAAGTCTTGTTTTTCATTTTGAACAAGTTAGCCACAAAGATCATTACAGACATTTTAAGTAAAATACAAATACCACATATCAAGTCTTATAGAAGACAAGAGTTAAATGAATAAGATTAGATGCACAAAAGCAGACAAAATTAGATATTTTTGACTCATGTTTAAGACTAAGGGAATTGAAGGAAACTTACAAGATAAAGAATAACTTTGACAACTGTAAAGAAGAAAAATAAGATGGAGAATTTTATTTAACCAAATATCAAGATATATTTTAAGGGAGAGTGGTTAAGACATTGTGATATTGACAATGGGTAGACAAATGAGAATTAGAGTTATTATTTAACTTAGAGGATAAATGAGATAAAAATCATTCAAATAAATGCCAAAAATTAATCATCCATTCAGTGTAAGTCAATGGTAATTTATTAAACTAAAAAAGTAAGAAAGAAAAAGAAGAAAGGGAAAGAATAAAAACTATGAAAGCTGGCAATAAAAGGAATTATCTTCATAAAATAATCAAAATAACAATGAACAAAACACTGATAAGAATTTTTACAATTTAGCTCCAGTGTTTACATTAAGATAATCATGATTTTTCACCATTTAGAGCCAAGACTTGGAAAAATTGAAAAGAAGCTTACAGATAGTCTTCATGTATCCATACTATGGAGTCTTGGATTTAGTTAGGAGATAAAAGTTACATGTGGAATGCAATGAGCTACTATGTTCAGTAATTAGAGCAGAAATCCTAATTACCACAATTAGGATTTAAGAATTAAGGAATGAAATTGTTTTGTTTTGTTTTAATTTTAAATGGGCTTTAAACCTCTGTGAAATGGTACAACTTGACTGATACTATCTTTTCTAAACTTAGAGGAGAGATCCTATAGATGGACCAAGAGCTCTGAAAATGTATCTGAAAAGTAGAAAATTGCAAACTAAAACAAGCTGCTTCCACAGATAAGGGTAACTACTACTATAGTAATGAAATAAATAACAGAGAAATAAAAATAAAATAAGAATAGTGAAGAGACACAAAAGAGTATATTCCTTTTTCCTACACCAGTTAGTCAGGCCCTATCTAGCACTGTCTATTGAGAGAGCCAAATTGGAAGTCAGATGTCAAAGCAGAAACACTGTTTTCAGAGTTCCACACATATTATCACACAGAAAATATAGTGGGTGGATTGAAAGCTGGCATACAATACTCTAATAACTTGATTATTTGCCAGATCTACAGCTGTGTACATACAAAGTCCAAAGTAGTAACAAAAAGATATTTTCAACTAAGGTAATTACAACGACGTAAGCATAATGCACAAAGAAGGAAATGGCAGCCCACTCCAGTGTTCTTGCCTGGAGAATCCCAGGGAGGGGGGAGCCTGGTGGGCTGCCGTCTATGGGGTCGCACAGAGTCGGACACGACTGAAGTGACTTAGCAGCAGCAGCAAGCATAATGCACAGAAATGAGTAGCATTCCACGATACGCAATGCCCAACTAGGATATGGGACATTCAGATTATTTAATAAATGACTATAAGCCTAATCATAATAGTAATATATATATATATGTGATATATAATAATAATATGATATATAATGGTAATAGCATATTAAATATAATTATATAATTATATGTAATATGTAGCAGTAATACATATATATGGGGCTTCCCAGGTGGCACTAGTGGTAAAGAACCTATCTGCAAATGCAGGAGACATGAGACCCAGGTTCAGTCCCTGGGTTGGGAAGATCCCCTAGAGGAGGGCATGGTAACCCGCTCCAGTATTCTTGCCTGGAGAATCCCATGGACAGAGGAGCCTGGTGGGCTATAGTCCCTAGGGTTGTACAGAGTCCGATACAACTGAAGCAACTTAGCATGAAGACACACACAATACATATATATAGAGAGAGATCTATATCTTTGTTCCCACTACATGTTCTCATGATAGATTAAAACTGTATATAATTAATGATGTGTGTGTGAAGTCACTCAGTCGTGTCCAACTCTTTGTGACCCCATGGACTGTAGCCCACCAGGCTCCTCCATATGGGATTTTTCCAGGCAAGAATCCTGAAGTGGGTTGCCATTTCCTTCTCCAGGGGATTTCCCCAACCCAGGGATCATAATGAATGATAAAACCCTTTTAAAGGATATAAAGAATTTCTAATAAAGCAATAATACATATTGGAAAGCTCAATATTAATAAAACTGTGAATTTTCTATAATTTGACCTAAAATTTCCCTTTCCATCCTAAATAATCTAATATTCTTCCTTCCTAAACATGATGCCTCTTTTAAAAAGAATGAGTAAATTGAAACATGTATAATATCATATGTGAAATGAATCACCAGTCCAGGTTCGATGCATGATACTGGATGCTTGGGGCTGGTGCACTGGGACGACCCAGAGGGGTTCAGGATGGAGAACACGTGTACACCTGTGGCAGATTCATGTTGATGTATGGCAAAACCAATACAATATTGTAAAGTAATTAACCTCCAATTAAAATAAGTTTATAATAAAAAATAAAAAGAGTGAGTAGGCAAATTTCTGTTTAAAATAAGTCTGATTAGTTTTAAAGCAGTATCTTGTCAAAATAATTTTTTTAAGTGTGGTTATATACTCAGTGTGGCTTCTTCTGGCTCTATCTACATAGAAAAGCGCAAATATTATGAACTTTGATTTAATATTTTTAGTCANAATAAAAAATAAAAAGAGTGAGTAGGCAAATTTCTGTTTAAAATAAGTCTGATTAGTTTTAAAGCAGTATCTTGTCAAAATAATTTTTTTAAGTGTGGTTATATACTCAGTGTGGCTTCTTCTGGCTCTATCTACATAGAAAAGCGCAAATATTATGAACTTTGATTTAATATTTTTAGTCATATTGTAGGAGACCTCCTATATTCTGATTTTCCATATTATGAAGATTGTTTTTCTATGAGTTCAGGGAGAATAATGGTGTTGAGAATAATTGAAATCTGGTAAAAAAAAATACTGGGATTATTAGAAGACTTTCAGTTGAAAAAATGAAGTTATACAATTTTCCATGTGATTCACTTGTCTTCATTCTACACTGTTTCTAAAGCACAGGTTTCCTTGATGTTCTGTGTCCAGTATTTTTAAGCAAGCATCGCAAAATCCAGCACAGTTTTTGAAAGGTGTGGTGAAAACAAATAAATCTATGGTGTTTAACTAAAAGGCAGAAACTAAGCAAGCCACAGAGCAGATGAACGCTTAATGTTAATGAAGTCCTGATATATGCATCCAGGCACTTCTGTTTATATTAATTGATAAAGCTAATTAAAAGTAGATATAATATAATAATGAATTTCAAAAAAGAACACTGTGTAGCTCTCTGTAACATTGCCCAGAAACTACTAACTTGGAAACATTATTATTTGTGTTTTTTAAAACAAATACTGTCTCTGATAGACATTCAAGCATCTTTGAGAAAAGACAGAGGTTATTTCTTCATATGCAAACCTAAAGGGAATTTGGAATAATTTTCTTGCTCTGTAGGAAGATATTCCTTAGGGAAAACCTATTTAATAGAGGAAATGTGTTGATTTCAATAATCACAGATGTTTATTCTAGTCTATTTATATTTGACTTTACATTTTTTATAATGTACAAATAAATTTCATAAAATTTGGTACTCATGAGGGTATGTGAGGCTGACAATCCTAAGTACAGTTTGGGAAACTGCATATGGCTTTGCTCCAGGTTTGTTCACAGATCTCTCACACAGACTTTCGTAGCAAATCTATAACACCCCTCCTATTCAATTAATTGACATCTATTGTGCAAAGGCTGCTAATGTTACTAAATTATTTAGTATATATAGAAAGCAAATATCTAATCAAGGAGTGCTTGAGATTGCAGTTCTTAAAACCTATTACAAAGTTGTTCGCCTTTTTTAAAGAGAAAAAAATTTACCATTGGTAAGGCATGGTTACATTCTAAGGTTGATCTATGTCACATCTGCATATTCTAGGCTCTAAAAAATGTTAGCTAAAGTTGTATATGTCCATTTTCAACCTTGGAATTTCTTAAGCACCTAACACATAGTTTTATAGAAATTTTGAAATCGAAACTCTGATGTATATGAATGTGTGTATAATCACATATGTAATATACATAATAAACACATCAAACACATTTTATTTTTTATTGAAATATAGTTGACATGCAATGTTATGTTGAAAATGAAAAGTGAAAGTCTGTTGCTAAGTTGTGTCTTTGTGACCTGTAGCTGTACAGTCTGGTAACTGTAGCTCACCAGACTCTTCTATCTGTGGGATTTCCCAGTTAAGAATACTGCAGTGGGTTGCCATTTCCTTTTCCAGGAAAACCTGGAGAATGCTAGAGTGGGTTACCATTTCATTCTTCAGGGGATCTTCCTGACCCAGGCATTGAATCCTGGTCTCCTTCTTAACAGGAAAGTCTTTAACACTGGGCCACCAGGGAAGGCCAATAATATTATGTTCAGTTCAGTTCAGTTGCTCAGTCACGTCCGACTCTTCGCGACCCCATGAATCACAGCACTGCCAGGCCTCCCTGTCCATCACCAACTGCTGGAGTTCACTCAAACTCATGTCCATAAAGTCAGTGATCCTATCCAGCCATTTCATCCTCTGTCATCCCCTTCTCCTACTGCCCCCAACCCCTCCCAGCATCAGGGTCTTTTCCAATGAGTCAGCTCTTCTTCACATGAGGTGGCCAGAGTATTGGAGTTTCAGCCTCAGCATCAGTCCTTCCAATGAACACATTTTCTTAAAGGGGTACTGGCATAGGAGAAGACAGAGAAAAACTAGTGTTTATTGAGCACACATTTAGCAAGGCTCAAAACTATCATTATTTACCTAAGCTTTGTCTGATTATAATCTAAATCAGATAAAGCTGATTTATCTTTTAAAAAGGCATATGTTTAAACACAAACGTGTAATCCTTACCTCAGACTTACTGAATCGACTCCAGGAGTGGGTACCTAGAAATATGTAATTTATCCATCTGTGGCAGTGAGTTTTGAATCCATTTATGGCAGTGAGGAAAAATTGAAAAGATTTCATTTAAATTTCTATTTCTCATATAGATATTATATCATTTTATAAAGTGAAACTCAAGTATATCAATAAACTTGGTTAATACTAATTGATAAGGTGAGATCTAGGATATGAAATAAATCTGTGTAATTCAAAAGTCCACATTTCCTACTCTCACTGAACTTAAAAAAAATCCACCCTTCCCCCTGAAAATCCCAGCTCTATTGATAAGTAATTTACTTACAATAAAATACACACTTTTAAATGGTTTTATTATATTTACAGAATTGTGCAACTATCATCATCATATTTTTGAACATTTTCATCACCCTGAAAAGAAACCTATACCCTTGAACAATTATTCCCCATTTCCTCCTCCTCCTTAGCCTCAGCAATTACTATTCTGCTTTATGGATTTGCCTATTGTAAACATTTTACATAAATGAAATCACACAATGTGGCCTTTTGTTTTTGGCTCCTTAAAATTATCATTATGTTTTCAAGGCTGTAGCACATGTCAGTATTTCATTAAAAAAAAAAATTTTACATTGGAGCATAGTTATGATGAAATAATTTGTCATTTTATGGATATATCACATTCTGCCGAATCATTACTCAGTTGATGGGATTTGGGTTTTTTCCACTTTTTTTCTACACGAATAATATTGCCATGAATATTTGTGTAGAAGTTTTCGTAGAGGGAGATATTTTCAATTCTCTTCAGTTTTGTAGGCCTAGAAATGCTGGATAATATAGCTGTATATATGAAGAAGTCCCCAAAATTTTCTAAAGTGTCTGCATCGTTTTACAATCCCAGCAGCAATAAATGAGGGTTCTAACTTCTCATATCTGTCAACTCTTGATATTTTTTCTTTTTCTCTGTTCATGGGTGTGGTTTTAATCTGCAACTTGTTAAATAGTTTTACTGAGGTATACTTGAGATGCAGAATAAAAAACTACACGTTTAATGCAGTTTGATGAGTTTAGACATAGGTATATACCTGTGATATTATCACCATAACAAAGGAAACAAACATATCGATCACTAATAAAAGTTTCCTTCTGCGCTTTTGTGTGAGAGTGNGTGTCTGCATCGTTTTACAATCCCAGCAGCAATAAATGAGGGTTCTAACTTCTCATATCTGTCAACTCTTGATATTTTTTCTTTTTCTCTGTTCATGGGTGTGGTTTTAATTTGCAACTTGTTAAATAGTTTTACTGAGGTATACTTGAGATGCAGAATAAAAAACTACATGTTTAATGCAGTTTGATGAGTTTAGACATAGGTATATACCTGTGATATTATCATCATAACAAAGGAAACAAACATATCGATCACTACCAAAAGTTTCCTTCTGCGCTTTTGTGTGAGAGTGTGTAGTGTGTGTGTGAGAGTGTGTGCGGGTGTGTGTGTGTATGTGTGTTAAGAATGCTTTACACGAGACTTAACTTCATAGCAAATTTTTTAGATTTGAGATTTGTTACTGAATACCAGGCATTGTTTCTTATGTGTATTGCTTATTTGTATATCTGCTTTGGAGAAATATCTATTTAAATTCTTTGCCCATTTTAAAATTTGGTTATTTATATTTTATTATTATTTTAAGTATTCTTTATATATTCAAGTCCTATACCAGATGTATGAATTGCAAATAATATTTTCTCCCATTCTATAGTCTTTTCATTTTATTCATAATATCCTTCAGAGGACAAGTTGTTCTCTCTCTTTTTTGTTTTTTGATAAAGATCGGCTCTCTCTTTTTTTTTTATCATAAGCTTTTGTTTTCCTTTCTAAGAACCATTGCCTAAGTTAAGGTCATTCATAATGATTTACTTCAATATTTTCTTCTAAGAGTTTTGTAGCTTTAACTCATGTAAAATCCCGAGCAATTTTGAGTTAATTTCTCTTCATGGTGTGAGGCAGAGTCCAACCTTCATTCATGTGTCTGTGAATGTCCAGTTGTTCCAGAACTATTTATTCAAAATACTATAACTTCCCCCATTAAATTATCTTGGCATCTTTGTCAAAAATAATTTGACCATAAATGTAAGTTTAGTTTTGAACTTTCAACATTCTGTTGATTTATATGTATATTTTTGTGGTGGTACCATTCTGTCTTGGTTACTGTAGCTTTGTAGTTAGTTTTAAAAATGGGAATTAGGAATTTTCCAACTTGGTTCTTCTTGTTCAGTACTATTTGGCTATCTCAGTTGCCTTGCACTGTATGAATGTATGATCATCTTGTTAATTTCCACAAAATACATACATAGAATCTTAATGGAGATTGTGCTGACTCTATAGATTAACTTGGGTAGTATTGCCTCTTTAGCAATATTCTGCCATCCAATCAGTGAACTCGATTGTTGCCCACCAACCACTTCATTTTGCTTCTCCTCTCTTGACTTTTACACAGTGTTTCTATTTTTTATTTCACCCAAGAATATTTGGTTTTCAATTGTGTGATATACAATTTATAATGTATTACAGGGTCTTTGCAAAAGGTGCAAAACACTTTTTGACAAAGCACCTTATTGTACGATAATAGTGTCTATATAAGGTATAGCAAAGATACAACACAGAAAAAAAATCTGTGCATAAAACAGGAGAAAAAAAAGATGATATAATTTTAAATTCACAGGAGGAGCATTTACACTTGTGAGAAATATACCCTGTTTTCTATAATTTATAGGTGATTAAAAATAAAATATTTACATATGAAGTTATAAACATCATAATCTATAATAAATATATTTTAAAACATCTACTGCTCTTATGTATTATATCTTTTCTATTTTTAAAACCAAACACAAACATCATTTTAAAGAAAAAAATTAGGCTGTGAGTAATGAAATGTACCCAAATTATGAAATTATAATATACAAATATGATATTTGAATGCAATTATAAAGATTCTGCTTATTTCACTGAGAAAATTAATAATAAAGTGAACAAGGATTAAGAAACAAATTTATGCTTTTGTTCCATCCCTCAGCAAATCATTTTGTATCTTTAATTTTAAATTATTATACATATGAAATGAGACTAGTAATATTTCACAGCCTAATTATGTGTGTTTTAGAAATGTAGGATTGGCTTAACATTCAAAATTAATAAATGTTATTATCCACATTAACTAAATAAAGGAGAAAGTATTACATAACATCTTAGTAGGTACAGAATAAAAGCATTTTATTAAAGCCAGTATCCTTTATTCAAAGCCCCATAGTAAATTAGAAATAATGAGAACTTTGATTTAAGAAATGATTTTTAAAAACTGTATCATTAACATAATTCATANTCCATAACATCTTAGTAGGTACAGAATAAAAGCATTTTATTAAAGCCAGTATCCTTTATTCAAAGCCCCATAGTAAATTAGAAATAATGAGAACTTTGATTTAAGAAATGATTTTTAAAAACTGTATCATTAACATAATTCATAGAGAATAATTAAAATCTTTGAGATTAAGCAACAGACAACAACATCTGCTCTTGTTACTTACGTGTAAAATCTACCCAGTGCAATAAGGCAAGTGAAAAGAGATTAATGGTAAAATAATTGAAAAAGAATAAATGAGGCTTTCTTCATTTGATATGATAGTATTATGCTCATATCAAATCCAGAAAATACCAACAGGTGAAGTAGTTAAATTGAGTGTGTTTACCTTACTTACTGGTTGCAAGTTCAGCAATTAAAAGGTCAATGGCATTTCTACTTACAAGAAACAGAAAATTCCATTTAAAAAAGATCACATTTGAAATAATTTACAAATATATATGAAAAATAAATTATATGTAAGCTCATATGTATAAAAATATAAAATACTGAAATTAAAGAAGAGTGATATAAAACAGGACATACTATATAGATTTGAAAATTCAATGTTATCTTAAAATATTTTTTGAACTTCAATGAACTTACAATATATGTGAAAATTAAAATCACCATCACCAACAAGATGCTTTTGAACAAAACAAACTGAGAGGTCTTTCTTCTATCTGATACAAAGACTTGATTTGTACAGTCATTGACAGTATAAAATTATAAAAAGGAATAAGTCATAGATATACAAAAGAATCTAGAAACAGATCCAAGATACAAGTATCTTTGATTTTTGACGAAGGAAATATTGCATATTAGTGAGAAAAGGTTGGTGTTTTCAATATATGTTACTCAGGAATTTGGATATTTACATGGAAAACATGAAATATGATCTCTTCTTTGTAACATAGAAAATATAGTTCTAGTGAGGTTGTTACTGCTGCTACTGCTAAGTTGCTTCAGTCATGTCCGACTCATGTGCGACCCCATAGACGGCAGCCCAATAGTGTAAAAGAAAGAACGATATACCTTCTAGAAAATTATACAAGAGCAAGTGTCTATGACCTTGGAAAAATTTTTCTGAAACATAACACTAAAAACACTAAAGAGCAAGTGTCTATGACCTTGGAAAAATTTTTCTGAAACATAACACTAAAAACACTAAAGGCCAAATTCAAAAAGAAAATTATCTTTTCTTTAAAATAAAAAAATTTTGTTCACCAAAGCCACCATTAAAATAATGAAAAGGCAAATAGCAAGCAAAGACATTTCCAAAATCTACAGTCAACAAATGGTTTCTACTGAGAAGATTTAAAGATTACCTACAGATTAATAAGAAAAAGAAATTAGTCAAAATTAGGAAAATGGCCAAGGACTTGATCAGGTACTTCAGAAAAGATGATATCAATATGGGCAATAAACATATGGAAAGTTCTCTGACATTAGTTATCAGGAAACCCAAAAGCAGCCATAAAATGCAACAACATACCGATCCAAATGATTAGAGTAATAGTCCAGCAATATAATATATGGACAAATGATCTAGCACAGGCAACTATTCTGTCTTATTGGTGGGAGTACAAATTGGCAGTCACTCTGTAAAAATCATTTGTTCTTCTCTATTGAATTGTCCTATGTCCTATATTCTCTATAGCTAAGCAAACTTACTCCTGGGTATAAACAAAGCAAATGCATATCCACTGTGCCCAAAGTAAAGAAGGTTTAATGAGTCATTATTCATAATAATCAAATACTGGGAACAATTTTAATGTCCAATGGCATAATGGATAAAGAACTTGTGGTGAAAGATATTCATATGAGAAATACAATGGAGTAATTCAAGTAAACAAACTATAGCTATATTAAATATCATGGCTATTTTAAAATTTTTTGAGTGAAAGAGGCCAAATACAAAGTAATATATATTCTAAAGCATCATGTATATGAAATGTAAAAATAAGACTAAGCCATAGTTTTTAGGAAGTGCATATTTATGCTGGTAAACCTATAATCTCTCTGTGTGTTAATCACATATAATCTACAGTAAATTATATATTATTTCTTGATCTTGGTGGTGATTGAAATGTGTTCTCTTTGTAACAATTTATTGAGCATGTTGGATGGCATCACTGATGGGATGGACATGAGTTTGNGTAAACCTATAATCTCTCTGTGTGTTAATCACATATAATCTACAGTAAATTATATATTATTTCTTGATCTTGGTGGTGATTGAAATGTGTTCTCTTTGTAACAATTTATTGAGCATGTTGGATGGCATCACTGATGGGATGGACATGAGTTTGTGTAGGCCTCAGGAGCTGGTGATGGACAGGGAAGCCTGGCATGCTGATGTCCATGGGGTTGCAAAGAGTTGGACATGACTGAACTGAATTGAGCATATATTTCATTTTGTGCCCTTCAATATAGAAGTAAAAAATTTCACAATAAAAATGTTTCATAGAAATAGAATTATACTTATTTCTAAAATAATAAGACACAAATAATATGAAGAAAAATATTAAGTTGAAAACGTTTTTTAAAGAAACAGTGAAACAAAATTTAGAATTACTTACAATTGTCAGCTACAGACATTAAATATGTGTGCTCAGTTGTGTCCGAGTCTTTGTGACAACCGATAATAATCTGAGGTTGATACAAAGGAATGATTTGCATCCGTTGAACTGAGGTGGAACCTGTTCGTGAACCTAGAACCTGTCATGAAGTGAAGTGAAGTGAAAGTCACTCAGTCATGTCCAACTCTGTGACCCTATAGACTATAGGCTGCCAGGCTCCTCTGTCCATGGAATTTTCTGGGCAAGAATACTGGACTGGGTTACCATTTCCTTCCTCAAGGCATTAAATAGAATCACACAAAAAAAATTATGTATATTGAAAGAAAAAGGAAAAGAACAAAAATAACACTCAAATAATAACCTCACATATAAAATATGAAAAGAATAAAACTAGTTTTTATAAAAATGATATTGGCTCTGTTCTTCCCAACCTAATATAAATGATGTGAAATGTTGATTGAAATAGTAAGAAATTTTGAAAATTTAGTGATAAGCATGAGTACATTTCTCATGTCACTAATCAGATTCAGAAAGTAAAATTATATCAATTAGAAGTATAGATAATTTTGTTAAAATTTACCAAAGTAGGACAGATACAATTTTGACTTTCTCTGTATCTAAATAATCCAGTTATCTCCAATTCCTGCCACTACCACAAGGAATCAGCTATATAAGTTCTGATTCATTTACTACTCTTAGCAATTTTTGTAGACTAGTTATTCCAGATAACCCTTTTTAAACAATAGAGTATTTTAGTAGAGTGTCATTCGCAAATTGTTACTTGGTGTTACTGGAATAGCTTTCAGAAAGGTAGAATTATCTCTGCTCTTAATGTGAATTTCCTTTGTTTAAATCTTAAAGCAGAAAATTAATCTACCACTAAGTGTAATTTAATACCTACAAATTTTCTTTAAATCCACCATATAAATAGTAAGATGTGATACTGGAATTACATGAAGCATAGTCAATTATCATGGCCATTTTAAGTAAACTTGCATTGTTTTGGATGAGCAAAATAGATATATATTCACCCCAAACAAGTATTGGTGGTTTCTTCTTACTTTAATTAGAATAATGATTCTATAACTAATATGGAAAAATTTGATAAAATGAACTTTAAAAAGTTGTAGTATTTCTAAAAGTGATGAATCAACCTTTCTTCTCATATTTTGGGATAAAAGGTTTTGTGGGATTTTTATTATGGTGAAATGAAGTATGTCTCCAGGATTTGACTGGTTATTCCTTACTGTCGCAGATGAATAATAAGCAATCAGAAAAGATCAGAAAGAAGTCAGCAGCCTTCGGTATCAAATCAACCTTCGGTTTCAGTTCAGTTCAGTTGCTCAGTCGTGTCTGACTCTTTGCGACCCCATGAATTGCAGCACGCCAGGCCTCCCTGTCCATCACAAACTCCTGGAGTTCACTTAAACTCATGTCCATTGAGTCAGTGATGCCAGACATCTCATCCTCTGTTGTCCCCTTCTCCTCCTGCCCCCAGTCTCTCCCAGCATCAGAGTCTTTTCCAATGAGTCAACTCTTTGCATGAGGTGGCCAAAGTACTGGAGTTTCAGCTTTAGCATCATTCCTTCCAAAGAAATCCCAGGGCTGATCTCCTTCAGAATGGACTGCTTGGATCTCCTTGCATTCCAAGGGCTGTCTCTTATACACATCTNGGGTGACAATATACAGCCTTGACGTACTCCTTTTCCTATTTGGAACCAGTCTGTTGTTCCATGTCCAGTTTTAACTATTGCTTCCTGACCTGCATACAGATTTCTCAAGATGCAGGTTAGGTGGTCTGATATTCCCATCTCTTTCAGAATTTTCCACAGTTTATTGTGATCCACACAGTCAAAGGCTTTGGCATAGTCAATAAAGCACAGTCAACATCATTAGCTGTACTTGATTGTTTTAACTGATTCACTGAGACAAAAATGCAATAATTCTATTCCCTTACTAGTAACAGTACATATATTAGTAAGGTTAAAACACCTGCTACCTCTTCTTTCTGGGAACGAATATGGACCAAATATTACATTCTCAGGTTTAATATCTTGACCTTCCAAGTTGCAATTGATGAGTCATCCTCCTACACTTTATCTCATTTTCTGTTTTCCAAAAAACAGATAAAAATGTTCACTCAATCTATACCTCCAAATGGGGAAGAACTTTAAAAGCTATCAGTGACCTATATATTCTGCACTAAAATAGATCAAAATTGATGATAAGGTTTTGGCCTAAAATAATTATTATAATTTTCTAAGCAAAATTTACACTTCAGATTTTAAAAAATAGTGCTACATGAATTTCAAATAACTAAAATTCAATTGTGTTCGTTGTTACACAAAATTATGGTCCAACATTGTACCTAATTAAGAAAAAAATGCTCATATAGTTTTAGCTTTAGAAAAGGCTGGATCCTAAACTATGTATTCACCTAATAAATTCTAGGCTATAAGATCTGGCCATCCAAAGGAGACAGAAAGAAAAGTTAAGGTCTCAGATTAGGAAACAAAGATTCTAGGGACTGTTGCTAACAAAAATGGGGGCAAGGAAACTACCTAACCTTCTAGCAGCAACTCACTCCAGTATTCTTGCCTGGAGGATTCCACTGGACAAAAGAGCCTGACAAGCTATAGCCCATAGCGTGGCACAGAGTCAGACACAACCGAAGCAACTTAGCAAACACATCCTTCGAGAAGATTCAAAGCCATCCTTCTAGAAGATTGGAAATAGGGTAGCGAACAGATAAGAAATATGTTCCTATATCCTAACTGAAGATACTATCAAACAAAAGACTATGGAAATATATATTTTGGAAGCCTAAAGAACAATTATTACCATTTGAAGCCTTTTAAAACTAGACTTAACTGTTGGAAGTACTAACCTGATAAAGCCGAAGTGGTATGAAGTGAAAGTCTCGGTTGTGTCTGACTCTTTGCAGTGCCTTGGTCTATATTATCCACGGAATTCTCAGGCCAGAATACTGGAGTGGGTAGCCTTTCCCTCCTCCAGGGGATCTTCACAACCCAGGGATCAAACCCAGGTCTCCCACATTGCAGGCAGATTCTTTACAGCTGAGCCACAAGGGAAGCCCAAGAATACTGGAGTGGGTACCCTATCCCTTCTCCAGCAGGTCTTTCCCACCCAGGAATCGAACTGGGGTCTCCTACATTGTAGAGGGATTCTTTACCCAACTGAGCTATCAAGGAACACGGGGGCAAATGTGCCACCATTTCCAAAGAGGCCTTGAAATGCTGTGAAGGATTAGGAGAGGGAAACAGTCATTTTAGACGGCATTTGAAAATATTAACACAGTGTTGGTAAAAGAGAGCCTTCCTGAGCTTTGATGCACATGAGGAAGTGTTATAAAGACAAGGGGTTCAGGGCTTCCGTTTGTTAAAATTCAAATTAGCTTTCAGGCTGATGGCTGACTCTCTCCTCCGTGTGTCCTGATCCACTTTGTTCTACAGTTTATCATGCTGACTAGATGAGGATACAATTTTTTTTTTACAGCAATATATCCACACTTCTCTCTTCCCTATAAAATGCACATACACAATCCTATGAAAATACTAAATTGTTATCTAAAATAAAAAAAGTGGTTTTTTTACTCTAAAGCAGGGTTTTGTTTGTAAAAAGATAGATGGTAAATATTTAGGTTTGTGGCCACATTTGATCTCTATTACTTCTCCTATCTACTTCCTCCTCCTCCTTTTTCTCTACCTCCCATTCCTCCTTATTCTTACTCTTTTTTACTTTAAAAATGTAAAAAAAAAAAAAAATCTGCCAGCCTCTGTAAAGGTTTCTCAGAATTAAGTCTAATTATATTTTACTGCTGCTAAGTCGCTTCAGTCATGTTCGACTCTGTGCGACCCCATAGATGGCAGCCCACCAGGCTCCCCCGTCCCTGGGATTCTCCNAAAAAAAAAAAAAATCTGCCAGCCTCTGTAAAGGTTTCTCAGAATTAAGTCCAATTATATTTTACTGCTGCTAAGTCGCTTCAGTCATGTTCGACTCTGTGCGACCCCATAGATGGCAGCCCACCAGGCTCCCCCGTCCCTGGGATTCTCCAGGCAAGAACACTGAAGTGGGTTATCCACCATTATTTTTAATGCTCTACTACATAGAATTATGTAGAAGTGAAAAGCAAGGGTTAAAGGGAAAGGCATATCCAACTAAGTGTAGATTTCCATAGAGCAGTGCAGAGAGACTAGAAGGCCTTCTTCAGGGAACAGTGTATAAAACTAGAAGAAAACGACAGAAAGGGGAAGATTAGAGATCTCTTCAGGAAAATTTGCATTATCAAGGGAGCATTTTGCCCAAAAATGGGCACAATAAAGGACAGAAATAGTAGAGACCTAGTAGATGCTGAAGAGATCAAAAAGAGATGGAAAGAATACACAGAACTGAAAAAAAAAAAAAAAAAAAACTTAATAAACTTGATTACTACAGTGGGGTAGTTAGCCACCAAGACCCACACCAGGAAAGTCAAGTCAAGTGGGCCTTAGGAAGCACTGCTGTTAATAAAGCTAGTGGGTACAATGGAATTCCAGTAGCACTATCCACCTACAATGTGGGAGACTGGGTTCGATCCTTGGGTTGGGAAGATCCCCTGGAAAAGGGAAAGGCTATCCACTCCAGTATTCTGACTTGAAGAATTCCATGGACTGTATAGTCCAAGGGATTGCAAAGAGTTGGACACAACTGAGCAACTTTCACTTTTCATTCAAAACCCTAAAGGATGATTCCATCAAGGTGTTGCATTCAATATATCAACAAACCGGGAAGACTGGCCACAGGATGGGAAAAGATCAACCCTCATCCCAATTTCCAAGAAGGGTAGTACTAAAGAATGTGCAAACTATTGGACAATTGCACTCATCTCCCATGCTAGGAAGGTCATGCTTGAAATCTTGCATGCTAGGCTTCAGCATTATGTGAACCAAGAACTTCCAGATGTCCAAGCTGGAGTTAGAAAAGGAAGAGGAACCAGAGATCAGATTGCCAACATTTGCTGGATCATAGAGAAAGTAAAAGAATTCCAGAAAAGCATCTACCTCTGTTTAATTGGCTATGCCAAACCTTTGATAGTGTGGATCATAATAAACAGTGGAAAGCTCTTAAACAAATGGGAATACCAGACCATCTTACCTATCTCCTGAAAAACCTGTTTGTGGGTCAAGAAGCAAGAGTTAGAAGCCAGTATGGAACAACTGATTGTTCACGATCGAGAAAGAATTTTGACAGGGCTGTCTGCCGTCACTCTGTTTGTTTAATCTATACACTAAGCATATCATGAGAAATGATGGGCTGGATGAGTTACAAGCTGGAATCAGGATAAGCAGGATAAACATCAACAACTTCAGATATGTGAATGATACCACTCTAATGGCAGAAAGTTAAAAGGAATTAAAGAGCTTTTTGATGAGGGTGAAACAGGAGAGTGAAAGAGCTGGCTTAAAACTAAATATTAAAAAAAAACAACCAATATCATGGAATCTGGCCCCATTACTGCATGGCAAATAGAAGAGGAATAGGTGGAAGTAGTGAGAGGTTTCCTCTCCTTGGGCTCTAAAATCATTGCAGATGGAAACTACAGCCATGAAATCAGAAGACATTTGCTTCTTGGAAGAAAAGCTGTGACAAACCTAGAGAGTGTGTTGAAAAACAGAGAGATTACTCTGCCGACAAAGGTCCATATAGTCAAGGCTATTGTCTTCCCAGCGGTCACGTATGGTTGTGAGATCTGGACCATAAGGAAGACGAAACGCTGAAGAATTGATGCCTTCAAGCTGTGGTGCTGGAGAAGACTCCCAAGAGTCCCTTGGACCACAGGGAGATCAAACCAGTTAATCTTGAGGGAAATCAATCCTGAATACTCATTGAAAGGACTGATGCTGAAGCTGAAACTCCCGTAGTTTGGTCTTCTGATACAAACAGCTGACTCACTGGAAAAGTCCCTTGAAGGCAGAAGGAGAAAAGGGTGTCAGCAGATGAGATGGTGGGATAGCAATCACCGATGCAATGGACGTGAACTTGGGCAAACTTCAGGAAATGATTAAGGACAGGGAGGCCTGACATGCTGCATTCCATGGGGTTGCAGAGTTGGACACAACTGAGTGACTGAACAACAACATAGAATTATAATAGGTCCTGTATCCAGTGGTACAATGTACTCTTTCACAAAGCCACTCTCGTTGATGGGCATTTCACCTGTAACTAAGATATATATATATATATATAGCAAACATACATATCAGTCCAATAATTCAGCTCTACCTGAAAAAAAAAATGCTTTGGTAAGTTTGTTCATAGTGAGTCCCATCTTCTGGGATATCAAAATAATTAAAAAAAAATCTTTTACAATGTCACCAAGCATGAGTAAAGGCTTTGGCTCTATTAGAGAAAAGGAAAACTCGTAAGGTCAAGTTCTATCTCCCAGTCTGCCATTATTTCTTAGGGAGCCAGTGAGACCTGAACAGATCATGAATTTTGTTCCAAGTGGAACCCTCCACCTCTTTTTTTTTTGGCTTAATGCTGGTTTTAATCAAAGTTTATCAGGTACTTACATAATCTTCTGTTACATAGCTTTTGCTTTCCTGGTGTCTCAGCAGTAAACAATCTGCCTGTCAGTGCGAGAGATGTGAATTTGATCCCTGGGCCAGGAAGATCCTCTGCAGAAGGAAATGGCAACTCATTCCAATATTCTTGCCTGGTAAATTCCATGGACGGAAGAGCTTGGCAGGCTATAGTCTATGAGATCACAAAGAGTCAGACATGACTTAGTGACTCAACAACAACAACAACTAGTTGAATTCCAATATTATATAAGTTTCAGGCTTATAACATAGAGATTATAGCTCATACTCGATTTTAAGTTCTTACAAAATAGTGGCTGTATTTCCCTGTGTTATATAATATATGATTGTTGCACATTTATTTTATACATAGTAATTCATATCTCCTTGATATAGTAACTCTTAGAACTAGTTTGTTCTCTATATCTGTGAGTCTACTTCTGTTGTGTTATATACATTTGTCTGCTTTATTTTATAGATTCCATATATAAGTGATACTATATGTATTTGTCTTTGACATTTCACTAAGCATAATATTCTCTAGGTCCATACACGTTGCTGTGAAGAGCAGTATTTCATTCTTTTTTATGGCTAATAGTCCATTTGTGTATATGCACACACACACACACACGCACACACATACATGTGTGCATGCCAAGTCACTTCAGTCATGTTGGACTCTTTGAGAACCCATGGACTATAGGCTGCCAGGCTCCTCTGTCCATGGAATTCTGTAGGCAAGAGTACTGGAGTGGGTTGCCATGCCCTTCTCCAGAAGATCTTCTTGATCCAGGGGTTGAACTGGAATCTCTTATGTCTCCTGCATTGGCAGCCTTTTTCTTTACCACCAGCGCCTCCTGGGAAGCCCATACACACACACACACACACACACACACACACACACACACACACAGCCAACAGATGTGCACATCTTTATCCGTTAATCTGTTGCTGGACACGGGTTGCTTCCATATCCTGTCTACCTGGCTATTGTAAATAATGCTGCTATGAACACTGGGGTGCAGGTAACTTTTCAAATTAATGGTTTCCTTTTTTTTTGCATATATCCTCAGAAGCAGTATTGCTGGATTATAGACTGGCCCTATTTTTTATTTTCTCAGAACCCTCCTTTCTGTTTTCCATAGTGGCTGCACCAATTCACATTTCCGACAGGAATGTAGAAGAGTTTCCTTTTCTCCACATCCTCCTTAGCAGCATTTGTTACTTGCGTCTTTTTGATGACACCCACTCTGACAAATGTGAGGTGATAACTCATTGCATTTTGACTTAGCTTTCTCTGATGATTAGTAGCGGTGAGCATCTTTTCATGTGCCTGTTGGCTATCTATGTGTCTTCTCTAGCAAAGTCTCTATTCATGGCTTCTGCCCATTTTTCAATCAGGTTGTTTATTTATTTATTCATTTTTGATGTTGAGTTATATGAGCTGGTTATATATTGTTTATATCAACCCCTTATTTGTCATATTAATTTGTAAATGTTTCCTCCATTTCTGTAGGTTTTCTTTTACTTTTACTCAATGATTTCCTTTGCTATGCAAAAAGTTTTAAGTTTTAAATTTAATCAGACCCCATTTGTTTACTTTTGCTTTTACTTCTTTTGCCTTGAGACAGATCCAAAAACTATTGCTATGATATCTTTCAATGTCATATGTTTTGCTTATGTTGTCTTGTAGAAATTTGAACACTTTAGGTCTTATACATGTGTGTTTCATCTATTTGAATTTGTTTTTGTATGTGATATTAGAGAATGTTCTAAATCTCATTGTTTTACATGTAGCTGTCCATTTTCCCCAGCACCACTTTACTGAAGAGACTATCTTATCTTCATTGTATATTCCTGCCTCCTTTGTTGTACATTGATTGCCCAGAAGTGCTTGGGTTTATTCCTGAACACTCTATTCTGTTGCATAGAAACTTCCACTTTTTGCTCTTTTTTTTTGGTAATAATGAAAGCTTGAGAATAACCTTTTGCAAGAACCATTAGGTAGGTTGTTGGTGCCAGCTGTTTATTAGTTATCTGGAAAAATTAGTTTCTTTGTAGTTAGAAGGATTTGGGAACTTTGGAGCATGGGGGTTATATAGTCCCTCTTCTAGTAGATGAAAGTCATTGTTTTCAGTGGAAGCTGAAGTGGAGCACCATCCTTCTATAAGGAAAAAAGGACCATAAGGATCACTCCTGGGTCTACTTTTGATGTGCGTGAGAAGTACATGTGAACTGAGTGCTCAGGTTAAAAAAAAATGATTCTTGCATAGCAAGAATTTTCTTTAAATCCATTGAAATTGAACTTCCAGCATCCTCATATGTTGGGAAAAAATTAATTTCCACCGTGGCTTCCCTAGAATTATTCTAAATAAATTCTCAGGATATTCTACAGTGCCGAAAAGCAGAGAGGCCCTCTGGTGGTCAGTTGTTACTGTTTGGTAGCAGCTGGTGAAATGTCTTGTCACAGCTCAGTGTTTCTGCAGCAGTAAGACCCGCCTCATTCATGAACTCTTAACTGAGGTCATTCTTCTGGGTTCATTGCATCATTTGAAGCCTTACCAACTGGCCACACTCTAAGGTAGAGTGAGACATGGTCTCCTCTAAGCATGGAACCCATTCTCTGAAAACTTTCTTTTGCTTCTTTCTCAAGGGATATTTTACTATTAAGGCTCTCTGCTTCCCATATACACACCAGGTGTGACCATTTCCATGAGTATAAGCTTTTATAAAGTTAAAACATGTTAGGTGATAGGTCCTTCAAAGAAAGAAATACAAAACACAAAGATATCTATTAGGAACACATCCAGTGAGAAACCATTTGTGGAAGTAAGCACCAGCAAAGTTCAGTGCAGAACCAACTGCCCTTTCTTCCCCAAAGAAAATATAACAATACAGAAAGTGAAAGTGAAAGTGAAGTCACTCAGTCGTGCCCTACTCTTTGTGACCCCATGGACTATAACCTATCAGGCTCCTTTATCCATGGGATTTTCCAGGCAATAGTACTGAAGCGGATTGCCATACAGAAATAATATGTAATAAATAGAGATAGAAACAATGAAATAAAATTAGTGTGAATTTGTTAAAAGAATCAGTTCTCTTTTCCAGGTGTATACGTAACTTGTACTTAGAATTTAGATCTAGGGAAAAATTTTGAGTTTTATGTAAACTCCTTACAAACAGATGACTAAAATCCTACTAGTTTGCTCACAGCTGCCAGTTTTTACATATGGGTGGATGAATAACATGAACACAAAAACACACAAAATATTTTATTTACATTTCCTGCCTGTGAAGCTATTTCAACTCTGATATGCCGTATGATATGTCATAATTCCTATGGAGGTTGATATCTAGTTAAATACTTGGATATGGAGGAGTATGCTTCAAAGCAGAACAAGGAAAGAGGGAGTGAACAAAGGAAGAGAGGAAGGAATAAAATAACTGAAAAGAGAATAGCTATACAAATAGACTTGTCAAACTCTTTCTGTAAATGTGAGGTATGCTTTTATGTAATTTCTGAAAATAGATAAATGTATAGAAAGAAGGGTGATAAAACTAAGAAAAAGACTTGTGTTTCCAGAAAATGGATAGTCAAGAAAACAAAACATTAAAAAACTATTATATTCATCTTTCTACTTTAAAATGGATTAGTTATTATAATGAAATAGATATACTATATGATTTTAGGATAGGGAGATCAGTGAGTAGAAATATAACTAGAACAAGAAAGAATTAATTATAAATTGAAATAAAAATTATGTGCATGTATTTACAGCATCTTCCTTTCCAGTGTTCAAACTTTTTAATAACTAAAAATAACAAAAATAGGACCATGAGTATAAAATCTAAATCTTTGCTATTTCTTTCTTTTTTTTTTTTTTAATGAGCTAAATTCTGTTCTTGGATGAGTTGTAGATATTCCCTCTAAAGTCAGTAGGGGTGATGAATGCCCAGCCAAAGACTTATCTGGCCTTCTGACTGTAGGGATAAACAGATCTTGTGTCAGCCTTTAAGAAAAATGATTATGTTTGTTGAAAATATTGCAAAAATTGCTGATATTATATGATTAAATATCATGTAGACATATAAATTATGTATAATCTATGTAGAAGCAGATTCTACCTATTTCCAGATAATGAGAGAAATATTAACAGAAAATAAAGTAATCTGAGTAATAAGTGAGGGGCAAATGTATGGAAGCCTTATTGGAAGCCAAGAAATTGAAATCTGTTGACATTAAAACACTAACAGAAAATATTTTTTATAGTTAAGTATTTAGCTATAGTGGAAAGTTACAATGATTTATTTCTAAAATGATTTTTTTNCTCCTTTCGAAGACAATGGGCTGCTATTCTGGGTGCCTGATATCCTCTTCTGGCATTCAGAAGTTGTTTTGTGGAATTTACTCAGCGTTCAAATGTTCTTTTGATGAATTTGTGGGGAAGAAAGTGATTTCCCCGTCCTATTCCTCCGCCATTCTGTACCCGATATTTTGTATCTTTAACACAGGCTTATCTGGTAGCTCAGATGGTAAGGAAGCTGCCTGCAATGAGGAACATCCAGGTTCAATCCCTGAGTAGGGAAGATTCACCTGGAGAAAATAATGGCTACCCACTCCAGTATTCTTGCCTACGTTTGCCATATGAGGCTTTTACTTGAATAAACATCAATAAAGCTTTCTCATGATAGGGTTATATTTTCTCCTGTCTGAAAGTAGTTTGGTAGGGGGAAATTTGGGGACTAAATATAGCTTTTGTTCTAGCTTTGACTGTTACCAAGGAACTGTGCCATCTTCAGTAAATTGTCTAACGTCTCTGGGCCTCAGTTTCTTCATCTATGAAAATCAGTGTAACAGTCTCTATCTTATCTTATTCCTGAGTTAATTGCAATATCCAAAGGAGATAATTTCCCCCAAAGCATGCATTATAAATATAAGGTGTGATTATTATAGGTTGTCCTCAACATTTGAACTGGCTGCATCCCCAAAATTTGTTACTGTGTTTTAGAGATACAAATTTATTACTAGTATGGGGGGAAAAATTCTTGCCCTAACTATCCCCACAAGGATGTTATAATGATCAAATGAGATATTGGTTATGAAAGTATTTAATAAGCATTAAAGTTCTATTGCAAACACATGGGTTTTGTTTAATTTGTTTGTTTTTGTTCCCAGAATTGGGGAAAAAACGCCCAGTGTGTAAGCTGGTTGTTTGAACTCTAGGGAGTATTTCCCATAGAAATCAGGCTGTTAGTGGTGATTAGAGTCCTAATCCAGTCCATCAGCTCACTGATTTCTCAATCTATCTATTCTCTCTAGATGATACCATCACACATATAGCTTCAGCCACCACTTATATGCTTATCATTACCAAATATTTTTCTACAGCTCAGATCTCTCCCTTGACGTCAAATCTGTATTTCTGTCTGCTGGGACTTTCTACTTGGTTATTATCCTACAGATAATTCAACCTTAATATGTCCAAAAATGAACTCTTTCTCACTCTGCTTCTACTTTCTCTCCATTCCAACTCCCTTCTCAGGACACAAAAAAGCCCTCCTTCCGTATTTTTCAATGAACTGAATTGCAACTGAATTCCTCTTTCTCAATCCCTTTTCCTGCCTAAGAGGTTAGCAATAAATCTTGGAACTTCTTTCATTTATATCTCTGAAATACTATGTCATGTCCATCTACCCTCTCCATCTAGTTAGTTCAGGTACTTAACATTTCATTCTGCTGTCCAAATGATCTAAACATGGCATCCTCTGTCCAGGTGCCTTAAATGACTTCCCATTAGCAAAAGTGTAAGGTCTCTTCTCCTCAAAGTGACATGGTAAGTATTTTATGAGTTGTTTCCTTCTTTCCTATACAGCTTCATTTTCTGTCACTTTTCTGAATATATCATGTTGTTTTCTAATTCATTTTATGCATTCATGCTCTTTTATTATTATTATTCACGCTCTTTATATGTTGATCCTTCTGTCCATAATGCCCCTTTCCACTCACTTGACAAGCAAATCCCTACTTATCCCTCCAGATTCAATATCAACATTTACCTTCTCCATAAACATATTTTGACTCTCTTGATTCTCAAAGCAGAGATGATTGATTAATCTTTACTGTTAACATAGAACAAGGAAGTTCTTATCATCATTTTCTGGTTTTTATATCCTAGGAATCTGTGATTTCCTTGAGTGAAAAGACTTTCTTAATTACCATTCATCCTTAGGGCCCACCTGTGTAGTTGGGACAGAGTTTATCCCTAGTGGCTCAGACGGTAAAGCATCTTCCTGCAATGCAGGATACTCAGGTTTGATCCCTGGGTTGGGAAGATTCCCCCAGAGAAGGAAATGGCAACTGACTCCAATATTTTTGCCTGGAAAATTCCATGGACAGAGGAGCCTGGTAAGCAATAGTCCATGGATCACAAAGAGTCAGACATGACTGAGCAACTTCAACTATGCATAATAGATATTTTCATTTTAACTTAAATTAAAAATAATATACAGCATTGTTTCAATGCAAGAGTGACTGTAAAATTCCAACTTTAGAAGTTAGAAGTATAACTTCATCCCAACATTGACATAAGACTGAGAATTCCCAAGGCTCCACTTCCAATAGTCATAGTGAGTAGCTTTCTTGTTAAATAGGTGCAGGAGTGCCATTAAGTGGGCCAAAAGAGCAAATATACCAAGGCACACACTGATGTAATCTTTTTTCATCTGAAGTGTAAAAGTCATCTCTAAAAATCAGTCATTTTTGGTGTTTTAAACTGGAAAACAAAAATATGCAGTTTGAGAAGTATTTAGATTTGGATCACAGAATCAAAGTGGCTGCCACAATCACTATTGGCTATTAGGTGATATTGGATTGATGTCTATGTTCTATGATTATGACTGAAATTATATTTTGGTGTCAAGTGAGGGTTTATCTACTCATTTGCATAATAAATATTTATTGAGTGACTTTTATGTCAAACTTACATTCTAGTTGATGATTCTGTAGTTCCCTGGTAGCTCAGACAGTAAAGAATTTCCCTGCAATGCAGGAAATCTGAATCTGATTACTGGGTCAGGAAGATCCCCTGGAGAAGATAATGGCTACCTACTCCAGTATTCTTGCCTGGAGTATTCCATGGACAGAGGAACCTGGTAGGTATGCAGTCCATGGGGTTACAAAGAGTCAGACGTGACTGAGCAACTAATATTTTCACTTCTCAGCAAAGAAGATAGAAAAGAAATCTTCCTTCATGTAACACATATTTCAAGCATAAGGAGTAAAGGATGGAAACAGATACAAAAGCACCCAAATTATTCCCTAGTGTCCACAGACATCATGCAACACCAAAAAATAATTCCCTTCTCTTTGAAAGGGCTATGGATCAGTTCAGTTCAGTTCAGTTCAGTCGCTCCAAAAGAAAATGAAGAGGTATTAATAATATTATAGTCAAGCACTTGGATTTTGGCATTTTTCTGGATTCCTGGCCCTCCATCATTTATTAACTTTTGTGGATAGTCACTTTATCTCTCAAATTTTAGGTTTCTCTTTAATAAAATCCAGGGAACAGTACCTGACAAGTTTGTTGCAAGAATTCAATAAAATAATGCTAATATTTGAAAAGAAAGAGTCTTTTATATTTTTTAATCTATTTATTTTTCCATTGAAGGACAATTGCTTTACAGAATTTTGTAGTTTTCTTCCAGACATCGATATGAATCAGCCATAGGTGTACATATATGTTCCTTCCTTCTTGAATCTCCCTCCCATCTCCCTCCCCATCCCATCCCTCTAGGTTGATGCAGAGCCCCTGTTTGAGTTCCCTGAGACATATAGCAAATTCCCATTGGCCATCTATTTTACATATGGTATAGGCTTATAATGGAGAAGGCAATGGCAACCCACTCCAGTACTCTTGCCTGGAAAATCTCATGTATGAAGGAGCCTGGAAGGCTGCAGTCCATGGGGTAACTAAGAGTCGGACACGACTGAGC
>SJYV01005436.1:143265-161174 GCA_006410875.1 Neotragus pygmaeus | reverse complement strand
GAAATCTTGATTCCAGCTTGTGTTTCTTCCAGTCCAGCATTTCTCATGATGTACTCTGCATAGAAGTTAAATAAGCAGGGTGACAATATGCAGCCTTGACATACTCCTTTTCCTATTTGGAACCAGTCTGTTGTTCCATGTCCAGTTCTAACTGTTGCTTCCTGACCTGCATACAGATTTCTCAAGAGGCAGGTCAGGTGGTCTGGTATTCCCATCTCTTTCAGAATTTTCCACAGTTTATTGTGTTCCACAGAGTCAAAGGCTTTGGCATAGTCAAGAAAGCAGTACTTAAATGAATATAAAATTAAGTCCCTAACTTTCATCATATTTTTTGAAAAATTCCAAATGTATTAAGTCTATCACTATTAAAATAGAAACTATAAAGCACTAGAATAAAATTAAGGGATACTTTCAAGACCTCCATGTGGGGGAAGTTCTAAGAATGGTAGAAATTCAGCAGTTGTTAAAGATAAAAGAATTAATCAAATAAACATTTAAAAAGTACTTCTATTAATAAAAGAAAAGAGAGAAATGCAGTGAAGAAAAGTGTAAATATTTTTTAGATCTTAAAACAAATGACAATAAATATTTCTATTGAAACATTTTAAAATGATGGCTATTCAAACTTGGGACTTTTATTTCTATGAATATATACATATATATTGCTTTCATTAATTAAATGGAAATATCATCCATAGAGCTGAGCATTTTTAGTGTTGAGAAGGAGTATTTAGTGTTGAGAAGGAGTATTTCTGGGAAAATGTGCCATTTTTGATAATTAGAATGTAAATAGCTGAGCTGTCATAGATTTAATCAGGTGAGCTCTCAGAATAGCTTTTAAAAAAGGGTATAATGTACAATACATCCCAAGCTAATTGCAAACTGGTTCTTTTAAATAAACAGCCTTTATGAAGGATGGGTAACTGAAGAATGGGTTAGTCCTAAAGGGACAACATTCTAGTAAATAATCATCTATAATGTGAAGGGTAAATATAGGAAAATGGGCAGGAGAGCGATTCGTATCAGAGCTATGGTAATGAAAAATTTCAACCCCAAATTGCTGCTTGATTTCAAAGGGGCAGCATTAAAACAAATAGTGTAGACACAGACAATGACACCATTGGTTCAAGCTGTGCTCTTGCAAGGAATACCCAAATTTCTAACACCTTCTTTTTCACAAGTCAGCTGTTTAAGAATTAGGATCGAAGTCTCTTACTTACAATGATTTTGCTGCTGTAAATTAATGATTAAAGTGATTTATTATTCAGTTGTTCAACTGCTGCTTTATTTCTGTTGATCTTTGTTTTTCTGCTTAATTTCTATAAATTACTGTACAGTTTCCCATAAGGTATAATTAAGCAGAATTGCTTAAGTTTTAATTATTGTGTATTATAGATGTTGAAAGCAACATTAGCACTTGGCTTTTAAAAATGTGATCGTATATTTATAAGAGAGCATTTATAAACACATTTACATATAGTTAAGATGAAAAAGGTATTTGAATTGTAGTCATTAGCATTTCTTCAAACATATGGCAGAGCAGCGGAGGCCATGGGCCATGCCTTCATTAACTGAACACTGTTTCATCAGTGTCTCAGCTTCCTGTTGTGCCACCCTGTGGCGTTCCCTTCTGTCCCCGAGGTTTCAGTGACAAGGGACAATATGTCCCCAAGGTGAAAATCTGGAAAATATAGCAGATTAGCCCGTAGAGAAGTTCTTATGATTATTTAATCATCCTTAGAGAAGAAACACACAGCACCGCTAAGCTGGTTTCATCGTTCTCCTGTCAGTCTCCATTTCTCCATTGCAGGGGTTGGGGCTGTCAGCCATGCACAGCGAACACCAGCAAGGTAAAAGACAGCACATTTTTGCAGCCATTATAAGGCTGATTTGTTTCGAATTTGCTGGTGTAATTAATGGTCAAAGCTGACATAGATACCTGTAAGTGCCATGGGCTAATAATAATTTGTTGGATATAATGTTTTTCAGATAATAAAGAAACTCTCCTTATTCCTTAATGATGACATTTCAATAATTTCATTTTACTCCCTGTACAAAACTAGAAAATTAATAAAACACTTTCTGATAAGTGTCAGGGTCACATTTTATTTGTACATTTCCTCTGGTACACAGAGAGAGCTAAATATGAGAGACAGTCATCTGTCTCAAGGAATTAGTCATCTTTATGTTGTATCTGCTAAATACCTCACTTTAACACTATCACTGACTCAGTGGACATGAGTTGAGCAAACTCTGGGAGATAGTAAAGACCAGAGAAGCGTGGTGTACTGCAGTCCATGGGATCGCAAAGAGTCAGACACAACTTAGTGACTGAACAACAGTATAGTATTTTTTATTGGAGAATGTGTGTGTGTATAATGATTTTTACCTTTTAAACTGAAATTAAAATTTTAATAATAAACTCCTATGGTGTCTGAAAGAGATACTTTAAACAAAAATATTTGAGATCATACTTTTACATTATGCAGTTGTCATTAAGCAACTAAATAGTTGGAAACATGAAATCTTAGAAAATTACCTTACTTCTTTAATGAATGACAATGCATATTTTACTTGGGAGATTCTTGGTGAGGAATTGAAATAATAGCAAAAAATGGCATAACTCAGAGGTACCTAAGTGATTGGAGCTATAAAATAATGAAGAAAGAAAGAAAAGAAACATTGATCCTCTACTTGATTACATGGATCTTCAGGAAAGGAATTACTAGTAGCAGTCTAGTCTTAAATTCAGGAAACTTGTCAAAATTATTTAAATTAACAGTCCTCTCAAACATACTGCCAACAGCACAAACAGATTCATACTGTATGCAAGGTATGTGTAGGCATCAATGGAATAATAATCCCTTACAGGAAATGGTCTTATTATAAAAGGAAATATTATCTTGTTATTTTCATCCTTTACTTTCACCTAAACATAGCTGTATATTATAAAAGAAAATTTAAATTTCCTTCAGATCTGTAAAATTTCTCCATTTCTATTGTATGTGTTTTTTAAGGTAGTATACTGTACTATAGAGAGAATAAAAGAGAGAGAAAAATATTAAAGCATAACCCCTTTCTTCAAGGAGGCTATAAACTTCTGTGTGTGTGTCAGTCTCTCAATCATGTCCGACTGTTTGTGACCCCATGGACTATTCCAATCCCAAAGAAAGGAAATGCAAAAGAATGCTCAAACTACCGCACAATTGCACTCATCTCACATGCTAGTAAAGTAATGCTCAAAATTCTCCAAGCCAGGCTTCAGCAATACGTGAACCATGAACTCCCTGCTGTTCAAGCTGGTTTTAGAAAAAGCAGAGGAACCAGAGATCAAATTGCCAACATCCAATGGATCATGGAAAAAGCAAGAGAGTTCCAGAAACACATCTATTTCTGCTTTCTTGACTATGCCAAAGCCTTTGACTGTGTGGATCACAATAAACTGTGGAAAATTCTGAAAGAGATGGGAATAGCAGACCACCTGACCTGCATCTTGAGAAATCTGTATGCAGGTCAGGAAGCAACAGTTAGAACTGGACATGGAACAACAGCCTGGTTCCCAATAGGGAAAGGAGTACGTCAAGGCTGTATCTTGTCACCCTGCTTATTTAACTTATATGCAGAGTACATCATGAGAAACGCTGGACTGGGAGAAACACAAGCTGCAATCAAGATTTCCGGGAAAAATATCAATAACCTCANGGTGATGGACAGGGAGGCCTGGCATGCTGTGATTCATGGGGTTGCAAAGAGTCGGACACGACTGAGCGACCAAACTGAACTGATTATTAGTGGTGTGAGCATCTTTAATATACTAGTTGTCCATCTGTATGCCTTCTTTGGAAAGATGCCCATACAGATCTTCTGACCATTAATTGGATTGTTTGGGGGTTTTGCTACTGAGTTGTATGAATTCCTTATATATTTTGTATATTAACTGCCTTATCACATATGTAATTTGCAAATATTTTCTCTCATTTTGTAGGTTGCCTTTTCATTTTGTTGATGGTTTCCTTTGTTGTATAGAAGACTTTTAGTTTCTATAGGACAGTATAGTATAGTTCCATTTGTTTATTTTTGCTTTTGCTGTCAAATTCAAAACAACCTTGTAAAGACTGAAGTCAAGGAAATTACTCGCTATGTTTTCTAGGAATTTTACAGTTTCAGGTCTTAAATTTGAGTCTGTAATCTGTTTTGAATTGATTTTTGTATATGCAGAAAATGAGTGTTCAGTTTCATTTGTTTGTTTGTGGATATCNGCCGAAGAATTGATGCTTTTGAAGTGTGGTGTTGGAGAAGACTCTTGAGAGTCCCTTGGACTGCAAGGAGATCCAACCAGTCCATTCTAAAGGAGATCAGCCCTGGGATTTCTTTGGAAGGAATGATGCTGAAGCTGAAACTCCAATACTTGGCCACCTCATGGGAAGAGTTGACTCATTGGAAAAGACTCTGATGCTGGGAGGGATTGGGGACAGGAGGAGAAGGGGATGACAGAGGATGAGATGGCTGGATGGCATCACTGACTCAATGGACGTGAGTCTGAGTGAACTCCGGGAGTTGGTGATGGACATGGAGGCCTGGTGTGCTGTGATTCATGGGGTCGGAAAGAGTCAGACACGACTGAGCAACTGAACTGAACTGAACACCTTTCTTCAAGGAGGTTATAATCTTCTGTGTGTGTGTCAGTCTCTCAATCATGTCCGACTGTTTGTGACCCCATGAACTATAGCCCACCAGGCTCTTCTGTCCATGGGATTTTCCCAGGCAAGAATACTGGAGTGGCTAGCCATTCCCTTCTCCCAGGGATATTCTGGACTCAGAGACCGAACCTAGGTCTCCTGCATTACAGGAGGATTCTTTACTATCTGAGCCACCAGAGAAGCCCCCTACTCTCCTATAAGGCATAAAATCAAATATTCAAATCTGATGATAACAATTACTACTCTGCCCTTCCATTCAAAGATGGAGTCAGCTTTCTTGTCTCTAGCCTAGTAGTTAGAGCACAGACTCTGAAGCCAAACTGCCTCAGTTTGAAGTCACATCCATCACAAACCAGGTCTGAGACCTGAACAAGTGACTAAAGAATTCTTAGCTCAGTTTCCTTACAGAAA
This sequence comes from Neotragus pygmaeus, assembly GCA_006410875.1. Lineage (NCBI taxonomy): Eukaryota > Metazoa > Chordata > Mammalia > Artiodactyla > Bovidae > Neotragus > Neotragus pygmaeus. The sequence continues at coordinate 156,063 of SJYV01005436.1, read as the reverse complement.
TATTATTGACTACTACCTCTCTAGGTTGTTCAGCACATAAGTTAACTTATTGAAGTGCCGAGAACATAGTCAGTGCTTTATTGTTATTTAAAGGTTATTCATTCTTCACTAAAAGAAAATGTTTGTAGATCTTTTCCTCCTCTAGCCTCACCACTATACACCAGAATTCTTACCCCATCTTCTTCTTCCTTTCCAGAACCAAAAGCTTTAACAGAGGTCACTTAGTGGCATCAGGCAGTGTGAGAGAAAGGCACTGCAGAGTGAAGAGTATCATTATTGACCCTCTGTCAACAACAGCAAATTGCAGGACATAGGGCCAAGTAGGAAGGTCAGTTTTGACTTATCAGACGAGAATTTCATAAAATACTTTCATTTTTGACTTATCAGATGAGAATTTCATAAAAGACTACATCTGACACAGCAAACTCTACCCATCTGTTTCCTTGCCATAACTGTTGGTATTCAGTGTGAGCCCAGGTTGCTAGCACTAAGATTGTTCTATCTGTGTGTACTGAACAAAGATGAGGACAAAGAAAATAGAAACAACCAATGGACTGATGATATTGCTAACTACCAGTGTTCAAAAAAATATGTTCAAAAGTATTTCTAATACTCGCCAGAATATGTTTAAGTAAAATATTAATTAACTGCCCTATACATCTCTTTATGATTAACCAGGAGGTTACAGTATCAAATCATATAAATATACTTGCTTTGGGGAATTCCCTTTTGGACCCTTTTATTTTTCATCATCTCATCTCATATCACGAGTCCCCAGAAATATGCCGTGCTAGTATTGCCAACTGAGTTCTTCCAAGCAGGGATGACATCAGCCATCTGTCACACAGTGCTAATGCTGGGAAGCAGAGCCAACTATAGAGAAAATAAATACCTTTCATATCGATTAGCCAGATATTTATGTTGAGAATGAAATGATTAAAATCTCACTATTCAAGCTAATTACTCTAAGTGAATATTTGCCCTTAAGTGAACAATATACTAGCAATGCACTTGCCCCGTTCCTTTGCTAAACCAGACTTCATTGTGAACATGTGCAGTGCATGAGGGGCTCATGCTAGACGTTGCAAGGTGTTGCCCTAAACTACGGTAGTGATCTTTCAGCCTGCAGGTATATCTCCTGCTGCCTTGGTAGATTCATCCTATACACTGAGCTGTATTGGTTTCCAGCTGGCTGTTCTCTTGTTCTATTTTAAGTTACTCAGTCTTTTCAAGTCTGAGACTTTGGAGTTAGACATTGCAGGGTCACACAATTGGTGTTTGCTAACGCTGATTTGATGCTGAAATATTTATTTTTCTAGAAGTGGTTATTTAAAGATGGGCTAAATGGCTACCTGGCTTGATTACAATAGATGATTACATTATTTTGTAAATTGAGTAACCCTATTTAAAGACATAAGACATTTTTCCAAAATCGTCTACTGTTTTTGTGGTTACTGAGTCATTCGGTGTCAACAGGGAAGACATTGAGTGAACTGCTAATTCAGCTATTATAGAATACAGATATACAAGTGGTGATTGTTGGGAAGGGGACAGGATTTGTTCTATATAACATCTAAGTCTATGGAGAGATTAGCTATTTCAGAATATGGTTATTATGTGTCTTTGCTTCTGGGAAAGAAGTGAAATTCAGTGTTTCATAATTCGATTAGGTAGTCAAAGGTGCTTTGAGCTTTCTTCTAGGTGACTTAAAGGTCACAGTATAGAATGCTTTTGTAAACTCAAGTATATCCATTTAGTTTGGCTGGAAACAGCATCCTTTTCTAAAATAACTGAAATGTGATGATACAAAAATATTTTGGGAAAGTCTGCAGCTTTATATAGTAACCAAAGTCAAAGGGTTATGTGACCAATTTGAAAGATCAATTACACTTAAGTCACTCTGGATCACTGCTCTGCATGCTTTCCAGGGGAGTCTAAAATACAGCTGAATTGAATAAACACTTATTTCATCTACTGTTTTGTCTAAATATTAACTTCTTCAGATAGTTAAAGAATGTGAGTAAATGGATCATCTGCTTAGATATTTGTCCTGGCCACTGAAAATTTCAGAGGAAAAATTAATGAAGACCTACAGAGATATATTTTTAAAATTAATTTAACAAAACAGCGTATCATTTTGTCCTGAACGGCACCACTAATTTTCATAATAAAAACATTAACATAGATTTTCAAACTATACAATTTTCATTTTATTATATTATTGTACAATGTTTGTAAGAAAGTAACACATATTTCTGAACTAATTGAAAAATAAAGCAAGTTGCAATTGAGGGGCCAAATCATTACCATTTTTGTTGTACTTAGACACGGCTTTTCTATACGAAACTACTGCCTTAGGCAAAACTCCCATCACTGTTCTAGGATCTTGACCAGAGTAGGTCTTCCCACTTCTGCTTTCTTATCCTCACAGGGCAGAATCTGCCTGTGGTATGCAGTTTGACACAGGGACTGCTGCTACAAGTTAGCTAACTTCAAAGTTGAAAATGGAAATTATCTGCTGAGCAGACTCATTTATTTTTCAAGTAACTTCTCCCCTGGGCAGGATGAGTATATTGGTGGAAAAAGGAGGGCCACACTATTTGAGCACATCTACACAGAGGAAAGAGTGAAAATGACCAATAAGCATTCTCTTCTGACATACTACTTTAAAAAAACGGTTTAATAATTTCTGCTTTACATAGACATGGGATAATTTCCTCTTCCTTTAATTACCCACTGTAAAACTTCATGTGCATTTTTCCTCATTTTTCTTTAGGCAAATATAAATGTGCATGTAGAAGTTAATTTTGTTGCATAACAGACTAGACTAAAACTTAGTGGCTTAGTGGCTTAGTCAATAACACTACACATGTTCTTAATTCTGTAGATTAGCAGCTTGAACAGGACTGATGTAAGATGCCTCCTCTGTGTATCACATCATTCTGGCTGATCTCAGTCCTGCAATTTGAGTCAGTTGTAATATCAACTTGAGCTGGTTGTCCTGGATAGCCACATGGACACATCTGGTTGACCTCTGGGCTCTTAATGTGGCTACCTTGGTTCTTTTCTGTATGATTTCCCATCTTCCAGGGGTATAGCAAGCTTCTTTAGATGATCATGGAAGCGTTCCAAGACAGTGAAAGCAAGCCAACAGGAGAGAGGGAAAGGAAGAGAGAAAGAGAGGAGGAGAGAACAAGAGGGAGGCTGAGAGATAAATAGGTATACTGTTTTATATTCGAGGTTGCAGACTCTGAAATTGTCATGAAATAAAATGAATTGACTAATAATTATATGTGAAAAGCGTGTGAAAGAAATGATTAAAGTATCAAAATTATTCTTATAATATATTTGTATAATACATAATTATAATACACTATAAATAGAACATAAAATAATATAGTATGAATGTTATATATTATATATTATAACCATATCATTATATAATAAGTAAAATCATAAATGAAAAACAAAGAAGATATACAAGTAATCAGAAAATGTGAAACTGTAAAACTTTAAAAAAAATTAAAGGCTGAATAAATTTTAAAATATAGAATATAATGAGCCAAAGTAGATTAAGTGATCATAAGAGATTTAAAAGATCAAACTGAAGAGAGCTGAGATAAAGAAAAAAGATAAGTAAAATGCCTCCCAAAATGTAAAACGTGTTGTTTCCTGAATAAGAACACTTATATTCCTGAATAGACAATGTACATATAGGGATGGTATACCTTTCAATTGAGAAAATTGCTAGACAACTTGAGAAATACTTCAGTAATATTAGGTATCAAAGAAAAAAAAGTCTCCAGTTCCTCTAGGCAGAAAGACTAAGTCACATAGGAAAGAAAATCAATCATCAAATATTTGATGTCAAATACTTCTGCAACACTTATTGCAAAACAATAGAGTGAAGTAGTATTTATGAGATAGTCAGCTGTCGTGTCAGGAGTTTATATCCAGCCAAACTCCACACACACACAACTGATGAATCAGTAAATTTCATGGAATATTATATGTATGAGTATTTTCAAGGGATTTACCAAATGGTTCATTCAATAATAAGATGATTAAGGATTTTTACCAAAAGACTAAGGGTAATTATTAGATAAGTTTAAAAGTAGATATATTAGTAAATCATAAAAGTAGGATGAAGATGGAAAATGTTGAGTCAAATCTCTAAAACAATTTCTGTACATCTTCTGCATGTATGAAAATAAAGGTTTTTTGTAGACATATGTGGGAAATAGCAACCCACTCTAGTATTCTTGCCTGGTGAATTTTGTGGACAGAGGAGCCTGGCAGGCTACAGTCCATGGGGTTGCAAAGAGTTAGACATGGCTGGGAGACTCACACTTTTACTTCATGAATAAATATACTATGTTCATACAACATAGGTGGTTTATTATATTATGAGATTAGTGTTATTACAAAAGTATATGTTTTGGCAGACCGTTTTACAATTAATTATAAAATGGTCAATGATTTAATAAAATCTTAGCTATTAGAAATTTTATGATGTTGGGCTTTAGCAGGCTGATAAACTCATAAGTTACTTAATCACTTTGCTATACACCAGAAAGTAATAAAACATCATAAATCAACTACACTGCAACTTAAACATTTTTTAACATCAAAAATATTCACAAGTTGACAAAAATCAACACAATGTGAGATTGATAGCAGTTACTTTGTAAAGCCTAAAATGAAATCCTCATCCCCATACTTCTTCAAAGAAGCTAATTCTGTTAAAATGAGAGTGATAATAAGAAGAGATAGTTTAAAAGTCTTTAAATGCCATAGAGTAGAGCAGTATGGAAGAGCTTAATAATATAAAGTATTTCTCTTTCCCCCATTTTTGTGTTTTATAATTATTCTATATTCACATGAGGCAATTAAAATATATTATAAATGAAAATATTAAAATGTATAACAGGTAAAAATAAAATGCTAAATTATAACACTTTTTATTTTTGGATTATAAGATATTGTTCATTTTTTATTTCCTTCTATTCACTTCTCTAAATTTACAGAATGACCATGTTTCAGTGTATAAAGAAAAAAAATGCAATATTGATTACTTGAATTTTCCAGCATTCACCAATAAAAAATTACTTAAATCAACATTTTTCTTTATTTAATTTTATATTGAATATAGTAGATTAATAATGTTGTTTTAGTTCCAAGTGTACAGTAGTGATTCAGTTATACATATATCTATTCTTTTAAAAATTCTTTTCCCATTATGTTTATTATAGAATATTGAGCAGAGTTCCTTGTGCTTTACATTAGGTCTTTGTTGATTACCTATTTCAAATATAGTAGTGTGTCTATGTCAGTCCCAAGCTTCCAATCTATTTCTTCCTCCCATCCTTCCTCCCTGGTAAACATAGTTTCTTTATTTAAGTCTGTGAGTCGATTCTGCTTTGTAGGTAAGTTCGTTATCATTTTTAAAATTAAATTCTCCATATGAGTGATATACAGTATTTCTTTCTCTGCCTGACTTACTTCACTTGGTATGGTATTCTCCAGGTCCATCCATGTTGCTCCAAATGGCATTATTTCATTCTCTTTACTGGCTGAGTAATATCACATTGTATATATGTATTATGTCTTTAGCCATGCATCTATCTGTCAGTGGACATTTAGATTGCTTCCATGTCTTAGCTATTGTAAACAGCTCGGCAATGGACACTGGGGTGCTTGTATCATTTTGAATAATGTGTTAGTCTGGATATATGCCCAGGTGTGGAATTGCTAGATAATATGGTAGTTCTATTTTTAGTTTTAAAATAACCTCCATACTGTTCTCTATAGTGGATATGCCAATTTACTTTCCCACCAACAGTGTAGAAAGGTTCTCTTTTCTCCACACCCTTTTCAGTATTTATTGTTGATTGACTTTTTGATAATGGCCATTCTGACTGGCGTGAGGTGATAACTCATGGTAGTTTTGATTTGCATTTATAATCAATGATGTTGAGTGTCTCTTCATGTTACTCTTAGCCAACTGTATATATTCTTTGGAGAAACATCTATTTAGGTTTTCCACTCATTTTTTTGGTTGTTTTTTTTTATATTGAACTATATGAGATGTTTGTAAATGTTGGAGATTAATCCCTCATCAGTTGCATTGTTTTCAAATATTTTCTCCCATTCTGTAGATTGTCTTTTTATTTTATTCATGATTTTCTTTTCTGTGCAAAAGATTTTGAATTTAATTAGGTCCAATTTATTAATTTTATTTTTATTTCCATTACACTAGGAGATAGCTTGATAAAATATATTGCTACCCTGATGGCTCAGACAGTAAAGCATCTGCCTGCAATGCGGGAGACCCAGGTTCGATTCCTGGGTCGGGAAGATCCCCTGGAGAAGGAAATGGCAATCCACTCCAGTACTCTCACCTGGAAAATTCCATGGACGGAGGAGCCTAATAGGCTACAGTCCATGGAGTCACAAAGAGTTGGACTTCACTTCACAATTCAAAAAGTGTTCTACCTACATTTTCCGCTAAGAGTTTTATATTATCTGATCTTACATTTAGATCTCTAATTCTAGTTTATTTTTGTATATGGTGTTAAAGAATGTTGTAATTTCATTTTTTGCTTGTAGCAGTTCAGTTTGGCAACGGGCTCCAGTATTCTTGCCTGGAAAATTCTAAGAACAGAGGAGCCAGGGGAGTCACAAAGAGTCAGCCATGACTAATGGATTGAGCATGCACATGTTCAGTTTTCTAGAACTATATACTGAAGAATCTTTTCTTCTTTGTGTGGTCTCACCTTCTTTGTCATAGATTAATTGGCCATTGGTATGCGGGTTTATTTCTAGGGTTTCTATCCTGTTCATTCATTGATATTTTTGTTTTTGTGCCACTACCATATGGTTTTAATGACTATAGGTTTGTAGGATAGTCTGAAGTAGGGAGAGTGATTCATCCAGCTCTTGTTTTCTTTCTCAAGATTGCTTTGGCCGTTTGGGGTCTTTTGTGTTTCATTAGAAATTTTAAAAAGCATTTTGTTCTAGTTCTGTGAAAATGCCATTGGTAATTTGTAGGGATTGCTTTGAATCTATAGATTGCTTTCTATAGTGTGGTCACTTTAACAATATTGATTCTTCCAATTCAATAATATGGTACATCTTTCCATCTGTCTGTGTCATCTTTGTTTTCTTTCTTCAATATCTTATAGGTTTCAGAGTACAAGTCTTTTGTCTCCTTAGGCAATTTTATTCCTAGGTATTTTACTCTTTTGAAGTGATGGTAAGTGAAATTGTTTCTTTAATTTTGCTTTCTGATCTTCTGCCCTATGTAGAAATGCAACAGATTTCTGTGAATTAATTTTATATCCTGCAACTTTACTGAATTCATTGATAAGCTCTAATAAACTTTCAATTCATTTGGAATGAAGATTCTGTTCATTTTGAAATCAAGTGCTTAAAATGTAGACTGAAGTCCAAAGGAAGTCAAATAGGGATTTTTAAAGGAACAAAGGAGAAAGAAAAAGAGAGAGAAATGAAGAAAAAGGCTACTGGAATATAAAATTAAGAGAAACATAAACACCACCAAGAGCTCTCTTTTCTATAATTAAATAATAAATTGGCTTCAAGAGCTAAAAGCTAAAGTTGTTAGAGATATATTATCTTATCTAATTTTTTCTCTTCCTAAAAGAAAGCAAACATTTTTGTTAGTATATACAAACTTTTCCTAGAATTAGCCTCAGGTAAGAATTATTAAATCCTTAAAAGAGAAACAGTAATGTACAACACATTCCACTCAAAAATAGATAAAGTAGGTGTATAAAACAAGTAATTGCCATCTTATGAGTATTGCATTGACCTGTAAAGACAGAGTGATGTATACTTATCTAAACCTTACAGCACTTCACTCTCTTTAGGGTGCTAGGCTAAAGGCTTAAACATGTACTTTCCAATGACTTAAGCATACAAAGAAAAAGCTTGAAAATACCAGATAATTGTCCTATAGTATGTCTCTGTCAACATTGACTTAAGTAAGTTATAGGATTATGATTTATTTGTCACTGATTTATATTACAAGTAACTGTAAAATACACAGTTTATCTTTCTTGGTTAAAAATGATCGCTGCATGTTTTACATGTTATACGTGGCCTGACGTTGACTCCAGGTTGCCCTTGACAATACTGAGCTAATAACATACTTTTACAATGACTCTGCTTCCCCCTCTGCAAAATAGGGATCATTTATGCCTTCATTCAACACATATTTATTGATTATTACACCTATCAAGTTAGGATGGGTTATNTCCAGGTTGCCCTTGACAATACTGAGCTAATAACATACTTTTACAATGACTCTGCTTCCCCCTCTGCAAAATAGGGATCATTTATGCCTTCATTCAACACATATTTATTGATTATTACACCTATCAAGTTAGGATGGGTTATGCTGTGATAATAAACTCCCTAATTCTCAGTGGCTGCATACCACTGGTTTACTTCACTGCCCTGAAAATCCACACAGGGTTTGAGCAGTTTTCCAGAACAACTGTCCACCATGAATACACTCACCCTTCCAAGCTGCTTCAGTCTTTTGGCATCTCCATTATGAACATGAGCTTCCAAGATTTTCATGCAAGGAGGGAAAAAAAGGACTGAAGAGTACAGAGTGAACAATTTTAAGCAACCACCTAGAAGAAACATTCAGCATTTTCATTCACGGTATTTTGGGGGAAGCATGTGATATGCCTTGCTCAAAAAATGTGAGCACATGATATGTCTGGGCTTCCCTGGTGGCTCAGACAGTAAAGAATCTGCTTACAATGCAGGAAACCTGGGTTTGACCCCTGGGTTGGGAAGATCTCCTGGAGAAGGAAATGGCTACCTGCTCCAATATTCTTGCCTGGAGAATTCCATGCACAGAGGAGCCGAGTGGGCTACATAGCCTGTGGGGTCATAAAGAGTTGGACATGACTGAGAGACTAATAATTATGTGATATGTCTTCCTCTAACTTCAGAGTGTTAGGAAATAGTTGTTCCTCCATCTGACAAAAGAATGGACTGGCTCTCATTACGCTGTAAAAGTGCTCACCACAGTCACCTTTAAGGTGTCAGATGCCATTCTTAACTCAACAGATAGACCTATGAACAGAAAAGTATAAATTTAAGACCATAAATCTTGTAGTCATAGTGGTGGGGGCAAGGCTAACAGAAGATAAACAGATGTACAATAAATCACAAGGTGCTAAGCATTATGGGGGAAAAGAAATTAGGATAACTTGGATAGAAAATGAAAGATGCAGCTGGCAGTAGGTGCTTATGATTTTATTTTTTGCACAGCTTAATGGCTTCTGTGGAAATAAGACTGTGGCTTAGAATATGAAGCAGCAAATATGTAGGCATTGTGGCCAGAAATGAGTCAGCAGGAACATAAACACAAAGACTTCAGAGTGGTAGAGAGAGGTGAGTGCTTGTAAGGCCTTACAGGTCTTGGCAAGTGCATAGCTCTTGCTTTGAGTAAAGTCAAGAATTTGGGCAGAAAAATGATATGATCTGACTGATTTTTCTTGGCTATACTGGGTCTTCCTTGCTGTGTGCAGGCTCCCTCTAGCTGTGGTGAGTGGCGGCTACCCTTTAGCTGTGGTGTGTGGGTTTTAGAGCATTTCTTTCATTATTTGTGGTGTGCCACCTTAGTTGTCCTGTGGCATGTGGAGACTTCCCAGACCAGGGATCGAATCCATGTCTCCTGCGTTGGCAAACACATTCATTACCACCGCATCACCAGGGAAATGCTGACTAAAATTTTAAAAGGATCACCCTTGCTGTGCGGAGTATAGATTTTGGCAGTGAAAATAGAAGGTGGAATAGGAAGCTGTTGGAAGAAATCAGGCAAGAAGCAATTGAAAATTATTCTAGGATGAATGATAGAGATAAATGGTAGGCAGTGGACTAGTTCTGAATGTATTTAGAAGCTGTGGACCACAAAATTTCCAAATGTATCAGAGAGTGGAAAGCAAGCAAATATTTATTGGGGTCTTTATATGCTAAGCAAAAAATAAAAATCTCATGTGAATATTGCAATACAAGGAATACTAGTCTTATCTTTTTTAACTAAATAAGGAAATTGAGACTCAAATTGAAAACCCTGTCTTGAATTATTTAGTTAATAACTGAAAGAGCCTGATTTATAACCCGAATTTGGCTCCAAAGTATCTGATTTTCTATTTTAAAGAGATCTTTAAATTTTTCATAGCATAGCACATACATAATAGTAAAAAGAAAATAATAGTTTTGATTTAGGATGCCCAGTTGTATTTTAACTTCTCAAGTTGAATGTATTTCTGTAATACGTTATATACATTATAAAATAAACATAAAAACAGAACATTTGAAGGAATAAAGAGAGAAAAGATAGAAATAGAGGTTCTAATATTTTCTTCCTTATGTTGCTGAAATATTTTGTGCACTTTTCTATAAAAACAACCTGGAAAACCAATTCTTTTTTAAACTCTATTTTGAAAGAATTATAAGCTCACAAGAAATTGCATAAAATAGTAAAGAGAAGTTCCTGTCTCCTGTCTCCCCTTCATCCAGTTTCTCTTATTAATAACATCTTACAGAGCTAAACCAGGAATGACACTAACACACTGCAGTTGACTGGAGACTACTCGCTTTATCTACCCTGTCCCAGATAGATATATGAGGAACAAAAGGAGCTCATCCTCCATTTGGAAAAATAAGAAAACGATCTTGGAAACATTTGGAATATGATTTTTAATTCACCAAAATCTTTCTAATTCATCAAGCCCTAATAATAAATAATTGACAACCAAGTGAAAATGAACAAATCAGCCAGGGTCAGTACTTCATAGGGTCTAAGGACACTTACTCTGCTTGGTATGAAACCAATGGCAGCATTTCTTCTGCGCCTCAGTTTATTCATCTTTCTAAGGAAGCTAATAATAGTGTTCATTCCCCTGGCTACTAGCTATTATTTGTATTGTTCTCCAAATTACTGATGAAGAAGTGTACTCAGAGAGTTCATTCAATTATTCAAAATCAAATTACTAATTATGGACAAAGCTGGACTTAAATTTCGTTGTTTTCACCTGGATGCTGTTCCTACCACGTTATTCTCATACCCAGGCAGGGAGGAAGGACAAAATAGAAACCACTGTCACACAGCTCTCATTCATGCTACTCTGAATATTTTAGACTTTTGATTCATAGTTTATTCCTGTTAATTATCCCTACTGAACAACCACAAATTTCTCCAAATATTTAAAGGTCAACTTTAGTTATTAATAAGTTACATTTGTAAATGGTGTTCTGCTGGTCTAAAATCATATGTATTACAAAGTAATCGGATATTAACAGTATTTTAATTTCTGGGACTAATTTTATCCTAAGAAATCTGGTTTTCTGTTTAAGTAAAAGGTCTGAACTGTAATTGTCATAGACAGTTTCATTTAATTCTTCAGAAAAAATGTTTAGTCTTATACAGACTTTTTGTGAGGCTTTAGAAACAATGATGAATCAAAAATTTAAAAAAAATTCATTTTATTTATCTAAGTTTTTCCTTAAGTTGTTTAAGGCTGTCAGGGTAATAGTAGACAGTTCTAAGTTAAAGACAAATTGGTTGCTACAGATCAATATGTAAACTAGAACATTCAGCATCAATTTTTCTTGTACAAACTTACTCAACTCCAGGTTTTAGGAAAAATCCATATTAAACATAGACCCTTTCTGTTTAAAGCCACAGTATGAAACGACAGCCAATTTCAGCTCAAGATCACATGCTGAATATTTTTCCAGTCATATGGGAAATTTTTATTTAATTTTCTAACATTTTCTTGAAGTACTCTTCACATGTGCTCCAATAAATGTAAACATTAACTATTGCTATTATCCCAGCTTTATTTTAAAAGTATTATATTTACTATACCTACAAATAGTTCACACGAATCAAGAAACCTAATATTTATATTTTATAATAAATATTATGAATATCTCTCTCAGGGAAAGAAACTGTTTAGACAATCTCCTTTTCACATAAAAATCATGCTTCTAAATCTTAGTGACTATAGCTTTTCATTTTAACTTTTTTCATATTAGAGACAGTTTTTACTATAAAAGTAAAATAGGGCCTTTTAGCTATAGTTAAGAAACTTTCTTTTTTTCTGCAAAGAGGGAAAATTATGGAAGCTGTAAATAAGTAATGATTGCCAAAGATCAGAGGAATTTTACATAAGACCAAAGCAATTTAATCTGGTGCTTTGATACAAGTTTGTAAATAATTCAGCATAATGATAATAACGACATCTTGAGAATTCTCAGCAACTGAACTGACCTTGAAGGTATTAGAAGATGATTAGAAATTTAATGTTTTTAAGTCATTAATTAATTTTTGAAATTTTCCATGTGGGGTGAAGTCTATTATTTTAAATAGCTGCTACCCAATCTCTTTAGTGTAAATACAAAAAAATGTTAATATACTGGTCCTCTGTGTAGTAGAATCCACTTAGCCATAGGTAGAATATCTGGCTATTTCCCTAAGAGTCAGGAATTCAAAATTCGTAAGTTGTTTTTTTTTTAAGTTTCTATTTCACACAGATTATTTTTGTCATCTAATTTTTTCTCATCTCCTTAGAAACATGCCTTCAGAGATGATTAAAAAAGACCCAGGTATGATTCTATTTGGATATGATTGTCCAACTAGAATAAGCCAATCCCTAGTTCACGGTGCCAGTTTGCCTCTCTTTTAACTAGTTTAGTCTTAGGCAGTTGGTTATATATATATATATATATATATATATATTTTTTTTTTTT
>SJYV01005436.1:39311-143077 GCA_006410875.1 Neotragus pygmaeus | reverse complement strand
TTTTTTTTTTTTTTTTCCCTAGGAGCTTAGATTTCCTCATGGGTAAAATAAAGAAATTGGATTCTGTGATCTGAGTAATCTCCTGCAGTTCTATAATGCTCCAAGTATATTGCTTTCTAAATAATTCCTCAAAAGAGAGAGCCCTTCATTACCAGCCTCTTCCTGTTTGTCCAGCCAGCCAGAGAATTACTGATAATTCTGTAGACCCTGAGTTGCTTCATAAGCCCATGATGATTCTTGTGTAAGTGGAAAGTCCTTTCTGCTTTCCTTCCCATAGGAAACGTGTGCTCATCCTTTGATACCTTGTCCAATTGCTTTCCCCCTGAAAATTCTCCTTAGTCCAGCCCTTCAGAGTTCATTACTTCCTCCCTTCAACCATCACTTTTACTGACATCTTTCTCCATTTTCATACCAATCATTCCAGGCATTAATGTTCTTTCATTATCAATGTCCTCAAATCAATAATGATTTTTAAAGATAAGACTTATATTTTGGTTTCATAACTACATAGGCAATGGGATTATATAATACAAATACTCAATAAATACCTAGTAAATGAAGGACTTTAAACTGTTAATAAGGCAAGAGCATGTTAATGAAAAAGGACTGGGAACCATAAGATTGAGATTATGGTATTAGTTTTATTAATGATTGCTTTTGTATTCTTGGTTAAATCACTTCAACTCTGGTCAAATATCACTAATAATGCAAATAGTGCCTATCTTACTGGATTGGTTTAATGATTATGCTGTATGATAATTCAAATTAAATTACATAAGTAGATGTTTTACATTTATTATATATATATGTATGTATATATGGCTTCCCTAGTGGCTCAGATGGTAAAGAATCTGCCTGCAATGCAGGAGACCCAGGTTTGTAGGGAAGATTCCTTGGAGACAGGAATGGCAACCCACCCCAGTATTCTTGCTGGGAGAATTCTATGGACAGGGGAGCCTGGCAGGCTACTTTGAAATCTCAGATTCCTATAATTTTAAGAGCTTATTATTATATCTGGTCAGCCACCACAATAAAATAGCAAAAATCTCCTACTTTCCTTCTATCAGTTACGGATTTTTTTGTTTAATCATCAAAAGTGGTTTTTAAACATTTAGATGGGAAAGTCAGATTCAAAGTTCCAGATAACAAATGAGTCAGTGGTAACTGAAAGTAACCAAATAGCCAAATGTCTTCTAGAATGTACTTTTCAGCTGGGTTAGTTAACAGTTTGTTCTTTACTAAGAAAATATCTTCTGCACAACATGAAATTGAGGTTTTGAAACAGCTGATTTTATTTCATTAATGAGCCATATGCCAGTAACTTTTTAGTTTGCTCATTTTAACTCCATTTTACCTGTTTGACTCCAAAAAAATAAATTCTGTATAAGAAAATGATATCTTATCCTTATTTTTATAAAATGCTAAAGAATAGAAAGCTTGAAAATGGTTTGTTCAACTGTCTTACACTGATTAGTGGGAGATACACAGCTCCACAAGAGCCCTTCTCATTAACAGCAAGCATCACAAATAGAACGTCAATCGCCCAGGGGATCCAGCCAGAAGAAATCTGCATCTTTGGGTGTAAAACTCACTGTGTAGACTAATGATGCAATGTGTCTGCATTTAAAACACCACCACTTGAATTTTGCCAGTGTGAGGTTCCCAATATTTCATAGCAAACTAAAATTTAAAAGTGAATGATGTAGATATCATGAAATAAACCAGGTAATTTTAACACACGATTTTTTTCTGAGCACCATTTTCAAGTTAATATCAATTACTTGAATAGTAGAAACAACCAAGAAGTTGCATAAATCCATGTTTCCTCATTAAATATAAAATATATGCCACTTGGAATAGTGATTTTCCTCACTCTGATGTAGAATATTATGCTTCATGGGACTTCCCTGGTGATCCAGTGGTAAAGAATCTGCCTTGCAATGCAGGGAACATAGGTTGAATCCCTGGTGCAGGAAGATTCCACATTTGCTGTTGCTGTTCAGTTGCTAAGTCATGTCCGACTCTTTGCGACTCCCATGAATTTCAGCACACCAGACTTCCCTTCATTATCTCCCTGAGTTTGCTCAGACTCGTGGGCACTGAGTCAGTGATGCCATCCAACCAATTCTGAACCACATGCCACGGGACTAAGCCTTTGTCCCACAACTGCTGAGCCTGTGTCCCAGAGCCCATGAGCCACAAGAAGAAGCTACCACAAGGAGAAGTTTGTGTACCGCAACTAGAGAGAAGCCCCTCTTGCCGCAACTATTAAAAGAGAAAAGCCCGCGTGCAGCAAAGAAGACCCAGTGGGGCCAAAAAATAAAAATAAAATTTAAAAGAGCTGTTTAAAAATTCTTCATGAGTGTGCTCACTTTAGATCTATGAGCAAAACTGTTTTAATAATGCTACTTAAAATAACAGTACAAAAATCTTTAGCAAATAACTTTAAATTTAGGAAATAGATATGTGCACAAGTATAGATATATAGATATAACTCTGAGTGTAGACTTAAATATAGTTACCTCAGTAAACATGGACATAGCATACATCCAGATATCCATTACTAAATCAATATGTAACTTTAGAAATACTGTTAAACTCCAAGCTCCATCTCTTGTAACACTCTACCATGTGATTTTCCAACAGTGCATCCTATTTATCCTGAGACCTCTGTCTTCACATCAATTCATGACTCCATAAAGACAACACTCTTCTAGTGCTTTGGGGAATTCTTTTTCTCTATTATTGTTAAACTAATGATGGGTTATGTACCAAGAACAGTGTTATTACTTTTTTTAAAAATTTATTTATTTATTTATTTTTTAATTTAACTTTACAATACTCTATTGGGTTTGCCATACATCGACATGAATCCACCACAGGTGTACACAAGCTCCCACTCCCGAATCCCCCTCCCACCTCCCACCCCACAACGTCTCTCTGGATCATCCCCGTACACCAGCCCCAAGCATCCTGCATCCTGTATCAAACATAGACTGGTGATTCGTTTCTTACATAATAGTATATATGCTTCAATGCCATTCTCCCAGATCATCCCGCCCTCTCCTACTCCCTCTGAGGCCAAAAGTCCATTGTCTATGTCTGTGTCCTTTTGTTGTCTCACATACAGGGTCATCATTACTATCTTTCTAAATTCCATATATATGTGTCAGTATGCTGTATTGGTGTTTTTCTTTCTGGCTTACTTCACTCTGTATAATAGGCTCCAGTTTCATCCATCTCATTAGAACTGATTCAAATTTATTCTTTTTAATGGCAGAGTAATACTCCATTGTGTATATATGCCACAGCTTGCTTATCCATTCATCTGTTGATGGACATCTAGGTTGTTTCCATGTCCTGGCTATTATAAACAGTGCTGCGATGAACATTGGGGTACATGTGTCTCTTTCAATTCTGGTTTCCTTGGTGTGTATGCCCAGCAGTGGGATTGCTGGGTCATAAGGCAGTTCTATTTGCAATTTTTTAAGGAATCTCCACACTGTTTTCCACAGTGGCTGTACTAGTTTACATTCCCACCAACAGTGTAAGAGGGTTCCCCTTTCTCCACACCCCCTCCAGCATTTATTGCTTGCAGACTTTTGGATCGCAGCCATTCTGACTGGTGTGAAATGGTACCTCATTGTGGTTTTGATTTGCATTTCTCTGATGATGAGTGATGTATTACTTTTGACTCTGTCTGAAAGTTCTCTCAACTTTTATTTCCTTCTCCTTGAAAACTTTTATACACCGGGAAGATTTTCTAAGGGTCCAGACTTTAGTCCTAAAAAATTGCTGTATGGCTGTCTTACTCACTACTTAAGAAATATCATATCTGAGAGAAAAATCAGCTTCGTTATTTCTATTTTACTAAAGTGTTACAATATCAAAATTATAACCTTAAGTCACTTTAAGGTATTTTTCATCAAGTACCAGTATTTCTGTTGAGGATCTGAGAAAACTCCTGATTGTTTAATTTTAGTTTACCAGAGGAGAACATAACAATACTTACTCTCACTTAATAATCATATACTTTATCCAACAGCACTGTCTATCCTAAATTGTCCAAGAGAATAAGAGCAGACAGTTATGAAACACCAAATAAAAAACAGTGAATGAATGGAATTATATCTTTAGCTTTGAACTTAGTGTATTTTTTCATCAGATTTGTCTTCCCAGTTAGGAATTTCATAGGTTAAAATTAAGCCTAATTCCTCCCTTGGAGAGGAAAATTACATAATAGAGGACAAGTAATGAAATATACTCCAAATATAATTTCTTTTAAAAAAATATTTTTATTGAATTATGGTTGATTTACAACATATTAGTTTCAGGTGTACACTTACACTTTTAAAGAACTTCCTTCTCCCAGAATGTATATGTACATATAGGGTAATATACCACGACTGTGAGCCACTAAGCATATGTGCCATGCTGTGCCAAGCTGCCTCAGTCTTGTCCAACTCTTTGCAACCCCATGGACTATAGCCCGACAGGCTCCTCTGTCCACAGGATTCTCCAGGAAAGAATACTGGAGTGGGTTGCAATGCCTCCTCCAGGGGATCTTCTCAATCCAGGGATCAAACCCACATCTACGTCTCCTGCATTGGCAGGCAGATTCTTCACCACTAGTGCCACCTGGGAAGCCCCATCAGGCATATAACCACTCCTATCACAAAAAGTTCACAAGTAAACATCTATTAGTGGTTGTGGGTCAGCTAAGGTCACTGAGCAATTTGTTTTCCTCCTGTGATAGTAAATGAATTCTCCCTGTTTCATTTTCCAAGTCCTCTCAGTCTCCTCACTTGCATCTCTCCAAGGGGAGGCCAAGTCACCAGCCTTGTCTTTTCTCTCCACTCTTTGGCAGGGAGCGAGCACACGTTCTCCTCTGCTCTTCCATGCCATCATCAGTCTTACTGGGTCATCTCTGCCCTGTGTCAAGAGTCCATACAGGACACAGTAGATAAGTCTTTCTGGGTCTGGGTTTAGTATTAGGAAGCCCAGGTCCCTGTAGATATGACCTAAGATTTCCCAAGGTCTAACTTGCCTTGAGAAATAATTTATTTCCGTTTTAACAGGTAGTTCAGGACTCTCTCTCCAAATGCAATAATCTTGAGTATCGTCTTCCTTGCCTATTTAACTGGTCCTGTGCAAATTTTTATTTTACAAGTGCCTTGATGAGTATTGTGCCTTCCAAAGAGGCTGATATGGATCACTGTAGTGGATATTTAATGATATATTTCCCAAAGGTTTTCAGAAGTAACCTACAAAATTATCATGGTAAAAAAAAAACAAAACAAAGTTTTCCAACAAGATGATGTTATGAGATAACTGTAGTTCTAGTATGGGAGTAGTGCACTCTCTGACCAGATTAAGCAAATCCAGGAGTTTTGTTGAAATCATGAATCTAGAAGTTATTTGTTAAGCTGTGCTCATTTCAAGTAAGAATTGAAAGATCTCATAGGAAACTTTTCCTTTTCTTAGGAGAAAAATAGCTCTCAGAATATGGATGAGAAATTCAGGAATATACACTGAGTGAGTATCACACCTGAACACAGTTCTTCAGATAAATGGTAGAAAGGGTTAGTGTTCCAACTCTTTACTCCCTCCTCAGTAATGCCGTTAGGCATCCATTTCTTTTGCCACATTAGCTGTGAAGGAATCTACCATTGTCCGGTGGGTATTCATCTCAGCCCCTTGACTCTGGGCCTGACCATGCAACATCTTTGTTCAATGAATTTAATGAATGTGAAGCTAATGGAGGCCTGAACAATGCTTGTGCAATCAGGCTTGTTCTCTCTCTGCCACCATCATAGAAGGAGCACCCCTCCTGTAAGCAGCTGGGATGAAGACAATGGGAAGAACCTGGAACAGAGCCACTCATTTATTATTAATCATCAGTGAAAAAAAAACAAAAAAAAACCCAAAAAACAGTTGCCCAGTTGAGACCAGCTCTGATCAGTGAAGCCCTAGTCAACACAAATAACAGTGAGATTAATAAACCACAGATTTGCGTCCCATCACTTTATGGCAAACAGATGGGGAAACAGTGGAAACAGTAACAGAATTTATTTTCTTGGGCTCTAAAATCACTGGAGGTGGTGACTGCAGCCATGAAATTAAAAGACACTTGCTCCTTGGAGAATAAAGTTATAACAAAAAAAAATTATAGCAAGAAGAAAAGTTATAACAAACCTAGACAGCGTATTAAAAAGCAGAGCCATTACTTTGCTGACAAAGGTCCATCTTGTCAAACTATGGCTTTTCCAGTAGTTATGTGTGGATGTGAGAGTTGGATCATAAAGATAGTTGAGCACTGAAGAATTGATGCTTTTGAACTATGGTGCTGGAGAAGATTCTTGAGAGTCCTTGGCACTGCAATTCTTTGGGTCCAATACTCAGACTCCAATACTTTGGCCACCTGATGGGAAGAGCCAAATCATTGGAAAAGACCCTAATGCTGGAAAAGATTGAAGGCAGGAGGAAAAGGAGATGACAGAGGATGAGATGTTTGGATGACATCACTTACTTGATGGACTTGAGTTTGAGCAAGCTCCAAGAGTTGATGATGGACAGGGAAGCCTAGGGTGCTACAGTCCATAGGGTTACAGAGTCAGACATGGTTGAGTGACTGAACTGAGATGAACTGGACTGCAAGAAGATCAAACCAGTCAATTCTAAAGGAAATGAATCCTGAATATTCACTGGAGGGACTGATGCTGAAGCTAAAGTTCCAATACTTTGGCCACCTAACGCGAAGAACTGACTCATTGGAAAAGACCCTGATGCTGAGGAAGATTGAAGACAGGGGGAGAAGGGGATGACAGAGAATGAGATGATTGAATGGCATCACTAGCTCAATGGGCATGAATTTGAGCAAGCTCTGGGAGTTGATAATGGACAGGGAAGCCTGGTGTGCTACAGTCCATGAGGTTGCAAAGAGTCAAACTGAGCAACCGAACAACAGCAGGTCTGGAGAGTGACCATTATGTTCACAATATAATTAAAGCAATGATTTCCTCAAAAAACTTACTTCAGAGATCATTGTTGTAATAACTAAAAGAGCCTCCAATTCTTTCCCAGGAGGACGGCTGTTTACAGCTGACATTAATGTGCTGGAACCTCCATATTTTACACTGAAAAGGAGACATTTCATGTGGTCTATCTTTCTCAACATGATTATATAAAATGAATACACTAATTCATGCCACATAGTTTGAAAAGCCAAAACCAATTTAAGATTTAAAGAAAGAAATGAACCTAATCACAGTTTTTAGTAGCATTTGAAAACAAGAAATGTATGAATAGGGAAAATCAGATGGGGATGAAGAAGTGTTTCTGGAGCTGATGTTTCTATAGCAATGGGACCTTGAATGACTCACCTAGCCTCTCTAGATCTTTATGAGTTCTATCACATTTTATTTTTTTTTTATTTTTTTTATTTACCTTATATTTTATTTCTTATATATACATGGGTTCCTATACAGGTTTAATAATATATTGATGTACTATTATAGTTTAGTAGATTAAAAATAGCTGAAAGAAGTAAAGAAATAAACTAAAATCCTCCCCCCCCAAAAAAATAAATAAATAAATAAATAATAAAAAATAAAAAAATCTATCACATTTTAAATTTTAATCCTATAGAATTAAAAAGAGAGCTTATTAAACATTTTCTCATGGTTTTTCAAATGATAGTGAACAAAAAATATAAATATATATGTATGCTACTGCTGCTGCTAAGTCACTTCAGTCGTGTCTGACTCTATGTGACCACATAGACGGCAGTTTACCAGGCTCCTCTGTCCCTGGGATTCTCCAGGCAAGAACACTGGAGTGGGTTGCCATTTGCTTCTCCAAAGCATGAAAGTGAAAAGTGAAAGCAAAGTGGCTCAGTTGTGTCCAACCCTTAGCGACCCCATGGACTGCAGCCTACCAGGCTTCTCTGTCCATAGGATTTTCCAGGCAAGAGTGAGCACTGGAGTGGGTTGCCATTTCCTTTTCCATATATATGTATATATGTACATAATATCTGGTGCAATATTTGCTCATATTTTCTAAATATATTCAGTTCAGCTCAGTTCAGTCACTCAGTTGTGTCTGACTCTTTGCGACCCCATGAATCGCAGCACGCCAGGCCTCCCTGTCCATCACCAACTCCAGAGTTCACTCAGACTCATGTCCATCAAGTCAGTGATGCTATAAATGTGTGTGTGTGTGTGTGTGTGTGTGTGTGTTAGTTGCTCAGTCGTGTCCGATCTTTGTGACCCCATGGAACCCAGATTCCTCTGTTCATGGGATTCTCCAGGCAAGAATACTGGAGTGGGTTATCATTCCCTTCTCCAGGGGATCTTCTGGACCCAGGGTTCAAACCTAGATTTCCTGCATTGCAGGCAGATTCTTTACCATCTAAACTACCAGAGAAGCCCCATATATGTGTGTACACATACATATGTATAAATATATATATATATATATGAGAGAGAGAGAGGGAAAGTGAGAGAAGGAAATAAATATACAAACACAGATACATTCTATACTCATTCCACAGAGGGTGTCTTAAGGTACAGTGGTAGGACAGACAAAAGGAGTAAAATTACACAGTTTACAAAGCTTATATTCTTGGTTTGTGACCTTTGGTTCATATTAATCTCACCTTAATCTCAGTTTACTCTTTATAAAAATGACAGTAATGTCTGCCTTGAAAGTAACTGCTGCTGCTGCTAAGTCACTTCAGTCGTGTCCGACTCTGTGTGACCCCATAGATGGGGTTGCCATTTCCTTCTCCTGAAAGTAACTGAGGCAACACTTAATAATGTACTTTGTAAATCAAAGACAGTAAATTGGTGCTGTTGTTTTTAATAATTGGAGTGCAGTATAGCTCAGATCGGCATCATTTTCCATAAGTCCTTCTTTATTCAAGGGCATAAATATTAATAAATCCCATAAGAAATGGTTAAGAAGGAAGTTTCTTCCCTTCTTACATATTTCTCTAAAGAATAATACTCACAGTAAACATTTTATAGTATTGTAGTTAAGTGTTTCATCCTTTTAATTATAGCCACATTCAGTTAGGCTAAAAGAGACTCAAGCCAAAATAAGTCTGGAGACTCCACAAATAAGACTATTATGCATTATGAGATTCTTTTTTCTCAATTTAATCAGAATTCTACAGATTGCACTCTAAAATCCACAACTTTAGTTTCCAATCAGAGCTACTGGTTATAAATATTTGTGAATGCTTTGATTAGAAATAATTCTCTGTTCATGGAGAAGCTTATAATATAATCACTATCCAGTTTATATGATAGACGACCAATATATCAAGTTACAAGCAAAAGGAGTGTTTCACTGAGATGTTGCAGACAAACTTGGTCTATTTCCTATTCTTATGCTTTCATTTTTACAAAGAATTAAGAAATATTTAAAAGTTAAACTTTTAAAATTAAACTTTATTGACTGCCAAATGAATTTTTTTCTTTGCAGATTTACAATGAACATGTGGTTATGTAAATATCTTTTCTGGAAATGTATTTCGACATAATCCTACATGACTTGCAAGAGATTTAGATGCTCACATAAATCTGTGGTGCAACCACAGATTTCAGAGATAAACATGATCTCTTAGGTGGTTATTTTCATTGTGACATATTTTATACACATAAGTGGATAAATTCAACTTGTTTCCAGGAATCTATGAAGAATTATCTTGTGATATGTTTCAAAGTTTTTAAACTAAGTTCGCAATGTGTATTTAATATTTGAAATAGAGGATATAGGAGATTAATTATAGCACCAAACTCCAAAGTCTTGAATGGATATTTTTGAGATCTCTATGATAACACTTGTTATGATTTGCTAATACTTTAATAAACCTGCTTTTTATTTTTCAATAGAAAGAACAATCAGGTTCCAGCTACTTAAACATTTATTTTATCTGTATCGAGGATTTACTATAGTTTGAATTTGTTGTTGTTGTTGTTTGACTGATTCTTAATAGCTCATCTAAAGAAAAGAAAGAAGATAGGCCTCAAGTCAATCAAATTTGTTTGAAAGTGATCTGTCTGACATATTTCTTGTCCAGAGATCACCCTGTTTGTTTTGGCTGTCTTGCTCAATATTCTTTTTGAGTTCCTTTAAAATATACCTGCTCAGCCAAAGGATATGACCTTTAAGGTAGAAAAAGACGAGTTTTTGATCACGGCTTTAAAATTAGCTGCCTTTCTCTGACAGGAGAAAATTGATATGAATATAGTTCAGGATGATTCCTCAGTATAAGAATATCATGAGATTGCTCGATTTTTCCATAATTAGTTGAACAAGACTGAGCAACTAACGCACAACACAGAAAATAACACTTCAAATTAGCCCTCTCTTGACTAGTTCAAGCTTCAAAGAGATCTCTTCAAGGAACTACAATATCACATCCAGGTGACTCCTAAATGTATATTTTTGAGTGCATTTCCAAAGTTAAGTGAAAAAACTTCCCACTTCTGGGGCAATGGTAGGAATAGCAATTAGACAAGAGAGAGGTAGACATCAAGGGAGAAAGAGGTAGGTAGGTGCTAGGGGTTTTATTGATTTTTCCTTCCTCTCGCCTCTCCTTCCCATCCTGTCCCCTACCACTCCAGAAGCCTGAGCTGAACTCCAGTCAGATAGTAGGACTTAGAACCATGCAGATATATCCAAGCCATGTGAGACTCTGGAGGAGGATCATCTTTTAGGATATCAACCTGAGATAAAGCATCATCTGTGAAAACCTGGGAGTGCCAGGCTTTTTTGTGTGGCTTTACTTAGATTCCCTTAGTTCTGGTGTGCATGGACCACATCTACATGAAGCCAAGTCTGGTTGAGGAGACAACCCAGGGGTATTTTTGAGTGTGTGCAGGTTTCTTTTGGTGGCAGGACACGAAACACTGATGCTTGGCTCAAGGGAAGGCAGAACTTTGTTGTTTACTACTCCAAACAAAAGAAGGTGCTAGCAGGGCCATCTAGGGAGCTATATATGGGACAGGATGACAGCAAACCAGAGTCACTGGGAAGAGCTTGTGTACGGTGGTGGGAAGGGGAGGGGGCGAAAAGGAAGGTTAGCTATGTTTCACAGGCTCCCAGTAGACTGGCTAATTTGTTACTGAGGTTTTTCTTTGTTTTCACTGCATGGCTTGTGGGATCTTAATTTCCTAGCCAGGGACTGAACCCAGGCGATTGTAGTGAAAGTACTGAGTTCTAACCACTGGACTTCCCGAGATTGGCTAATTTGGATAAGTGTTCACTCTTAGGGTTAGTGTTCCTAGCTCTCTGGTATCTGGTCCTGGGACAGTTAAGACATTGCGTAGTGTCCTGGAGAGCGAGACTCAAATAAGGGAAATGGTTGGACTGTGGACTTAATTGGCTGCTCATGATGGGAAACTACTGGTCTCTAGCCAGGACATCAAAACTGGGTCCAGGCAGCATTAAGAAAAAGCTATATTACAATTGATCCCTTGATGTCTTGATGTGAGTTTTAGTTTAATTATGTAAAATATTTGTGTAACATAAAAAGTAGAGGAGAATTTTAGTGAGTAGGATATAAATTGCTCTTAATAGCATAGAAAACATTCTATAATGAGAGTAAAAAGGAGTAAAACAAGTATTAGAAGATTTTGGAGGCTGGTCCCATAGCCAGATTCCCCACTAACATGCTATTTACATGAAAAAAAAAAAACATTGAAAATGTTCAGGATCCTTAACAATATCACAGTGAAGTTATAAAGTATGTTAAAAGTATGAGATACTTCTTTATGACAGTATCTTGCTATATTCCTTGGATCAGGGTGGAAGATCCTGCTATTAAATTATTGGAGGCTGTAAACTTATAGCCCAGTAAAGTGTATGTAAAGATTAGCGGTATTTATTTAAAACAAAGAGGAAGGGGTTATTGTGGAGGTTATGGTCACAGACACAAGGCAAATGGTCATGGTGGCAAGTGGGATGAGGGGAGTAGAAAGCACTAAGAGACAGATGGTCTTATCTCCAGGGATCAAGAGCTGGACCAACAGGAGGCAGTTGTCTCCTGGGGAAAGCAAACATCTACATTAATTTTTAGAGCAGCACAAACGGTAGTAATAATCTTTAAAGATGTCCTTCTAGGTATGGAGTGTCGTGATATATGTTTCAGCAGAGATCAAGGAGCATAACAGGATTACAGACCACGCAAATAGCAAGCTCAGGAAACATAATGCCTAACTTGGCAGGAAGAAAAATAATAAATGCTCTGTGTCCAATTTGTCAGCACCTTAGGGGAAAGAGTCAATGGACATTGCTAGGGCAGTGGTCTTGATGCTGAGGTGAAGTCATCTCCAAGGCAAGATCTTGGGCTGGGGCTATGTTATTTGGGATGTGGGACTGGGGTATGTTTCCGAGTAAATATCCACTTGAGTTGATATAAGTATGTTTTGAGGGGCTCTGTATTATCATACAGCTACTCATGGAATTTGAAGATAACATTTTTGGACCTTGGAGCTTGACTTAAAAATATCTTCAAGGCTTCCAATAGTTCAAAGTTCTACCTCAGTGAGGGAAGAGAGGATTATGCTGGAATAGGTTTTAAATGACAAGGTCAAATTTGGGTGCATGATATTTCTATTAATAGGGTACTGGGTTTGCCAATTAAAATGTCTGTATCTGAGCTTGGAGCTCCCAGTCTTTGAAGGCAAGTCTTCCAGTTTAGATGATTATAATGGGTTATATGCCTCAGTTGTTGGTTCAGTCGATGACTGGCCAGCAAGCAAGTTCTAGTTCTTTGGGCTCCTGGGCTTGAATTAGCCAAAGTTCGTGGCATCCAGGCCTCAGAATTTGCCATGCTTGATTTAAACAGTGACTTACCTAAAGTGTCGGAGCCTCTGGTTTATTAACCAGTGAAAGAACCCAGACAGATATAAGAAGACCAGCAGTCAACAGAATGGTATGTGGCTGCACCTGATAGACCTTGGTTGCCTGATGTTGATTCTCCTTGAATTATTATCAAAGTAGTGTGTGCCTGGTTTCATCATTATGGATTATGGTATTGATTTCATTATTATCTTCAAATATGATTTTTATTTATTAAGTGGGGTTTTCTATTTCTCTTCTTAGCAGACCACATTGTCTGGGAAAAATGGCCCAACTACTAATTTCAATTTAGTAGAAGAGATCAAAAAGAGATTGGATCAAAGAGAAATGTGGATTAACTGTCCACCTCTTTTAACTTAAATGTTGAGGAAGGTCTTTTGGGTGGCAAAAGTTCAGCCTTAAATGGGTCCTATACCAAATGTGCAGGTGTCTGGTCCTTAGGATAGTCTATGGTTAATGGATCCCAGGGGAGTGTATGTCATTTATTTAGCTTCCAGTTCTTATGNGAAGGTCTTTTGGGTGGCAAAAGTTCAGCCTTAAATGGGTCCTATACCAAATGTGCAGGTGTCTGGTCCTTAGGATAGTCTATGGTTAATGGATCCCAGGGGAGTGTATGTCATTTATTTAGCTTCCAGTTCTTATGAGATGGGGAAGAATCAAAGATCTGTAAGGAGAGAGGAAGACATTATTAAAGGGCCTCATGTATAATGAGTTTTCATATACATAGGCATAACAAATAACCTCCTTTAAATATAGGGAAGGGCCATGGGAAGGGCTTTTTATTTTTTATTTATTTGGTAGGTTCTGGTGTGAGTTAGTTAATGCACCTTGAATTAAGCATACACCATTTAAAGCTATAATTTTGCCTACACCACCAAGTTATAAGTAATGTCATAGATTTAAACCTAAGTCTTCCGATGTCTGTTGTGATTTCTTAATCTTTTTTCTTGAAATATGATTGGTGTATAATACTATGTAAGTTACACTATATAACTTGCATATTATTGTATATATTATATAGTATTGTATTATACAATACATAATATTGTATAATATATATTGTATGAATATATTGCACATAGTATATATTGTATGTACAAAATAGTGATTCACTATTTTTAAAAGTTATACCCCATGTATAATTATTATAAACCATTGGTTATATTCTCTGTGTTGTACAATTTATTTGTGTAGCTTATTTCATATATAATAATTTGTACCTCTACCCCTGTTTTGTCCCTCCGCCCTTTCCTCTCCACATCAGTAACCATTAATTTGTTCTCTTTGAATCTGTCTCTTTTTTATTATATTCACTAGCTTGTATGTTTTAGATTCTATATATATATATGTGATGGGCTTCCCTGGTTGCTCATTTGGTAAAGAATCCACCTGCAATGCAGAAGACCGTGGGCAGGGAGGATTCCTGGAGAAGGGAATGGAAGTCTATGGACAGAGGAGCCTAGCAGGCTCCTCTTGACATCATGGTCAATTAATCAACAACACAAGAGGCAAGAATATACAGTGGAAAAAAAACATGTTTCTCATTCATGTTGCCTACTGACTGCCAGGTAACTGTGGTCCTGCTGCAAGGCTCTGCTCTAGATATCAGTGCATTATTGGGATTCAGACTAAAAAACTAATTATTATGCCAATGGGAAAGCAGCAATAGTAGTATAACATGACTACTCTCTAAGCTTGGGCTCAGATAGCACATCCTGTCACCTCTAATTACATTCAACTGGGCCAAGCAAGATAAGTTAACTTTGTGCGATGTTAGGTGGCTGAAAAATACATACACAACTTTTGTGTGTCCTTAGATTGACTGATATCCTGTGTATTTTAAGCAGTGTTCAGTTCATTTAATTGATTGTGATGTTTGTATATTTGGATTAATTTTGAGCTTTAGAGTACCTGCTATTTTTCTAATATATTTTAATGTAAATTTTCTTTTTTGTAAATTCTTTTAATTTGAATATTTTCGCATTTCTTTTTCTTTCCTTACAATTTTTCTAATAGTGTATTTTTATTCTTTCCGTAGCTTTGCTGAAATGCAAATGAGCATTTAATATAAATTTAATATGAGCCAATATTATTTACTTTGTGGAATAATACAGGGACCTTAAGACTTCTTTGATTCAGCTTATCTCTCTCTCAAATATGATGTTTTCATGTACATGTAGTTTGATCATGATTTTTTATCATTGAAAATAAAGATCATTAAATATTACTGTTCTTGGTTAAAGAAGGCAATATTTATTGATATTTATAGATTNCAGCTTATCTCTCTCTCAAATATGATGTTTTCATGTACATGTAGTTTGATCATGATTTTTTATCATTGAAAATAAAGATCATTAAATATTACTGTTCTTGGTTAAAGAAGGCAATATTTATTGATATTTATAGATTAATTTGTTTATGATTATTTTTGCTAATATTCCTTTCTGCATCTCAGAACATTTTTTAGGTTCATTTTCCAGTTTTCTGAAATGCAACCTTTAGCAGACTCTTCAGTTGATCTGTTAGTAATATATCCTTTCAATTTGTTGTTCTAAAGAATCTTGATTTTGACATCATTCATGAAAAATTCTTTCACAGGTTGTAAATTTTTCAATGGCAGTTATGTTTTCTCTTAGTATCTAAATTTCTAATATGCATAGCTATTGACAAAAAATGCTTTTTGTCTAACATACAATCCTTTGTTGGACATTTTTTATCTCTGAGTTGTCTTTAAAATATTCTCTTTCTCTTAGAACTCTAAGAATTTCATTATAATGTGTTTAAGTGTGGGTTTCTTTTTTGAACAATATTTGTGTTTTACAGGTTTCCTTCAGTTCATGATTTTAGATCATCCACCAATTTTGGAATATTCTTAGCCACAGTCCTTTTGCTTACCTCCATCCTCTCTATAATCTCATTCTGATTAGGCATCTATTAGACTTTTTAAACCTGTCATCTATTTATATATGTATATAATCTTCCCCTTCATATTAACTGTTTTTTAATCTCTCTTGTAACATTCTGAGTATTTCTCTTTATCTTTCAGATCGCTAAGTCTTCAGTTATGTCTAATATGCTGCACGGCTGTCATTTAAAAAAATATTGCAGTTCTCATTANTTCATATTAACTGTTTTTTAATCTCTCTTGTAACATTCTGAGTATTTCTCTTTATCTTTCAGATCGCTAAGTCTTCAGTTATGTCTAATATGCTGCACGGCTGTCATTTAAAAAAATATTGCAGTTCTCATTACTGGCATGCTTTACTCATTATTTTTCAAATCTGCCTATCCAATTCAGTATTAAATTGATATTTGCAGGATTCTTTGTTTGAAATGTATTAAAAGTGAGATAATTTCTTTACTCAATATTTTTCTATGCTATAAAGACTGCCAAAGCATTAAAATAATCAAGAAAATAATAAGTAAAACCCTTTAACTGGAATTAAAGTTTAATTAAATGTTTCACATAAATATTTCCCAATTCTTAATCATATTTATTTCTTTGTAATGAAACTAACAGTTACAGCAACATCTGGTTCAAATCAGTTGTTCCATGTATCTTTGTAAAGAAACTATTTTTACAAGCTCTACCTCAGAGGGTTGCATAGAAAACAGAGCACATGTAACAGGAGCCTTTTTATTTTCTGTCTTCAAAATCTTCCTTGATTCTTCCATAATGACCATTTAAACAGCTGTATAGAGATTGCTGATAAAGCTATAAAGGAAAACATTTTCCAAAATTGGGTTACTTTAAGCCAAAGTGTACTGTTTCTCCCACCTATAGTACTACAATAACAGGGTCTTTTTTCAAGTTAAGATTAAGTTTCTACGAATGCCAGATATTATTTTAGCGTTAATTATTCAGATATGAGCATGGTTGAAATAGAAAACAAAAGTGTTCATTCTTCTTTATGAACTGGAAAGATAATCATAATTTTAAGACATATTCTGAAGGAGAATGAAATATGAGAACATAGGAAATAAGCATTCATTGAATGCATAATGTGTCCTTACATTGTGCTATTATACTATATATTATCTCATTTAATACAATTTTTATTTAATTTCAACAGTCATTTAATACTGTGCACATTTCTGAGGATGCTATATCCATTCCACAGATTGGTATATTGAGTCATTTATGGAATTTAAGAGGTCAGTGACTTTTGAGATGGCTATTGTAGTGCAAAGAATGTCAAAAGAAGTGATTCAATAATAAAGCTTATTGTGTGTATGAGTGTGTGATTCCATTTTTATTAAATTGCAAAAAGTAGATTTGCATTGTTGTTTCTTTTTAAATTTATTTATTTTTTAATTGAAGGATAATTGCTTTATGGAATTTTGCTGTTCTTTGCTAAATATCAACATGAATCAAGCCCCTGTTTGAGTTTCCTATTTTTTAAATATAATTAATATAATTTAATATACTGGGAGAGATTTCAAGAAGTTAGAAGTTTTAAGATTACAAGCTGCTTTGATGGTAGTGATTTATACTGTTATTTATCTACTTGCTTTGTTTTTATATAGATATGATAGTTGTAACATTAAACATTCATGAGATTCTTTTAGAGAAAGAATGCATGAAGAATAGACATCTGATTTGGACCACGTTTAAGTAACTTTCTCCTGCTTTGTCTCAGTTACCAAATCTACTTCTCTCTAGGTCCTAAACCACTTGCTGTGCTGTGCTGTGCTTAGTTGTCCAGTCATGTCCAACTCTTTGTGACCCCATGGACACAGTCCACCAAGCTCTTCTGTCCATGGGGATTCTCCAAGCAAGAATACTGGAGTGGGTTGCCTTGCCCTCCTCCAGGGAATCTTCCCAACCCAGGTATCAAACCCAGGTCTCCTGCATTGCAGGTGGCCACTTGCTAAAGGGAGGGTTATTAGACAGCACCCTCACTGCCTCGTTTTCTGATGTCACTGAAGTCTCAGCCTAACCCTGTGCGAGGGCGGGCCTGTGGTACAGCACCACCTCAACTATCACAGAAGAACATGGGACAGGCCCAGTGTACAGGCTCCTCTTGACCAGACGTGTGGAAGTTTCCTCCATCTGTTATGGACCCATGTGAATCACAGCACTGTTGAGGTGTGGGATCTGGTTTATCTTCGAGGGAGACTACAGCAGCATAGCAGGAAATGTGGACAATTTAATGGCCCCATGGCCAAAATATTACCAGAAAGGGATAGGAAACAGGATAGCACTCTTATCCATCTCTCTCTGTTCTCTGATGGTCTGCTCCAAGACTCAGAAGTATAATAGTTTTCACAGACATCTAATATGGCTACATGACCAGCTGTGTTCACGTTTGAAGCTGTGGTTAACTTGGTAAATCACTCTCTAGTTTTACTTTCCCTCATTTAAACCTGACAAGTTTTTCCTCTTAACCTTTTTGCTCTAGAATTATATCCACCAATACTTCAGATGAAAGCTTTGTTTCAGACAGTTTGTCTCGAGAAACTAGGAAATGTTAATGTTAATGTCAAAGGTCATAGAGCATAAATCAAAATGGGTTGGAGGAGGGAGATGTAGAGTGGGTGGTGATTTTCAAGAATTTTACATGTAGCAGACCCTTGTGGCAAGAGCACACTTAATATGCGGATTAGGAATTCTTTGGGGCTTCCCAAGTGGCACACCTGGTAAAGAATCTGCCTGCCAATGCAGGAGACAGACTCAAGAGACATGAGTTCCATCCCTGGATCAAGGCAATCCCCTGGAGAATGAAATGGCAACCCTCTCCAGTATTCTTGATTGGAGAATCCCATGGATGGAGGAACCTGGGGGCTAGAGTCCATGGGGTTGTGAAGAGTCAGACATGACTGAGTATGTACACACACACACATGGGGGTTCTTTAGTGACTTTTGAGATGGCTATTGTAGTGCAAAGGATGTCAAAAGAAGTGATTCAATAATAAAGCTTATTGTGTGTATGAGTGTGTGATTCCATTTTTATTAAATTACAAAAAGTAGATTTGCATTGTTATTTTCTTTTTAAATTTATTTATTTTTAAATTGAAGGATAATTGCTTTACAGAATTTTGCTGTTCCTTGCTAAATATCAACATGAGTCAACCATAGGTATGGTTGATTGATATGATTGATTCAACCATATCCCCTCCCTCTTGAACCTCCTTCCCATCTCTCTCCCCATCCCACCTCTCTAGATTATTACAGAGCCCCTGTTTGAGTTTCCTATTTAAAAAAACAAAAACAAAAACTTACCTTATATTATTCAGGTAATTCATCTATATTTTATTGCTTTTTCTTAAGTAGTAGAAAATTATATTTCTTCATGAAAATGAGATTTACCAAATTTGAAACTCATTGATCGTCTTTGTATCAATGTTTTATTTCCAAAGTAACTTTTATTTCATTTAAACACACACACCCAGAGCACTTTTTATTATACTCAACCAACACACGTATATTATGTACCCAAACACACATGTTGTATATACGTGAGAAACCAACTCCTCTACAAATTCACTTTCATGTTCTCATCAAAAATTAGAAGCATAGGGTCAAACCACAATTTTTTTTCTTTTTTGAAGGTGTAAAGGCAACACATTTCTTGACTTCTCCCAAAATACTAAGAGAAGTTTAATCGGTCCTCAAGTTTCATGTAAAATGTTCAATCTTAAAGGATATAATTTAAAAAAATCATTGAAAATAATGTTAGTGCATAAGAAGCAGCACAGTTATGTTGCTGTGGGGCTTGCTAAGGCTGGAACTGGGATGGTAACAGCCAGTGCACGCGGACTTGAGGGACTGACATGCGACACATCATCTTTTCG
Source organism: Neotragus pygmaeus (assembly GCA_006410875.1). Classification (NCBI taxonomy): domain Eukaryota; kingdom Metazoa; phylum Chordata; class Mammalia; order Artiodactyla; family Bovidae; genus Neotragus; species Neotragus pygmaeus. The sequence goes on along the minus strand of SJYV01005436.1, from coordinate 123,412 downwards.
ACAAGGTGCACGTGGGTTTGCAGCTGCAGCTGCTATTTGCAGAGCATGGCACTATTTATGCCTCTGCCTCCTGTTCTCTTCAGAGCCCTTGTTCTCAGTCACCCATCACTGATTGCCAAATGCCAGGGTGAGCTGTCTGTCGCTGCTGTTTTTCCTGGCCACTCACATCCCTGTTCTGTCTTTGAAGCTGCACTTCACTGTGCCTTTGAACAAATTCTCTAACCTCTTTTCTGTCACGATACTTCAATTCGTCATGCGGCAGTTACCAGTTAATCTTGCTCTCATCTGTCCCCTACGTTTGTCCTGCCACAGCATGTGCTCACTGCATTTTATTTAACATTAAAAACGGCCTTTCAAAATACAAGGGAAAAAAAAAACAACAAAAAAAAGAGAGAGAGAATGAAATAACTACACTTTTCCTTCATAGAGTGCTTCATACTACTCAAAGTGCTTTGATATATATTATCATTATTTTTAGTTTGAGCCTCACAAAAGTGAAAGTGAATAGGGAATGATAGATCTGTAAACATTTACTGAAGATGCAAGCAGACTCTGTGGTAGGTATCTTCTATTTTGTATGCTATCACGTTGATTTCATCTTCTTGATGTATTGTTCACCCTGTCCCTTACCTAGTAAAGAGCCAGTGTGAAGTTGGTCAGCCATATCCAGCTCTTTGTGACCCCATGAACTGTACAGTCCATGGAATTCTCCAGGCTAGAATACTGGAGTGGGTAGCCTTTCTCTTCTCCAGGGTATCTTCCCAACCCAGAGATCGAACTCAGGTCTCCTGCATTGCAGGCTTTACCAGCTGAGCCACAAGGGAAGCCAGAGAATAATAAAACTTACCTAAATTGACACAGTCTGGAGCTAGAACTCAGATATTCGGTCACCAAGTTCAGGGCTTCTAATTGACATAGATCCACACCAAAGTAATGATTGTATATTGTGATGAGTAAATGAGAGGATGACTGTGATGCATGGAGCAATGCTTAGGAACACTCTACTTACTCTAGTTAGCAAGAGAATTTAAAATTACATTGACAGTTCAATTTTAAAACGTGTGTGTGTGTGTGTGTGTGTGTGTGTGTGTGTGTGTGTGTGCGCGTGCGTATGGGCTTCCCAGGTAGGGTAGGGAAGTTCCCCTGGAGTAGGAAATGGCAAGCCACTCCAGTATTCTTGCCTGGAAAATTCCATGCACAGAGGAGCCTGGTGGGCTGTAGTCCGTGGGGTCACAGAGTCAGACAGGCCTAAGTGACTGAGCGTATACACACACAATAGACACACACACGTATCTGTATTGCTGCTGCTGCTGCTGCTGCNGTGTGTGTGTGTGTGTGTGTGTGTGTGTGTGTGTGTGTGTGTGCGTGCGTATGGGCTTCCCAGGTAGGGTAGGGAAGTTCCCCTGGAGTAGGAAATGGCAAGCCACTCCAGTATTCTTGCCTGGAAAATTCCATGCACAGAGGAGCCTGGTGGGCTGTAGTCCGTGGGGTCACAGAGTCAGACAGGCCTAAGTGACTGAGCGTATACACACACAATAGACACACACACGTATCTGTATTGCTGCTGCTGCTGCTGCTGCTGTCGCTTCAGCCGCGTCTGACTCTGTGCGACACCACAGACCGCAGCCCATTGGGCTCCATCATCCCTGGGATTCTCCAGGCAAGAACACTGGAGTTAGTCTGAGTCAAATCAGGATGGATGAAATTTGAGAAGAGTAAACAAAAAGGAAAGTGCACTGTAAAGAATTAATGACTATAGCACACAACTAGGGTAATGAGAGATTGGCTAGTAAGAAATAGGGAAAAATCTATTTCCATATAGATTACAGGAAGAGCTGATTATAAGGAGCAGATATTAACACTGGGAAAAAGCCCCTCCCCACCCTGGCCCAGGACGGAGATTAAGGCCTTGACATTGAGGACACAGTCATGACTTACTGGCCACAGAGAAACCGCGATGGGGTGACTCTCACAGGACTTGCTGGAAACCTGCCCACCAGACCATGTGGGAATTCAGCTCCCTAGGGTACTGAAAAAAGTGTCCACATGGCGCTGTCTCATCACACAGAACCGTAATGAGGTGACTCAGAGAACTTCTGGAATCTGGGTATCACTGGCTGCTATGCACTGCAGGAGCAGGGCCCTGGGGAAGCTGCAGGAGCCTGAGACTGTCAACCCCCTTACTCAGGAAGAGTCTGAGGCTGAAGAAGTGAACACATCAGAACCAGAGAGAAAATCCTTTTCTTCTTCAGTGTCTCTCCATCGCCCTCTACTGTCAATGTCTGGCATTGTGCCTCTAGCTATGAAGAAGCAGTAAAAAGGCCCAAATCCATTTTTACAGGGCAGGCAAAAGGGGTGAATTGGAGCTCAGGGGCAATAAATTGATAATTAATACAATCTTCCTGATATCAATTTAAATTATGATCACATTTTGTTGCCTTACTAGCAGAATTAAGTGGTGGCTTTCTGTTCTTACAGGACAAAAACAAAAAAGAACAACAAAAAAGAGTGAGAAAGATTTCCAGTTTTTATAAAAGCCCTGATAAAGCTTATTCGGTAAAATGATGAAATGAAAAGCTTATGTGATTTTGACTTGAGGAAATTTNAATGCATGGCGGGGGGTTCCTGGTGGCTCAGCAGCAAGGAATCTACCTATGATGCAGGACCTGCAGGAGAGTGGGTTTGATCCCTCGGTTGGGAAGATTCCCATGGAGGAGGGCATGGAAACCCACTTCAGTATTCTTGCCTGGAGAATCTCCTAAACAGAGGAACCTGGTGGATTACAGTCCATGGGGTTGCAAAGAGTCAAATATGACTGAGCAAATAACACTTTACAAGTGTAAGATGAGAGACCTAGTTAAAAAAAACCTACTTGTGCTCCTTGTTATTCGGGGAACTGAAAATATGTGTTACCAAATTTCTGTCTTATAGCCCAAACCAGATTAACACAGGTTGGATTAATTCAAACTTCTTTCAGTCCCTGGTTAATGAAAAAGTGTCAAAAATATTTGGGATCATGGCTCCATCAGGTCAGCAAGATCTGTTAGGTAGCTGGCAAGGTTTAGCATATCAATAGGCCCACATGCTCCATGACTGCACCTCTGAGATTATGTTTTGCCTTACACCTTTGTTGTAATTGACATCAAACATGCTCGTGATACCACTTTGTTCCCTAAAGTCATATCACAACCACATCAACATTTGGTGACTTATGCTAGTTGGGAACTCTTCCAGAAGGGAGCAGATTAAACTGCAACTAATCAAAAAGGATGTGCTACTATTTGCCTATAGGTTGAGTCAAATGAACCTGGTTTGGAGAAATGGGTTTGGAAGTAAACATGTAACTTTAGAAAATCTGCTTACCAAATTTGCTTACATGGTGAGTTTTCTCAACTGTAAAAGAAGGAAAATAATACTACCTCATGGTGTTGATACGATATATATACAAAAAAACTTCCATGAGACATTTGTAGATTGACTGTCAGATGGTGACAGCTCGGTAAATGAAATTTGTATTTTTTTTCTCATCCTAGTTTTTCAAATGTTTAAGGTCTCCCCCACCATATGTATGTGTCTGTCTTTTGTCTCTCTGTATTTTCTGGCTCTATCTTTCTGTATCTGTCTGTCTTTACATGTGTATATATTTATGATCTATAGATATAATTATATATTTTACATATGAGTATATACATAAAAATCTCATATAAACTGATCCCTGCCTACGTCTTTTTACCTCATCTCATTCAGTGCTCCGGGTGATTCATTTTCTTCAGACACCACATTGATCTATTTACTCACATATTAAGTTCATTCTCCCTTCCAGGCATTTGCTCTTATTGACCCATCTTCCTGCATTGTTCACCCTCCAGATAATTCTATGGCTGGACCCTTTCTCATTATTCAGATGTAAGTTGAAAATGGGTTCTTCAAAAGCATCTCCCCTGTCCATACCACTTTACCTAGCTTCTCCTCATTTGCCAGTTACCTTATTTTCAATAACCTCTATTTCCTTCACTGAGCGGTTGTCATTCTCTGAAGTTATTTTATTTATGTATCTAGCTAATGTTAAATGTACAGTCTCATTCATTGTTGTAGTTATAGTATCTAAAAAATATGTGGTGTAAAATAGATGATTGTCTCAAATAAATGGAGGATTGAGACATTCTTGAAATATTGTAAAATTTCCTCACAGTCCTTCGTAAAGGAAAAGTCCATTTGGACAGCTGTTAGAGAATTTAGGGTGGGTTGTGAGTTTTCCCACTGAGCGTGTCTACTTTAAATAGCTTGATATATAAAATATTTAAAGAGAAATGGCCACTTTTCTGTTAGCCGTCTACTGCTAGCTGGCAAGTCTTCCCCAGATTCAGTGATTTTAAACAACAACAAAAAAAAATATTATTTCTCACAAGGTTATGGGTACACTGGGCTCTAATGCATGAACTCAAAATGCTCATTCGCTATGAATACAGATAAAGTTTTCATCCTCTAGGAATTTAACCAGATTTTTTCATGTGTCAACTGGCAGGGGCTTAGTGAAGCCAGCCTCAACATGTAGGCCTCAGCTTATGGCACACTTGTTCATATCTCATTGGTCACACAAGTCATGTGACTGACTAAGCACAGTACCCAAAGGATATGGATATCAGGAAGTGTGACTATAGCAGGGGAAAATGCAGCCTGTCTCACTATAGCTTCTCTTGGCCTCAGGTCTTCTATTAATAGCTTGAAATACACCTGCCCTTGCAAGAGAAGGTCTTCCTGTGTCTAGGAGCTAAATTCTTGCTAACCACTGCTTTTTAATTCTCAAAGTTATGTAACCATTCCAAAAAATTTCACACTTTATAAATTATGAGTTCCATTTAGGGGAATCATTAAATATGTTAGGTTCTCCTAGTTCATGAAAAAATATACCACTAGTGAAACTGTACCTTCAAGGTTAGGGTTAGGGATAAAGGGATAGAAGGAAGAGGAGTTTCAGTGTCTAGAACCCTTGGCCAGGGACTCTGTCTCTACAACATCTGAAAAACCTAATATTTATATTTATTTTTCATATAATTGTAGTAGATACATAGACTCTGCATTGAAGATAAAATTAACATTGTCGCACTTTGGCTGGTTTCCCATGATTAAGATGAATAGTCTTCTGCATAAAGAGATCATGATAATATTTTTTTTGAAGTTAAGACTTCCTTTTTCCAATTCATTTCTAGGTTAAATGTCTACTAGATGCAGCAAGCATAATGAAAGAAAAAAAAAAAAGCAGCCTTGTTTTTCAAGACCTTATATTCTCGCTTCGTGGCCACAAGTGGGAAAATGAGTTGAGAGGATCGGTAAAATATGAAAGGAGGACACCTAGTTCTTGAGCTGTGTGAGGAAGAGGGAGTTTTGGAGAGAAATAATTTACAAACAGTATCATAAATCAACATTATTGTTCTATGGTAGCAGATTTCATGGATTCCTGTGTTTATGGAAACTGTTCCCTGAGAACTTAACATTTTCTTCCTTTTTTTCCAAATGCAAGGGATCTTTCAATTCCTATCCTCTTTTATTTGTTGGTTACATTTAATCTTCCCTTTCACATGTAGACATAAGACTGTTAATTTTTCCTTCCATCTTTAAAATAATGCTTTATTCCCTTGTTGTTTTGAAAGTGTGTACCTCTATTTTTTAATTCCTTTCTGAATAATACTCTTTTGGCTTCTCTTGCTCTTGGGATCTACCAACACATTGTACCCAAGTTTAATCCTTATTCTTTTCTCTTTTATTGTTAATCTTACCACCTTGATACACTCTGGCTTGTTATTGGTAATTATTGACATCCTACAACATATAATCACAGTTACTGTAATCTCATTTGTAGAAAGTTCGATCCGGTTCCATCACTTCATGGGAAATAGATGGGGAAACAGTGTCAGACTTTATTTTTGGGGGCTCCAAAATCACTGCAGATTGTGACTGCAGCCATGAAATTAAAAGACGCTTACTCCTTGGAAGAAAAGTTATGACCAACCTAGATAGCATATTCAAAAGCAGAGACATTACTTTGCCAACTAAGTTTCATCTAGTCAAGGCTATGGTTTTTCCTGTGGTCATGTATGCGCGTGAGAGTTGGACTGTGAAGAAGGCTGAACACTGAAGAATTGATGCTTTTGAACTGTGGTGTTGGAGAAGACTCTTGAGCGTCCCTTGGACTGCAAGGAGATCCAACCAGTCCATTCTGAAGGAGATCAACCCTGGGATTTCTTTGGAAGGAATGATGCTGAAGCTGAAACTCCAGTACTTTGGCCACATCACGAGAAAAGTTGACTCATTGGAAAAGACTGATGCTGGGAGGGATTGGGGGCAGGAGGAGAAGGGGACAACAGAGGATGAGATGACAGGATTGCATCACTGACTCGATGGACGTGAGACTGAGTGTACTCCGGGAGTTGGTGATGGCCAGGGAGGCCTGATGTGCTGTGATTCATGGGGTCGCAAAGAGTTGGACACGACTGAGCGACTGAACTGAACTGAAGGTTCTTTCTTGGATACCTGGTTCTTTGGAAAAGGCACACTTAGATTTTTGAAAGACTTTAAATCACTCTCATATAGCCAGATGTTCCTGTAGCCATAAGATCTCCAAACTCTCAATTTTCCTATCTGCTCAACAAGTTTCTACTGAATTTCAAATACTTCATACATAATCTTCACTCAGTACATGTATGAGTCAATGAGCTCTATTTCTCCCCATGTTGCTATGAGACAAGGAGTTCCTAGTACTTACTTTTATGATACCTTTATGTTTTTAAGATTTCTCTAGGATAAAGTCTCAGTATGCTTACTCTTTTAATCTATCTCAATAAAGTCCCTCTACTAGTTTTTCTGGTCTTTCTGAATTTTATAGATCATAATCTCCTTCTGCACTAACAATTTTGCATGTATGATTTGTGCCACCTCCACCAGCCTCTTTTTTTTCATGTTGTTCCACAGAAAGACAAAAGTAAGCACTAATTTTTGAATTTTAACATTTGCCAGGCTCTGTGCTAAGTCTTAATGCCTCAGTATCTTTAATCCTTGAGACAACTTTGTGAAGTTGGTATTTTATCTTTTCTACTTCATTGACCAAGAAATTGAGACGAAGGTGATATGATGTCTAGTTCAAAGTTACTCAGCATGGGTGTAGCAGAACTAGTGTGAAGGTAGGCAAGAGTATTGGGTTGGCCAAACTGTTCATTCAGATTTGCCATAAGATATTATGGAAAAACCTGAACGAACTTTTTGGCCAACTCGATACTTTGAAACCCTTAGGTCTTCCCCACTGTGCTTCCAGTCTTCGAAAGTAACCCCCAAATCCACCTCCCCTTTGAACTTTACTCCACATGAGTAAGACCTTTTTTCATCTTCTTTCCCAATGTCAAAGGGCTCTGTATATTGCATAGCTTAAACATAATTACCTGCTTCCTGAGATGTGAATACCATTCCACCAGAGTTGAGTCTTGGTTAATTCCCACAGTATTTTTTTTGAACAAAATGTAAGTCTTTCAGAGTCACCTCAAATTTGTGTAAAGGTTAACAAGAGAAGAGAGAGAAAGAAACCCTGTTGTGTTTGAACATAATATGCCTATTGACAATCAGTACTGTTGGTTAGGATTAGTAATGCCAAAAAGGTAATATAAAGGTGAGAAGAGTCTTCTGTCATTAGGTCTCAATTGAGATGATTTTCTCATAGAGTCTCCATTGTTATTGTGATGTTCATTGAGACATTCAATATTGTGCTCCCCTGTCAATGCTCTGCAGTGAACTATAACATTAAAATGTTGTGTAAATTCTCTTTCCTTTCCTCCTTCTTTCTATCACCTGGTTGACTGACGCTGCGATTTATGAAATCTGTTTTCATGTACTTTTCCCATACAGGTTCCCTTGGACTGGCCTGTGTTTTTGGATGCTGTTCTGGAGCCTTCTCCACTCTACTCTTTCTGCAAGTGTGCTTCATTGCTAGTTGCTTGCTTTGAGCACAGTTCTGACATTTCCTCCAGCAGGGCTCAGGAACTTTGCTTGAAAAGCAAAATCAGCTCAGAGGGGAATCCTGTCTCCCATTAGATTTTCAAATGAATTTGTATGCATGCTCAGTCACTTCAATCATGTCCCACTCTCTATGACCCAGTGGTCTGTGGTCCACCAAGCTCCTCTGTCCAAGGGATCCTCCAGGCTGGAATACTCGAGTGCGTGAAGGAGATGCTCCTTCACGGGATCTTCCCTACCTAGGGATCAAATTAATTTAGGCAACAAAAACTGATAAACTTTGTAATCACTGTGATTACTTCAGGCATCTGTCTCCTAAACTATACTAGATACTCCTTGAAAATAGGGAAAAATATTCTTCATTTATTTACCTGGACTCTCCACATCTACTACATAATAAATATTTAATAAACATGTGATGGTATGAAGAAATGTAGAATAAAATTTATTGGGTTTTATCCGTGAAAGAATAACTATTCCAACTCCTCATCAGAAGACTTTTTAAAAAGCCTTTTCTAAATGTGGTAAGGTGGGGGAGAGTGGATTCTTTGATCAGACAGTCTTTGAATTACCTTGTATTGGAAGTTTTATTGCCTGAGAAATACTATTTCTATTAAATAGTATTCTATTAAATACTATTGGATAAGTTAGCATTTTACAGTTAGCCTATAATTATTGCCAAAAGTTATAATAAAAGAATATAATAAATCCTCATCTCTTATATCTCCTGCATTGGTAAACAGGTTCTTTACCACTAGCACCACCTGGGAAGCCCCATTATAAAGTAAACTATTAAAAGAATTTACAGATTATTCATTTAGACCAGTATAAAGTGAACAAAGATAACTCTTATTTCAAGAATAATTTTCTTATCCCTAAACTTTTCCCAGGATGAGAGGTAAAGATTATCACTGAAGAGCATGGGATTTTTAGAGTCAGCAGTTGGCTTAAATCCTGTATTCTTCTCTTGCTAACTATAAATTTGACTGAGTTTTAGGACCTTCCTGTGTCCCTGTTTCTGCATTAGAAATATAGAAATAATAACATTCATCTGACAGGCTATTGTAAAGATAAAATTAGATAACATATGTAAAATGCACTTAGCACTATCCTTGGCAAATGATAAGGAACTGTTATTTTTTATTAGAATTACATTTTCTCAGAATGTTTAAAATAAACTAGTCTTTTTAAAGTTCAGACACTGAAAGTTGACGTCTAACCTCAACACCTTTTATTCTAGAACTTTTTCCTTTGCCATCCCATTGTATAAGGAGTGTTTGAGGTCTATAAGCTGCTATTAATAATCAGGGCCTGTTCAGCATGCTTTTCCAGAAAAGACAAATTTAGTTTTCCTTCATCTCTACATACAAAATGGTAGCTTAAATGCTTCCTTCAAACCGAAGTGATTTTTAGTGTGAGTATGCATATGTGTGTATGTGTGTGTTTTGTTGTGACTGTTAAATTTTAGCTGGATAGTCTTCTAAAAATGCTCTATTACAATGCTCTTACAATGGTAGATCTGATTTGTCTCAGTTAACTTTGCAATCATTATGCAAGTTTTTTATTTGTACCTTTTCCTTCCACTTTCCATTTTATTATCAAATAAAAAGACTTCCTTGAGAAAAACCTTTACTTGCCTAAACAGTGTTCAGCTCCTTCATCAACTAGGTTCCCTGACATTGGTCTGCAACCTTGATATTTTGGAAATTCTTTCAGAAGCAACTGGAGAAATGGAAGTATCATCCTTGCTTTCAATAAGGCCATGATCTACACTTAAAGAAACAGCCCTGACACAGACAAGACAACTAACTCACTGCATATCTATAATAATTCTGCTTATAGAGTAATTATGTTCATTAACCTGTTTGTCATCTTTCTGGGGTATGTGTTTCTACATACCTAGATGAGGACTGTGGGTAGAAATACTCCTCAGATAAGTCACATGACTATTACACCTATATAATGTATCCATGTTTATTCAGCAAAAATATTTATTAAGCCTTCCCAGGTAGCTCAGAGGTAAAGAATATGCTTGCCAAACCTGGAGATGCAGGTTTGATCCTTAGGGTGAGAAGATCCCCTGGAGAAAGGCATGGCAACCCACTCCTGTATTCTTGCCTGGGAAATCCCATGGACAGAGGTGCCTAATAGGCTCCCGTCGTTGGGGTTGCAAAAGAGTCGGACACAACTTAGTGACTAAACGATAACAAAGGGCTTGTCCCAGAAGGACCTTATAACAGCCACCTGTGCCTCCCCAGTGTCTGGGTTGGGTTTCCCACCTGTAAGTTACAGTATTTCCCTTCAACACTCCATGGTAAGTTCCACTTATGTATCTCTTTAAGTAGACTTTAAAGTCATTAAGGGGAGTTTCTATGTCTTTATGATCATTGTATTCCCAGCATCTAGCACAGGGCCCAGGATGTAGTAAGTTTCCAAAAATACTTGATACATTATACTAAGTAATACCTTTGTATTTCCAAAAGCAGATTCTGGATCAGGTACTACTAGTAGATAAGAGTTAAGGTGAGCATTCATCTCAACTGCATCTAAAGTGACCAAAAAATTCAAAGTGATGGGATCTGGCTGCATAAACCATATTTATGGCTTTGCAGTCTAAGTTCATTTTACTTCTCTAAAACTAATTCCTTGATTTTCGGCTGTGTTTTATTTTCACACTACATACTCCTGAATATGTATGTCCCTGCATGCTTCAATAATTTAAAGTGAGAGTGACACTTTATTTTTATGCACTTAAAAGAAATTATATTTTTCTTCCTTTCCTAAATCTTAGTCAAACTTTTCAAAGCTTTCACTGGAAGTCTCCATTTTTGCTTATTTACCTTTTATAGTCTTGCCAGTGACTCAGGATGAAAAGCAAGACTATTTTGTGTGATTATGTCTGAGAAACCTGTAAACGGCCCTCATGTTAACAATTATTGTAACGTTTTATTTTCAGTTTATACCTTTATATTAATTTTGATGACCTTAAGTGACAAACAATGTAAATACTAGAGATTTCTGGAATAATCTCTATCTGCTTTAAAGTTTGCAAAAGCTGATCTCCTTGAGGCAGGGGGGGAAAAAATCACTCAGACATTTTGCCACTGCTGTCAAGAACTCCACCCACCTTCTTTTTAATCCCAGAGATGCCAAAGAGACAAGCAAAACTGGTTTGTTTTCTCTGGGTTTGGCTGTGACTTTAGCCCTCGCTTTGTTTTATTGTAATCAGATACACTGACATGAAAGTTGAAGTAGATTCCAAGGAGTATATGCTGGGCTTTTTATTGGCATATCAAACAGGGAACCATTCAGGCCATACGTTAGCAGGCAGCCAAGTAATTAATAATAACACACGTGGAAGAAAATGAATGTTTTGGTTGAGAAGGAGAATGAGAAGTCAGACAAAGGCCTGGGCTACATGTCTTTGCCCTCAGCAGCAGTAAAAATAATGTTATGAATAGCATTTAACTTGAATTTGCAGCAAACTGCTGCTTTGATCATAAACAATTGCCAGATGGTATATATTATCTTTCTTTTTCCTCCTTTCACAAAAGCGGCATTAATTGCAGAGCAGCCCAGGGCTCCACTCAGCTCATCAGTGTGATAACACTTCATGACCCTGATTAGCCGTCAGTCTACTCAATTAAAAAGATCATTTAGACATTCACCCAATCATTTGCCTATCGAGCCACCTGGGCCTCAACCAGGGGCTCCATTTTTAACATTCTCCTGCCCTCTCTCATCTAGCCTGGCTTTTTTACATATCTCCAAAAGACGTAATTGAATTAAATAAAGCGTCTCAGGGGCAGCTGCAACATCTGCTGTTTGTGGTATGTCAAGCCTTCAGCATTAAAAACAGTTACATATGCTCCAAATTAGCAGGTCGCCGAGATGAAACAGTCGATGGTAGTGTTTTTGTGCCAGCGTGAGAAGCAGCTCACAGCTGTGTGCAATTTACAATTAAAGGCTTTATCAGAGCTCAATTGTACTAGTGAATCAAGTGGTGAGAGGTCAGTTAGTGAATTAGACCAATTAGAGCTTGTACAGTTAAATTATCTGTCTTATTACCTACTGATAAACAGCCTTGTCATATCTTTACTGGAAGGATGGAGCGGAATGAGTTTTATGAAGTGATAATATGTGTATACCAGAGTGGAACTTTGTGGTTTGTGAATTTAAAATCTGTAGCCACCAAATGGCTTCATATAAACTTGGAAAAAGATATTTAAGGCAGAAAACATGGAATTGGTTAAAACACTTCAGATTAAGTTGGTTATATCTATTTGTGAATTCACCTCCAAAGACAAGACTATAGTAGATTCTATACAATACATGTACAAGATAGCAGGTATATACAAGATTATATGGATCCCCAAATTTTAGTATTGAACATCTCTTTCTTTCCTTAATTCTAAGGATGAACTTGATTGGAAAAACAAAACTATGGCTAGAACATGAAATAACCAAGCATTTCAAAGCAATCCCTGAAGAGCAGATAGTTTCATGGGTGTAATTACATTGCTTTTCGAAGTACAAATTCATCAATCATCCTCATAATCAGAAAAAGCATAGGTAGTTCAGAAGTTACAAATCTTACAAATAGGACAAGCCACACCCATTTTATGTTTCTGTATAATAAGGATGGGAATCAGTGAATAAAAGATTATGTTTAAATGTTCTATGGTAAAGTTATTGGTGAATTATTTGTATTATGACTTTTTATTTAGACAATCTCATATAGCAAATAGTAGGAAGTTTTTGTTAAAACAAGTGTATTTGACAATGAGATCACTAATATTAATAAGACTAAAAAAGCAAGACCCAGAATCCTTCTTGAATCAATGATCAGAAAGTAGTCTGGAGAATAACATTTTATACAACACATATTTATGTCTCTTAGCCTACTATTTCCTAGAATAAGGATTTAAATTTTTAATATTGGAAAAAAATTCATGAGCAACATTTTAAACAGTGTTTGTGAATTGATTCACTCTTTTCTTAATAACTTTTAAAAACTCAATGATTTGGTTTATTAAAATTTTAATTTTATTAAAGGTATGAAAACAATTATATTCCTCAAAGAAATAATATAACCTTTACCTTTATAGCAAGTTTCTGTTTGGGAACAAAATATACTAAATCCAGTATTAAGCATATAATGAACATATTAGTATACATGAGCCAAAAATGTATTTTTAAAGAAAACTATTCCAAAGTTTAGTTAATAATTAAGAACCAATATCCTATTTATGAAATAAATGTATAAAGAAGTATGATCAATTCTTTTGTCTGATAAGGCACAACCTTATAAAGTATTAATTTATCTCAGGTAAATCTATGAATATTTGCAAAACTAGTTAAAATAATCATAGTTTTACTGAAATATAGTAGGATAACTTTAAGATTTAGTTGAAATATACAAAGAGCATCAAATAAATTTTGAAAAGAGAAATTATAAAATGGCATATTCTAAGAGTTATCAGAATGCAAATAAAACATACCCAGCATAGGCAGAGATACAGCCAAAGAAAAATTTTCTAAAGTACAAAATCAGATACAATTTAAAGATTTTATTATAAAAAAATGTGTTTTTTTTTCCAAGTTCATGGGAAAATATGATTTTCATATGGTATTAAAACAATAATTGACAACGTTTAAAACAAAGTTAAATCATATTTTACCAAATATGATTTATCATATTAATATGGTACATATACTAAAAAATTTTTAGGAAGATAAAGATTTAAATATTAAATATTTAAAAAGAAATAATAAACTCACTAGAAGGAAGTATAGAAGACTTTAAGTATCTTGGGATAGATTACAGCAGTGGTCTCCAACCTTTGTGGCATCAGGGGCTGGTTTTGTGGAAGACAATTTTTCTACAGACTAGTGATGGGATGGTTTTGGGATTATTCAACTGCATTATATTGGAGGTTGGAGACCTTTAGGTTAGAGAGTGCCTGTCCAAGTGACAGTAAAGACAGACAGAAGTGGGTTTGGTGGCAAAAAATATGCTCATGTTTTCACTCAAAAATTTTTGACTGTGTAAAAGCAAAGAGAATGGGAAGCTAATTAAAAAGCAGGCAACTTTTTGATATCATTAACACAGAGATATGCACTGTAAATCATATAAATTTAGTATTGAAAAATAAGCTCATGGAAAGAAAAAATTAATTTAAAATAAAAACATATATAAACACAAAAATAAGTGTGTAAAATATTATCATTAATAATCATAGAAACATCCATTAGAACAAAGAATACATATCACATTTTAGTTAATATGACACTCATCATCAGGTTTTATCATAATTCATCTTCTGAATCATCAGAACATAAATAGGAGGAAAATTTGCAGTAAAACTGAAAAAGGATAGCAAATTTTTATTGAAAATGGTACAAATTATATGGTATGTATTAAAAAAATGAGATAATAATAATTAGTCTGTGAACCAAGAACTTCCACATGTACAAGCTGGATTTAGAAAAGGCAGAGGAACAAGAGATCCAATTGCAACATCCGTTGGATCATAGAAAAAGCTAGAGAATTTCAGAAAATAATCTACTTCCGCTTCACTGACTATCGCTAAAGCTTTTGACTGTGTAGAGCACGATAAACTGTGGAAAATTCTTAAAGAGATGGGAATACCAGACCACCTTACCTGCCTCCCGCGAAACTTGTATGCAGGTCAGGAAGCAACAGTTAGAACTGGACATGGAACAATGGACTGGTTCAAAATTGGGAAAGGAGTACATCAAGGCTGTATATTGTCACTGTGCTTATTTACCTTATATGCAGAGTACATCATGTGAAATGCTGAGCTGGAGGAAGCACAGGCTAGAATCAAGATTGCCGGGAGAAATATCAATAACCTCAGATATGCAGATGACACCACCCTTATGGCAGAAAGCAAAGAGGAATTAAAGAGTCTGTTGAAGTTTAAAGAAGAGAGTGAAAAAGCTGGCTTAAAACTCAACATTCAAAAACCTAACATCATGGGATCAGTTCCATCACTTCATGGGAAATAGATAGAGAAACAATGAAAACAGTGACAGACTTTTTGGGGGGGCTCCAAAATCACTGTAGATGGTGACTGCAGCTGTGAAATTAAAAGACACTTGCTCCTTGAAAGAAAAGCTATAACAAACCTAGACAGCATATTAAAAAATAGAGACATTACTTTGCCTATAAAGGTCCATATAGTCAAAGCTATGGTTTTTCCAGTAGTCATGTACAGATGTGAGGACTGGACAATAAAAAAGACTGAGCACCAAAGAAGTTATGCCTTTGAACTGTGGTATTGGAGAAGACTCGAGAGTCCCTTGAATTGCAAGGAGATCAAATCAATCAGTCCTAAAGGAGATCAACCCTGAATATTAATGGAAGGACTGATTCTGAAGATGAAGCTCTAATACTTTGGCCACCTGATGGGAAGAACCAACTCACTGGAAAAGACCCTGACACTGGGAAAGGCAGAAGGAGAAGGGGAAGACAGAGGATGAGATGGTTGGATGGTATCACTAATTCAATGGACATGAGTTTGAACAAAATTTGGGAGATGGTGAAGGACAAGAAAGTCTGGTGTGCTGCAATTCATGAGGTTGTAAAAAGTCGGATGTGACTGAGTGACTGAACAACAACAACAAGTCTCCATATTTCCTTATTTTAAAAATAGAAAACCAAGGCTCTAAAAGGTTAAATGGTAACTTGCCTAAGTAGCATGCGTACATGTTTATGACGATGGTTGTGCTCAGTTGCTGTGCTGCTACTGCTGCTAAGTCGCTTCAGTGTCTGACTCTATGTGACCCCAGAGATGGCAGCCCACCAGGCTCCCCCGTCCCTGGAATTCTCCAGGCAAGAATACTGAAGTGGGTTGCCATTCCCTTCTCCAATGCATGCATGCATGCTAAGTCGCTTGGTCTTGTCGACTCTGTACAACCCCATGGACAGCAGCCCACCAGGCTCTTCTGTCCCTGGGACTCTCCAGGCAAGAATACTGGAGTGGGTTGCCATTTCCTTCTCTGCTCAGTTGCTCAGTCATGTCCAGCTCTTTGGATCCATGGACTGTAGCCCACCAGGCTTATCTGTCCTTGGAATTTCCCAAGCAAGAACACTGGAGTGGGTTGCCATTTTCTTCTCCTGGGATCTTTTCGACCCAGGAATCGAACCCGCATCTCCTGTGTCTCCTACAATGTAGGCGGATTCTCTCCTGCTGAGCTATGTGAGAAGCTCTGTATATGTGTTTGAAAGTGAAAGTGAAGTCGCTCAGTCATGTCTGACTCTTTGCAACCCCGTGGACTGTAGCCCACCAGGCTCGTCCACCCATGGGATTCTCCAGGCAAGAATACTGGAGTGGGTTGCCACTTCTTCTCCAGGGGACCTTCCCAACCCAGGGATCGAACCCAGGTCTCCTACATTGCAGGCAGATGCTTTAACCTATGAGCCACTAGGGAAGCTGTGTATGCATGTATTTTTCTTGTTTAGACAATGGAGATAGTTCTCAGTTCACAATGCAAAGCAATATCTGCCTGTGTTTCAAAAACTGTTCCACAGTGGTGATTTGGGTTATGCCACATGTGCTACTTATTACTTTGCTAAAAAATAGAGAGATGTGTTTGTAAAATACTCTTTTTAAAATAGCAGACAGCTACCTAGTTGAAATTTCTGATCTTCCTTACAATGTCTATATTACTTCTGTAAAGAACTTTGAGAAATAGATATTGCATTAGAAAGATGAAAGATTCAATAAAGCACAGTGTAGTGAATTACTCAAGAAGCAAATCAGTGTTCACGGAATGATATTTCTGTGATTATTGTCCTATTTGTCATAAATTTTTAAAAGTCATTGTTCTGAACCATTTTGATAATTTGACTTGAACCAGTAAATTATTTGAAATTAGATTGGTTTTTTATCATTAGTTTTGCCTCCAAACTCTTCTCCGGCTTGGATAAATTCATTTGCTTCTTGGCCTTACAAGATCAAAGATTCATATTGCACATAAAAAATTAATCCTTGGTCCATTATTATTTGCAGTTTGTGTTAATAATGTATTAGATGGGCTTATTGCATAGATACGGATGTATAGATGGACATGCTTTGGGTTAGGCTGGTCAAATGTACTTCTGAGATCACTCTTATTCCAAACCAAATCTAATGCTTATTGGTTTAACGGTTTAAGAAATATGACTCAGTTCATAAAAGAGGTTTATTCAAAGTGTACTTATCAAAACATTCTCCTTGTAGAGACTATATTTCTGATATTGATCAAACCATCTTCCCCTGATATACAAATGATTAATCCACTATTAAATCTTATGAGATGAGTAAGCCACAGGACAACTTTTTAAAAACTATCAAAGTACAAATACAATTGCATAAAAAATACATATAACCCTCAAATACGTCTTCCTATCATTATGTCTATTTTTATAGTATATAAAATAAATATATCATTCAGATCAAAAATGTCACATCCAAATAATTATAAACAAGGTTACAGTTTTAAAGATTACATTTTATATATCTATCATATATAAAAATATTTCAAAATTTTCAAGGAAATATATTTTTTATTCTAAAGAATAAAGCCATAGATTAAAAACAAATAAGCAAAATAAAATTAAAAGGAAATCTTTAAGATCTTTGATGATAAACTTCCTACCCCTAAAAATTATTTTTAATAGTAAATCATCTGTAAAGAAGTAATTCACTTTTTCTGCGTTACTTTATAATTTGATCAACCTAAAACACATGATTGTATAGTTATATTTCCACTTGAATGTTTCTTATAATCACATTTTAGAATTGTAAAATGCAAGCACTATTAGAACAAGTTCAAACTGTTAGTGATATCTCTCTGCTCCATATGTAGGCTTATGAGCATTATGGAACAGATCACATATCTATGAGGATTAGTTCGTAACCTTACTTGTTATCTCCTGGAGCCCTCCACTATAACACAGGAGTCCCAACTCCTCTCTGTTCCTTAGTGAAGCTTTCTTCTTCCTTCCACATGGGTTATTTCAAACATACTAACTTCTCCCACCAGGGTTTTCCTGGTGGCTCAGATGCTAAAGAATCTTCCTGTAATGAGGGAGACCCAGATTCAATCCCTAGATTGGGAAGATCCCCTGGAGAAGGGAATGTTTACCCACTCCAGTGTTCTTGCCTGGAGAATTCCACGGACAGAGGAGCCTGGTAGGCTGAAGTCCATCAGATCGCAGAGAGCCAGACATGACTGAGTGACTAACAAGTTCACCTTCACCTACAGTGCTCATGACCACTAAAACGAAACTGCTCTCACAGTTCCATCAATAAGATTTTGTCTCTCACCTCCAGAAATTTACTCATGGTTTGCTTCTTACCATAGAGTCCCTTGTCTCTTTATACAGCCTTTAACTTTAAATTAGTTTAAACTAGAAAGTCTTCAATTCACTCGTTCATTCAACAACTAATCCTTAAGCAACTAAAATATGCTAGATATTGTAGTTCGGGGTCATATAATAGTGAACAAAGTATTCACAGTCTCTGCTCTCAATGACTTTTTTTCATTCCTATTAAAGAATATAGCATTGTCTATATTTGCCAATATTGAGTTTTCTGAAAATACTATCTTATAAAGTCTGTGCTGACTGTATAATTCTTAGGTGGGGAACTCAACTTGCTAGTAACCAACAGAATAGTAGGAGGCAGTTATGCCTTTGGATCTTAGTCCCTCCCTGTTGTCTCCTACTTTCCCAACTATGACTTATGTTCTTTCTACTCCTTTTGCTCTAAATTAAGACCCTCTTCTGTGCAGCTTTGTCTTTGGCAACAGTTGCTAAAATACAGCATTTTAAGTGGATGCATATGGAAGTTCCAAAGTGGAGGGTTTTCTGATTCTCCCACTGATCACAACTACTGTGTAGCGGCCTTTTGGAACTGACCTGAGATTACCAGTCAAGGGCTCATCTTCCACAGAACTCTCTTTAGAACTTTATACTTCAGTATCTTGGAAGCTTTTAATTTCCTAGCATCACACATTTGATACAACAAGACATCTAATAATAACATCTGCACATCCTATAATATCCTTTTCCTTCTTTGTTGATTTATGCCTCAAGACTAATGTTGTATTCAGGGATGTTAAGTTCAACTTCAGTGTTGCATATTTTCCATAGCCACTCTTCCAGGATATCTTTTGTGTGCCCTCCATTGCAGGCCTATTGTTCCTTGGAAGAGTCAAATATTTTATTTTAATATTCACTGTACTAGAGTTAAATGGCCCCTTTTGAAAGACTCCCCCAGGGCAAGGATATGGCATTGTTTACTCCTATATCCTCAAGGCCTAGAACAGCAGACACTTGAGAAATATATGGTAAACTGAAATTGCCTTACATAACTAGAGCCAATTTCACTGAGTTTTGGCCACAGAATAAAGGGGTTCAGTCAGTTCAGTTGCTCAGTCGTGTCCAACTCTTTGCAACCCCATGAATCGCAGCACTTCAGGCCTCCCTGTCCATCACCATCTCCCGGAGTTCACTCAGATTCATATCCATCGAGTCGGTGATGCCATCCAGCCATCTCATCCTCTGTCGTCCCCTTCTCCTCCTGCCCCCAATCCTTCCCAGCATCAGAGTCTTTTCCAATGAGTCAACTCTTCGCATGAGGTGGCCAAAGTACTGGAGTTTCAGGTTAGTATCGTTCCTTCCAAAGAAATCCCAGGACTGATCTCCTTCAGAATGGACTGGTTGGATCGGTTTCTCTTAATACATACTTTGTGTATTTCTGTATCACATGGAGAGTTAATATTTCACAAAGTAAATTTGTTATGTCAGAATTTGAAATTACTCCCTTGATCAGATAATGTATTAACTTTGTGTAATCCTAAAGTAGGAACTCACTTCCTGGCAGGACTATAAGATTTTCCAAATGTAACTAAACCATTATCCTTTATCTAGACTATTGAATTTCTTATCCATCTCCTCACTCTGAGACAATACCAAAAAGATGTCTTCTTTAGCAGATTTGCAGCAATTCTTACTGTGGTCACACCTGCTTTTCCCAGGAAGAGTGGTATATTTGCTGAATCGGTCAGCTTTCACTGTACTCTCAGCCTTGAGTAACTTAATTGTCAGAATGTTTACGGTACTTTTATGGCAGGGTTGCCAACTTTTTTCTGCTTTTCAAGGACACAAGTTTAAGAGAAACAGTAGGCCTCTCTTTATCTCAATATACTCCATTGTTTTGCACCATGGAATATGAAGGTATAATTTCAGATGCTTGATGAATCTAAATGACATATTAGAAATACAGGATTACCAAGGAGTCCCTCTGTTTTAGGCAAAGAATAAATTTATTGAAGAATTTGTAAATTTCTAGCCAACTGGAAGGTTAACAAATATTTCTTCTGTCATTAATTAGCCAAAATAAGTTATCTGGAATTTTTGTAGATTCCAGATCTATGAAAATTAACTTATATTACTTTGTGTAGTTACAGTCCAATGTCCTGTTAAGATTTCCATTGATATGTTAAAATTCCAATGTGATCCAATGTGACTTCAAAAATCACTACTTATCATTGGTCATTCCTTTAAAAACAAAAAACTATTTTTGATTATTAAACTGTAAGCCAGGTTTACTCTGATCAGTGAATAATTTCCTGCCTTCACAGAACCTACATTCTAGCATGGAAGTGAGATTATATGCAACCATAAACTTAAAAAAATTATGCTTAATACAATGGCAAGTGGTGTGAAAAGAACACTGTTCAAGTGGATAAAGAATGACTATAAAAGAGGGTGGTCAAAGCAGCTCCGTTAAAGCAGATGAGGTTTGAACATAGACATGAATGTGCTTGAGTCGCTCAGTCGTGTCCTACTCTTTTGCAATCCCATGGACTATAGCCCTCCAGGCTGCTCTGTCCCTGAGATTTCCCAGGCAAGCTTACTGGAGTGGGTTCCCTTTTCGAGGGGATCTTCCAGACCTAGGGATCAAACCCATGTCTCCTGCATTGCAGGCAGATTCTTTACCACTGAGCCACCAGGGAAGCCCGAGATGTGAATAGTAGCCAACAATTAAAATATTTTAGTAAAACAAACTCATGCAGAGAAAAAATAGCAAATGGGAAGTCCCTGAGAATATAATGGGTTTGGTCTGTCAAAGGAACAGGAAGGAGGCCAATGTGGCTAAAGTGTGAGTATGAAGGGGAAGGTTAGAAACAAGGTTAGAGAGCAGGACAAAGATCTCATAGAAAGTTGTAAGCAATGGGGAAAAATGTAGGGACTTATTGAAGTAAAATTAAAAAAACAGTTGGAGAACTTTAAGTGAAGTGGTGCTGTGATGTGGTTTGTGTTTTAAGAGGTAATTTTGGTGAATGTACATAGAGAAATGGGCTCTAGATGAAAGAAAGATCCCAGGGAGGAGGCTATTCCAGTCATTGGACAGTGATGGGAGGCCTCAGCATAGGGCATCAGTGACTTAGGTGGTGAGAAGTCAGAATTCAAATTTTAGGTAATCAGGTGGCTTTCTGATAGCATGCAGTATTGAAAATAAGGAGTAAAGGTATATACTTATGCTTTTAGAACTGAGAGATTTGATCAATGTTAATGATGGGAGAGACTAAAGGGAAAAAAAGATTTAGGGATGATGGAAGGCAGATCTGCTATTTTGCCTTTGAGCCTGTAAAGTAATCATAACCACTGCCTTGAGTTCAAAGGTTCATAAGACATCATCAGAAAGAAACTTTCATTTCCCTACAATAACCTGAAGGAAATATCTACCTGTTCAAACACACTCCAAGTTTTTGTTTTTTAATCCACTATTTGTCAGAGGTTTTTAAAACTTTGCTAGTCACTCTCAGACTTAAAAGCAAATCCTCTGAGTACTTCACACACACACACAAGCACATTACAGGACAATATTCAAAACACTAAACTTCTTTCAAACTTCCAGCTTCTTGTTCCACCATACAACCCAGCAGTGAAAGGATGAATGTGTGGCTGCATTCTCTCTCTCCATCATTCACTCCTCTCCACCCTGGAGCAGTTGTGTTTTCTGACATAGTTAAGATTACAGAGAAGCTGGTATAGCCTCCACCAGCTCTTACACATAATTTTCTCAAGGGCCAGCCAACATCCAGCAAACCTCCTGACGTCTTTGACATCATTTCATGTAAATCATTTATGAGAACAAGTTATTGGGAGACTTAAAACAGCTTTGGGGATACTTGTTTTGTCATTATCACATGGTTATTTAGCACCTTGCTTTTCGATGAAGGAGTAGTTGGTGCATATTTTCTTGGGAGTTCAACAAAACCAAAACTGAAAGAGTTTTTTTTTAACATCCTGTTATGGCTTCCCTAATGGCTCTGCAGATCAAGAACCTGTCTGCAATGCAGGAGAGACAGGAGATGTGGGTTCGATCCATAAGTCAGGAAAATCCCCTCGAGAAGGAAATGACTACACACTCCAGTATTCTTGCCTGGAGAATCCCATGATCAGAGGAGACTGGCAGGCTACAGTCCATGGGGCTGTAAGGAGTCAGACATGACTGAGTAACTAAGCATGCATGCGTAGTAGGCCCTCAGATTTGATATAGGAACAAACAGAAGAGAGAAGTAAATGTGAATTTTCTCTCATTGTTACTGTTCTTAAACTTTTCCCAGTGCCTTTCTTCATCAAGCCTCACAACAGAAACAGCTGGGAAACAAGAGATTGAGTGTCAGGACGTGTGAGTGCTATTCTGGTTTCACCATTTCCTAGGAGGACTGTGAATTTGGACAGGTTGTTTGACATTTCTGATCCAGTTTCCTTGCTGGTACTCTGGGCCAATAAGCCCTGCCTTCCTCAAAATCTTGCTCAGATCAAACAAGATTAAGTGTGGAAATCACTTTATAAATATGAATTATTAATCAAATATAAGCATGCTAAGTTTTTGGTTTCTTTCATTCAAACAGAAACTTGGTATAAAAAGTAGCCTTACTCTTTTCTTTTCCCATAAGTATGATTACATATCATACTTCTCACCTAGACTGGTGGCTGGCAGCTTAGTTCTTTGTGGAATTCTCTAATCATGACCCTCACTATCACTTTCTTATTAGATCATTGAAATACCACTGATAATCATTCAAACATCCTAATTAAGATATTTCAGGAAAGGAATTGTTGTTTTTAATATATTACTGTATCTAATTATTTGATCTACCACACATGAGAAATGATCTACTATCTCCCCTCAAAGGGCACAGTAAATGTTCAATCGATTGTTACTATCTTCAAATATTCAAATTCCATGATTTAATTACTTGATGAGTTTGATGTATCTTAGAAACTGCTGCTGCTGCTAAGTCATTTCAGTCGTGTTCGACTCTGTGCAACCCCATAGATGGCAGCCCACCAGGCTCCCCCACCCCTGGGATTCTCCAGGCAAGAACACTAGAGTGGGTTGCCATTTCCTTCTCCAATGCATGAAAGTGAAAAGTGAAAGTGAAGTCACTGTCATGTCCAACTCTTAGCAACCACATGAACTGCAGCCTACCAGGCACCTCTGCCCATGGGATTTTCCAGGCAAGAGTACTGAAGTGGGCTCCCATTGCCTTCTTTAATCTTAGAAACTGAATACCTGCAAAATGAAATGTACAACTGCACATATCTTAAGAGGTCTAGTTGTATAAATTTCCAACTACAAAACTTGAGAACACTAATTTTAGGTTAATATGCTCAGTTTTGTTCAAGGACCCTCATGAGAGGTCTGTAAATCCTAGTTTAAAACCACTGGCCAAGAGTTTTCAATTGAGTCTCTCTAGCTTTAAAATCTGGTTTGTGTATATATATATATNCTGAACCCTAGCACCTGTGGCTGACTGTGCTACCTTATGGGACAAAGAGGAATTAAGGTTAGAGGTGAAATTAAGGTTGTTAATCAACTGAGAGAATGCTTGTGCTGGGTTACTCAGGGGGTTCTCTGTAATCACGGGTTTGTCTAAAGGCACCAAAAGGGCAGAAGAGAGAGAACCACAGAAACGGCCAAAGAAAAGATTCATTCTAAAAGTCTTGCTAGCTTTGAAGACAGAGAAATGGGGTCATGAGCCAGGGAATGCAGGCATCCACTGCAAAGAGGAAAAAGCAAGAAAACAGATTCTACCCGAGAACCTCCATAAAGGAAGGCAGCTCTGAGAACACATAGATTTAAGCATGCTGAAATTCACTTTAGACTTCTGATCTTCAGAATGATAAGATGATAATTTCATGTTGTTCCAAAACGCTGTTTGTGGCAATTTGTTAGAGCAGCAGTAGGAAGTTAATATAATGTCCAACAGCAAAGTATCAGAACAAACGCCGAGTTGGCCAGTCAAGGATAAATGAAATTAAATTATTCTTAATGAAGTGTTCTATTAGTCAATGAATCACCTTTGTCTTTTTCTTTGGTTTGATTAGATAGATGACTGAGGAGGGTGAGGAGCAAGGGAAAGGGTGCTCTAAGGACTTGCTTATGTGATGCCAATATCTTGATCATACAAATAACTAAGAATCTAACTCTCTAACTCAATTGTCCTTTGTCTCTTGGATACAATGTCTCTAGAGTCAATACTTTCCCTCAGATGTACCAGCATATTTTAAATTTTATTAGTTGATGGATAACAGGTGGGCTAAAAGAGGCTTAAAATGTTACTGATCTGTGTGGATGATGCTACTTTTGAAGTGAAGTAATTGTTTTAGAGAAGGATGACTGGTGAACATTATCTGCAAGAGTGCTTTGAAAGTAACATGAAAGCTTTCTTTAGGCATGACCATGTATTGTATCTTCTGAACTGAATAACTAGGACATATGTATAGTGTGAAATTAGANATTATCTGCAAGAGAGTGCTTTGAAAGTAACATGAAAGCTTTCATTGTTTAGGCATGACCATGTATTGTATCTTCTGAACTGAATAACTAGGACATATGTATAGTGTGAAATTAGAAAGCTCAAAAAAGTGAAGGGTATTCCTGACTCTCCATGAGGTTTCTTAAACTAACAAAGCAAAAAAGAACAGGAAAAAATTCTTTACTTTCAATAGCTTGAGGACTTAACTGCTGACTCAGTTGGAACAGGGGGCTGTTTTTTAACCAGCATAAGAGCAAAAGCAAGAGAGCAGACACATGGAGGCTCCCAAAGGCTTTTATACTTCCAGTTGCTTTTTCCACAATGAAATCTCCCCACTCCCACCCTGCCATGGTTTTTACTCCCACTATTTCCAGGTCTTTCTTCTGGAGTGAGGCTTTTCTTGTTTACCTCTCTAAAAGTGCAGCACACTGGTGTTTCCATATTCCCATTCCCAGCTTTAGTTGTTCTTTTCAGCACTTAGTACTATGTTACATGGGCTTCCTCCCTGGCTCAGCGTTAAAGAATCCGATTGAACGGGGTTCAGTCCCTGGGTTGGGAAGATCCCTTGGAGGAGGGTTTGGCAACCCACTCCAGTGTTCTTGCTTGGAGAATCACATGGAAATAGGAGTTTGGTGGGCTATAGCTCATGGGATTGCCAAGAGTAGGGCACAACTGAAGCTACTGAGCGTGCACAAACTGTGTAACATACTATTTGTCCCTTTTTTATTGTGTGTGTGTGTGTCTTGTATGCTCACACAACATGTTCATTATTTGCTGTGCTCACTAGGGGCAATGATACGGAATTTGATACGGAATTCAAAGTTGCATGACACAGCAGACTTTATCCAGCTCCATGCTTATTTAGACTTTAGGGGGAGAAAAAGAACCAAAAACATACATCCTAGGCAAACCACTACATTCAGCAACAACATAGAAAAGCCGTTTTGACTCTCAGGTTGTTTGCAAATGCTCTGTCATTTTATTTTCTGTGTGTGTTTGTCATTCAGTCGTGCCCAACTTTTTGCCACCCCATAGACTCTACCCTGCCAGGCTCCTCTGTCCTTGGAATTCTCCAGGCAAGAATACTGGAGTGGATTGCCACTCCCTTCTCCAGGGGATCTTCCTGACCCAGGGATCGAAACCTGGTTTCCTGCATTGCAGGCAGACTCTTTCCTTCTGAGTTACCAGGGAAGCCCACTATCATTCTCTACTTAGCATGTAAAGGGCCATGAAAGATGATACTGAATGGGTATGAACAACCTCAGCTCAGGAAGCCACTGGCTCAAAGCCTTTTTATTCCTTGCTAACTGTGTCCTCTCAGAAATAGGTTAGTTCCCATTCTTTGGAGAAGCTGTATGCATTAATTAGAGATGATTACATAAACCCAATCTTTATAGTAGGGTCCAAATTGGATGTCAGTATATCTTTCCCAAAGTGGTGCTAGTGGTAAAGAACCTGCCTGCCAATTCAGGAGATGTAAGAAACACAGGTTTGATCCCTGGGTTGGGAAGATCCCGTAGAGGAAGTTATGGCAACCCTCTCCAGCATTCTTGCCTGGAGAATGCCATGGCAGGCTACAGTCCATAGGGTTACATAGAATCGGATATGACCGAAGCAACATAGCATGCGCACACACATGCATATGGCATTTAACTTGAACCCTGTATATTTGTAATGATTCCTTGAATTAATGTTGCAAGGAAGGTTATATCAAAGATCATGTTCTCAGGATGCAAGAAAGACCACAGAACCAGCTTCCCACATGTACTGTCTCATTGGCTAATAACCTCAAACTCTGTGGGCACTGGGCAGTGGCAGTCCATCATTATCAGAAATATAACAAGGATTTGTGAGATGAGGAACTTATTAAAGCATATTTAAATAAAAGAATACACAGAAAGACCTATAAGTGACTCATTGGACCTTTCATTGAAATCTATCCCAATTTACCTAATAAAGAAGAATCATTCTTTGTTTGTATTAGTTCCACATTATAAGTTTTAAGGAAAAGTTTTTTACCCATTTTTTCTTGTCCCCCCTCCCCCTCTGGCCAGAGGAAGTATTTATAATAAAACTTCTGCCCATAGAAATTAAATTATCTTCAGGATTACAAGACTTTCCAAATTTTCACATATTTTACTGTGCTTGTAGCTATTAGTTGTAATGGATTTTTCCTGCTTTTAGAAATTCTATTCTCAAGCGTCATATTGGGAAGAAAATTCTAAACCTTCTTTACTCTCTTTCTGAGCACACAGGAAGACTTCATTTCCCATTCTCTATAGCAGTAAGTGTGTTGGTTAGTAACTGAGTTTGGGGTATGTAAAGGGAAATGATGTGATACATCCAGTTGAATGTAGTAGCTGTGTGCTCCTTCCACACACTCTTTTCTGTGCATGCGATTGAAAGTGAAAGATCTGGTGATGACAGGGTTGCAAATGGGGCACCCTGTGTTCCTGGACTCTGATCGGAGGAGGGCTGTGCAGACATCTCACTGGTTGTTTAAAGTCACTGTTGTGGCGCTTGCATGTTTTGGCAGCTTGTGTCAGTTAGTCTGGTGAATGGAATAGCAGGCTCAGAGAGAAGGTTTAGAGGTTTGAGAGAGAAGAGGTTAGTCATTGGATATTCAAAAAGACATTTAAAGGATTGCAGCATTATTAATCACAGTATAATTATAGCATCCATAAGGGCACTGATAGAAGTTTTTAAATTCAGTTTTATTACTGAAATAAATACTTATTGCATGCCTACATATATACCTATAGAATATCTATATTGTTATTTTTGCATTTTTATACAATTTACATTAGGCTACTAACAAAAGTCTATGTAAGTAAATTATATGAATTAATTCATATAATATTTAAAACCACAGCAGTTCATAGAGAATAGAAAATCAAATCATCATTAATATCTTAGCCAAAATCACAGATAATTGGACGGCTAGACCTATGATTGGAGAAGGCAATGACACCCCACTCCAGTACTCTTGCCTGGAAAATCCCATGGATGGAAGAGCCTGGTAGGCTGCAGTCCATGGGGTCGCTGAGAGTCGGATACGACTGAGCAACTTCACTTTCACTTTTCACTTTCATGCATTGGAGAAGGCAATGGCAACCCACTCCAGTGTTCTTGCCTGGAGAATCCCAGGGATGGGGGAGCCTGATGGGCTGTCGTCTATGGGGTCGCACAGAGTTGGACATAACTGAAGCGACTTAGCAGCAGCAGCAGCAGACCTATGATAGTAACTTGAATTTCTATAGTTACTAAATCCTCATTTTCCTTAATGACTATTCTGTTTCTAGCCACAAGATGCATACACACACAATACACACACACAATTTAATATACAACTGAAGTAATTAATTAATTACTACTCTTGATTATGAATTCTCTGCATCAAGGACCACTATTTCTCATCAAGTATATTATGTTTATATATTGAAACAGCTTTGGGGGGTATTATACCCTGAGAATATATGAATGTTTGTAAATGTTCATGCTGACTATTGCTATTATTTTATCACTATATACTCATATGATTGTGGGAAAAAAAAGCTGATCTTAGTATTTCATGTAGCAGGGAACATGTTTTTGGACCCAGCTGGGAGTTTGGCATAGATTGCATCATTGCATTTTCACCATGTTGTGAATTCTTTGATTATGGAGTAAAATGGTGAACTTGAATAGATACCTATGATAGCGTCATCATAAATTGTGTTTTTTGTAGGGTAGGGTCTACAAACTGTGGTCTGTGAGTTGGCCTCCTGTTTTGGAATGAGAATTTTATTGGAACAGACCGTATTCATGTATGCATTGTCTACACTGCTCTTGCGTGACAGCATGAAAGATGAACACTAGTGACAGAGACCGGTGACAGAGTCCCTGTGTCTCACAAGCCTCAGACATACCCTTTGGCCCTTCAGGAGAATTTGTCAACCTTGCTGTAGATAAAGAAGGATCTCTGTCAAGATTTTAGCTGAGCGATGGCAAAATAAGAACTATGTTTCGAAGAGTAGACCTGGGGAATCATGAGAGTGGTGGAGGGAGACAGGGAACAGAATTTAATATTTTAGCGCCAGAGTCTAGGGGAAAGGTGATGGAAGGTCCAACCTTGGCATGGAAAAGAAAATATAAGAAGGAAAACAACGCTGGGATGTAGCTGGTCCGATGCTGGACATAGTTTCTCCTGAGTGGTAGTGCACCTGTGGGGGGAGGTGCTCATAGGAGATGCCTTGCTGATCACCAGCTGTTCCTTCACCATCACCTTTCAGCTTCCTTTTCTTGGTTGCTTTCTGTTCTGGGCATGTGTGGTCACATGTTCCTTGCCATGCTTCAGGCCTAGCACAGTCGGTCAAGTATCTGCCTGCAATGCAGGAGATCCAGGTTCTTGCTCCCTGGGTCAGCAAGATCTGGAGAAGGAAATGGCAACCCACTCCAGTATTCTTGCCTGGATGAATGGAGAATCCCATGGAGAGAGGAGCATGCAGGCTACAGTCCATGGGGTCACAAGCGTTGGACACGACTTAGTGACTAAACCACCACCACCTCTGGGACACTTTTTTTTCAGTTAGCTCTTCCTCCATAAGACAGCCTTATTCCTCCAGATGTTCCTTTTGGAACAAGATTTTCCAGCGTGTGTGTGTGTTTCTCTGTGTCTCTTTTTCACTCTGTCTCTTTCAGTGTGTCTGTGTTCTCTTCTTTGCATTCTCTTGCACTCTGTTTGTCTCTTCTACTCTTTCCCTGGTACACCCAGAATTGGAAACAACACTGACATAGGCGAAATTCACTTTGTTTTATATAAGTGTTGTTTTCTAGAAAAATATCCCTTTAGAGTAGGCCATTAATACTGCCTGATCTCAGCCACTTCATCTATGTTTTTCTATCTATTGGTATATTCTCATCAGCCTACAAATAATGCTGTCAACTAATGCAATTTATCCAATCTTAAAACAGACATGCAGGCAAAAATCTGGTTCCATCTCTCTCTCTCTCTCTCTGCTGTTCCATTTCACTGTTCTGTTTTACAATAAAATTCTTCAAAATAGTTGATAAGGCACTCTGATTCTGTTCTATTTCCTCTTGAGCCCAATTCAGTAAGATTTAGCTTAGGCAGAAAGAGCCCCTGCCACGGTGGGATGACCTGCATATCACCCAGCCATGCTGTGGTCCCAGCCTCATGTGATTCAACCCATCAGAAGCAAAGAGGGTGCTTTTTCTCTTTGTTTCTTAAAGCACGTTCTTCTTTCTGAAAACTCTGTGGTTTTGCTGTAACCCATTCAGTTATAATTTTGAGTCTTAACTAATTCCGTACAGCTCTCTGATTCTCAACATTGGAATATCACCCAGGTTGTTATTTTTCTTCCTCAGTCCAACTCTAGGTGATCACAACCAGATTTTTTACTGTACATGCTATGTCTCTGCTAAGGACTTGCACATTTCTATGTCTAACCAGAGAGCTGTGCTGCAGTCCATACTCATAAATCAAAGTACTTATTTGAAACACTTGCTGCCTGCAGTTTTGTGCTGTGTCGGTCACCTAAGCTAGTCTTATGTCTCTCAGAATTCCTTTACCTGCATGATTCTGAGTTAGGATTGGCCCCAAGAGAAACTGTGAAATTGGAAAAGTGGAACTGCATCAGTAGCTTTTGCACATGAAAAATCCGTGTATGTTTCTACTCCTGCTGTACTTTCTGTGTGTAGCCTGGTTCTTCTTGTTTGCCTGAAGCAGATGCCAGTTACAGGGTTCCCCTGCCGTCACCAGTCACCACCACCTTTAGAATCTCTAAGTCCTGGGCCCAGACAGCTGGGCACTGCTCTGGGAAAGAATGCCACCTCTTTTTGCAGGTGACCCAGAAAGAAAGCACTGAGAGACAAACTCGGGTTTCAGTATGTTCTCATGTGTTCCTGTGTGTCTGAGGAATTTCAGTTTTTTCCTAGCTCCCTCTGCCTCATATCTAGATTTTCTTCCTGACTGCCAGCACTGAAGACCAATGGAGGCTTTAGACACACCGCCAAATACAAATTCAATGTCCTTGAATAGATTCCTTATCAGCATCACAGTTTTGTAAGGTCAGGAATTTCAAGATAAGTCCCTATAATAAGCCCCTTGATTGTACATCCTGTATGGCAATTTTCCTTCCTTGCTTGAATCCTAAAGAATATACTCTGCTTTGTTTTTCCTTGTAAAGTGGGCACCACTTGACATGA
The DNA here is from genome assembly GCA_006410875.1 of Neotragus pygmaeus. Taxonomy (NCBI): domain Eukaryota; kingdom Metazoa; phylum Chordata; class Mammalia; order Artiodactyla; family Bovidae; genus Neotragus; species Neotragus pygmaeus. Next base: position 92,353 of record SJYV01005436.1, on the reverse strand, counting down.
TAAATGCTTGTTTATTTTCTGACTATATCCAATAGAAGATAAGCCCCATAGGGGCAGGGGCAGGCAGAGAGTTTGCTGTATTTGTGCCAAAATTTATAACATGTATAGTAGTGCCTGGTCCATAGTGGTAATTCATACCTGTTTAATAAATAAATGAATGGGTACATAATAATTGTATATTTTGCAAGAAATGTTTTTTGGTTAATCAGAGTATTAGTATGTCAAGAGTAACAATGTTCAGGGATAAGCAAAATGCGTGATATATGTTTTAGAAGTATTAACATTATGAAAATAAACCAATCCAAAGGGGAAAAAGGAAAAAGATTTTTTTTTTCTCTACTCACAGGTTAAATAGTGAAGAGTTCAAATCTGTCTGTTATCCGGGGCTTCTCATAACACTAGACAAACTATTTTCTGAATGTACGACCTACATAATTTTGTCAGCTGCTAAAGACGAATCAACACTGGTTCATAGTCAGTAAATAAAATTGCTAGAAAGGAAGAGAGTCTGTCAATTATGCAGTTTTGTTTCACTTTAGCAGTGTTCTGTAGGTGCAGACAGACATTTGGCAAAAAGTTGAACAAGAAATAGCACAAGCCATTACAGTCATATAATTTTTTTTTTCTTTTCTGTAAAACTATGAGTTCTGCCTGAAATTTGTTTTGTGAGATAAATCTTATCAAAAAGGCAATAGTGTCATTAATTAAACAAAGGAAGACACAAGAGGTGGAATCCTGCTAAGCCAAAGTTGTTAAATGAATCTGAGCTCTCATACAGAAAACTTCCCCAGTGCGTATCTAAGCTGTCACCATTTTAGTGCATCTGAGAAAATTTGCTCCAAGATTTGTGTTAGTGTTGGCAAAGAAATGAACTAATTTTAATTCTCAACTCCTAAATCTCACATTAGTCCAGAAACTTTGAAGTTAAACTCATCTAAGTTTGCTGCCCAGCCAACAATTTCATTAAAAATACTAAAGAAAAAGATATTAGCCTATCCTGGTATAAACAGCAAAAGTAAAATTTATTAAAAAAAATTTTTATTTTGACTTTTAAAAATGTTTAAGTCTGTTAAAAGTTCTGATTCCTAGAAAGTCATAAAAGGACTCATAGAAGATTTGTTTTCTCTAGTTGCCTAGCTGCCCACAAAACTAGATTACTTCCTGCCACTTCTGCCAAAATAAATATTATTAAAATATTGTATTCCCCAGCTGACAGTCAGAACCAAAGGTACATAAAAAGATGGTGTTTATTTGTACATGTACACCTTTCCCACCACAGAACTCAGATTAAATGTTGCAATGCTAGAGACAGTTTTAGCAGTTTTTTAAAGCTGGCTTTCTCGCATCTTCCTTCTCACTCACAATATGTAAAATAGTATTGATTGAAAATGAGAATCCTCAACAGTTTATTCAAAATGATTTTTTATGCCCATGGCTAAATGTTCAAGTTTTTTAAAATCACTCTGATTTTAAAAGATATTAATTCTGTTGTTAGATTTCAGAAGTGATGAGAAACTTAAAAATCTCCATTGTCTTAGAGAGGATTGCCTCAAAGAAAAGGATGCATGGTGGGAACAGGAAAAGATCCAACTGACTTTGTGCTGAAAGAGGGATGTGATTCAAGCAGATTTTAAATAAGAGAGTAAAAGATCCCATGCACTGCAATTTGATGCTGGAAAGAAGCCCCAATTCACACATCACTAGCTTCAGTGATCTTTTTTTCTCAATAAGTACATTTTGAAGGCATTTGTTTTAAATTCTAATTGTCAAAGAATTTTTAAAACTTTTGATGGGTTTGCCTTGTGACCCTAGATGTTACTATTGTTTTAAAAAAAACAAAACCTATCTGTTTTTATTGCAATCTTTTGGATTACGCCAGAGCTTGAATTTGCCAATAGAGGGCAATAGCCAAACTAAGATAGACTGCATCTATCATTTTTGCAACTTCTAATGAGGTAAAAGGACACATAGAATCCTCATCTGCTTTTATGGATATTGCTGTGTAATTGCAGTGTAATTATGGCACACACAGCTTTAGAAAATTATCTTTCAAGAAAACAGCTGGTTCTCTTTAACAAACCAGGATGAAATCTTGTCAGTTAAAAAAAAAAAACCCAAAGAAAAATTTCCAAAAATACATGCTGATAATAAACAAGCAACAAAAAACAAAATAACATAAAAAAATTTAATGGATAAATCAGAGGTGCTGGTATGAAAAACAAGACTAACGTACAAATCCAAGAAAATTATAAAGGTAGGAGGTACTTCAGATGTATTGTTTTATTTTTCAGTGTAAACAGACTTCTTGGAAAGATTTCAATTTTTTTTCATTTTTCTCTTTTATTTGTGTAATTATGTAAATGCATGCATACATCTACTCTAAATATGGGATGCATACACACAAACACAGATCTTGAGGTCTACAAGAATTTTTATAACCAATGCTCCAGAAAAATTTTGAAACAACTAACAATGGGCATTTGATGCTATATATTTGAGGGTATATTAAACATCTAGATATGCTAACAATCCAATATATGAGTGCCTCTTAAAAACACTCTCTATACGAAATTTAAAAGATACTAAATAGGTCATTAAAGAGAATGATTATCCATAATTCACTTTGATGTATGACTTATTTCAGTTTTATCTTAAAAATCATCTAGGGTGACATAGTGATGATTGGATTTATAAAATATAAAAGTTACAAAGCCAGAAACATAAGTAAAATTAGAATTTTCTCTTTTTCCTCTTGATGAGATATTTTCAGGAGATCCATTACATTTAGACTGTCATGTGAGTGTAAAAAATAAGAACTGGTGCTTTCTTGAGTCACAGAGTGGCATATCCTGACAGTATTATAGCTTGATAGGTGAGTATCCCTTATGAATCTTATATTTAGAAATTATTTTAATTAATAGCAGACACTAGCTGAGGATGGATTATTTATGGAACAGGACCCTGTATGGTTAAAACTTTAAAAACTGTATTATTAAAACAGAAATATGGAGATACATACATGTGTAGAATCCCATTGTTGGAGGAGCCTGGTAGGCTGCAGTCCATGGGGTCGCGAAGTTGGACACGACTGAGTGACTTCACTTTCACTTTCATGCATTGGAGAAGAAAATGGCAACCCACTCCAGTGTTCTTGCCTGGAGAATCCCAGGGATGGGGGAACCTGGTGGGCTGCCGTCTATGGGGTCGCACAGAGTCGGACACGACTGAAGTGACTTAGCAGCAGAAGCAGCAGCAGCAGCAGCACCAAGCTCTTTTTAGTTTCCTGTCTGTCCCCAGACCTCCTGTCTCAGACCTCCTGAAACACAAATTCTGGGACTGGACTTCAGTGATCTGTGTTTAGACAGAGTTCTAGGTGATTCTGATGCATTTTAAAATTTGAGAACCACTTCCTTTGGTAAATATGTTTTTTTTTTTTTCATGATCATTAAAATTGAACCGTAAGAAACCCAGATCTCCTGTCTCTAGATTTATTTTCAAACAAGTTCTGCACTAAAATACATTTGGCTTAGGTATGGTTAACATGGGGGCTTCCCAGATGGCACTAGTAGTAAAGAACCCACCTTTGCAGGAGAGAAAAGAAATGCAGGTTGGCTTTCCGGGTTGGGAAAATCCCCTGGAGGAAGCATGACAATCCACTCCAGTATTCTTGCCTGGAGAATCCAGTGGACAGAGGAGCCAAACAGTCCATAGGGTCACAAAGAGTTAAGACACGACCAAAGCAACTTAGCACACACTCACACATATTTAACATGCTTTTATCAGGTAGATTGATTGTTGACTGTTATTGACTGAACTTTGCAAAATTTAAGCATGTAATCCCCATGGACACAGGAGCCTGGTGGGCTACAGTTCATGGGGTCGCAGAGTTGGACATGACTGAGTGACTAAGCACAGCATAATCAATCTTTACAGAAACTTTCTTAAATTCTCTATGAAATTCCAGCCTTAGGAGTTCCTAAACATCACCTTATGCAAACAGAAAATTGGAAAACTAGGAGCCAAAAAAATTAAAAGTATTTGCCAAATATCAAAAGGCAATTTGACAATGAACTTGGAGTCAAATCCAAATCTTCTAACTTCTATATTAATTTTTAATCATATTGTGGGCTTTCCTGGGGGCTCAGATGGTAAAGGATCCACCTGCAATGGAGACCTGGGTTTAATCCCTAAGTTGGGAAGATCCCCTGGAGAAGGGAATGGCTACCCACCCCAGTATTCTCGCCTGGAGAATCCCCATGGACAGCGGAGCCTGGCGGGCTACAGTCCATGGGGTTGCGAAGAGTGAGACATGACAGAGTGACTAAGCACAGCACAATACATTCAATTCCAGGTTATGATTTTCAACTAATTTCCGGTATCAGTAATAGGATTGTTGTCAAATAAGTCATGAAAGATATTTGAGCAACTCAACAGCTTTTGCGATGGCACAGCCTCATAAGTATTTCCCAACAGTGGGAAACAAAATATGCTTAACCAGCAAGTATGCATCTTCCTTTTGCTTGTGTGTGGTTCATGAGCTCTTCTTAAGAAATAGCGAGGCCTATCAAGGAGATGTTTCTGTTGAATTCAACCAGGAGAATGTGAAATTTAGATGCACTTGTAGTTTTTCTCAGTTTTTAGCCTTGTCTTCTACATAGGTGTAATTTGGCTGATGGCTGGTCAACATCCCTTCTGTAAACTTGCTGAATTCAAGAGCTTGCATTTCTGTTCTGTTTTGGGGTTTGGATGTGTATCTTCTGTTTGGAGAATTTACCACCATACCTGGTACATGATATGAGCCCACTGCTGGTGTCAAATAAAATAAGTGAGTGAAAACTCAATAATAGATGTTGAGTTTTACAGCATTAACTCTAATGAGAAGATAACACTTCAGGGATAATAATGAAATAAAAAAATATAATCTGCATCTATTGTTACAACGAAGTTTTCTCAATCCTTCTGACTGCATCCACAGTTCAGAAAATATTGCAATTATCAGTGAAATCACTGTATCTCTGAGCCGTATAAGCTTTATAGGAAATCAAGACCATGATGAAATGTAACAATTAGAGTCATTTGGCTCCTAAATGCCAACCCCTCAATTTCCAGCCAATGATTTCTAAGTGTCGTTTGTGTGTGATCATAACCTACTCCTCCAGGATGCCACCAGGCACACACTTCAATAGTCCTGTGAGTACTCATGGTTGGTTAGAGGAATTTAGCCTGATTTGAATTTTACTGGAAGTGTTTGGTAAATTTTTTGGAAACTACTATATTAGAAAATAGGTATACATCAATGGAAACTTGAGTGTGGGACAATCTGAGCAATAAACATATTTGTATTAATATTATTTAAAATTATTCCTCCCTAACTAATGATGAGTGTTTATCCTTGGAAAGAGAAATCACCCTTAAGAGATCAGATCTCTTGGGAGGGACCTTCAGACAGGCATAATACAGACCCCCAATGTATACTCAAATTTGTTTGAATTTCCAAGTTAAATTAGATTCTTGAACTGGAATTCCTAAAATACCAAGATTGCATTTGGAAGCTACAATGTTTCCATCAAAGATGCCTTTAGACTGATTCTGCCAAAGATGCCTTTAGACTGATTCTGAGTGTAGCACTCCATGAGTTTGGTTAATCATTCAGTTCAGTTCAGTTGCTCAGTCATGTCCAATTCTTTGCGACCCCATGAATTACAGCACGCCAGGCCTCCCTGTCCATCACTAACTCCCAGAGTTCACTCAGACTCACGTCCATTGAGTCAGTGGTGCCATCCAGCCATCTCATCCTCTGTCGTCCCCTTCTCCTCCTGCCCCCAATCCCTCCCAGCATCAGAGTCTTTTCCAGTGAGTCAACTCTTCGCATGAGGTGGCTAAAGTACTGGAGTTTCAGCTTTAGCATCATTCCTTCCAAAGAAATCCCACGGCTGATCTCCTTCAGAATGGACTGGTTGGATTTCCTTGAAGTCCAAGGGACTCTCAAGAGTCTTCTCCAACACCACAGTTCAAAAGCANAATTTATCGTTCTTTTAATGATGAACATGAGAAAGAAACTGGGAAACATATACAGTAGATATAGGGGAACTCCCACTAGCTTGTACGAACCTTGGATAAAGGTGGAGACCCTATTCTTACCCACTTACCCGACCACATACCCCCCCCTTTTCTAGTGTTAGGTCTAGCCTAAAGAGTTCCTGAGTGTCTGTACTCAATATTTGTTTGTTGAATAAATGAATGAGCTCCCCATCAGTGGAGTGTCCAAGAACTAGCTGCCTGACTACTTGGCAAAGATGTGATTTAAGGGAATCAAGCCACAGAGTTTGGCTGAACACAGACATCTCTAAAGCCACTCTGTCTTGACAGTCTGTAATTCTAGAATCTGGCAGGCATAGTCATATGTGAGAAGCTTTTAGGTGGAATGTGGGTAGGCACTTTTAACATTAATAATCATCTTTTAATTTTTATGTGTATTGAAAAATGTAATCAGAACATCAAAACTTCAGTTTCACAGATTATTTTTGGTCAGGGCCAGGCTAAATCATTTTTAAAAATGAGTTAATTTGTATAAACATGTTAAGTAAATAAAAGTTCTGGTGAATGTGACCTAGCAAATATCACAGCAGTGGTTTTCTAATGACTGAAATGTGAGCATCCTTGGAATTTGCTACCAGTTCTGAGGTCTGCAGGAGGACCGTGAATGGGTGCAGGTTTTCTCAGTCTTGGCACTATTACCGGGAATAATAATTGTCAATTATTCTTTGTTATCTCCTGTGCATTGTACATATTTACCAATACCCTTGACCTCTACCCACTAGATATCAGTAGCACCCTCCACCCCACCCCTAAATTTTGACAACCAAAAAGCCTCTGGACATTGTCAAATATCCTCTGTTGGGGGTTAAAATTACCCCTGATTGAGACCCACTGAGTTAGACGGAGGAGCCCTGAGTAGCCAGCTGACATGTAATCAAATGCTGAGAAATTTTATATCAATTTTAACTGAAATGAGTCCTTGCAGAAGGACTCCAGGGTATTGACTGTCACCCTAGAGCCTGAAGACATGGGGCAGGGGGCTCATAGCAGAGAGCCAGGGAGACGAAGGATGTTGGGTACTTTGAGGTCAGATGGGTTCACGCCTTCACATAGGCATATACATTTTAGCATTTACTTAACCTATAAGGTATTAACATATAAGGTAAACATTTCCTTTATGAGAACAGGAATTATCACATTAATTATCACATTCTAAGAGCCAAAATGGCTAAGGATAAAAGATACTAGAAATCTAATCTCTGAAAACCAGAAAAAAAGTCTCTTTCAACAGGCACCAATATTTTTGGTTGTTAAACCAGTGCCTGAGGAAGGACAGTCTCTGAAAAGGCTGAGTTGTCTGTGTTTTCCAACCACTGCTTTGCTTCAGAGGGACAGAAACCACAAGGGTTCCATGTCTTCGGGGATGCTGAGAGCTCTATACCAGGCCATGTGATGCTGGAGAGGAGATGCAGATTCTGCTACCTTTGAATGACCCCTCTCCCTCTCACTGGACCTTTGTCAAAAGAAAAAGGTGTCTCTCTTGAGGCTGATCCAGTGAGTCAAATTTTAAGTAAACAGAAATGGAAGGTGCTAAACAAACAAACTCTCGCCAAAAGGAATATCCAAGGTCTGGATGGCCAGCTGCCACCTTCGAGTTGTTTTCCAGCATAGAACCTTCTGGTTAGGCTGCAGAGCTTCAGATTGGAAAAACCAGAGCTGAACAAACAAAATCAGCTCCCAAACTTCATTTCCTCGTCTCACAATAAATCTCTGCCCAGGAGGTCAATGCAAGTATAGGAATTAAGGGGAATATTAAAAACTACCAATTTTAGATTTTATTTAGGAAGAAACTGAGGCTCAGAGGACATGAGGAGTCTTCCCAAAAATCACACAACAAGCAAGGAGTAGGATGAAGGCCCAAGCAAGGCTTCTCTTGACCTAACCCACTGCTCTGTGATCTTTCATTCTAGAAAGTTCTTAAACTACGAAAGAATCCACATTCTTTTCACTGAGAGAATGGCTAAGATCAGTTCTAACTTCACCAACTGCTAATGTGGTACTCAGTGAATTGCTGGTGTTCAGTAGATAATATGGAAATCATCTGGTCACCCATGGAAATAATTGCTTTTCTTTTTCAGTGCAAAGACACATGGCCTAAATCGCTGCTGAAATTTTCAACACACAAGCCCAGGTTTGGGACTTGGCAAGAGAGAAGGCCAGATGGGAACTGTTGCTGTACAAATCGAAAGTCCTTTGTTTTAGAATGAACAAAACCTGGCCTCAGTTAATCTATACAGGGAAAAAAAACAACAACGGGCGGGGGGGCTATGTTGTAGGGATCATTTTGATAATTATGTTCTTGGCATGGACTACTGCTTGCATCAAAAAGCATTCTGAGTTTATCATATTAACAAAATGACATCCCCCAAAGCCAAAAACTGAAAATGTAGTTATTAGGGACTTCTTGGAGTCCTTATTTCAAATATGTTGCTATAGTGTTGAATGTCTCTATAGGGGTGCTACTTCATCCCAAGGCAACTCTATGGATTTAAGAACAGATTAATCTAACCACATCTATACTCTCACAGTCCCTATTTAAATAGCTAACCTTTTAAGTAGCAAACCCAAACTGGTTTAGAAAAAAGACAAAAAAAATCAAAGGCTGATTTCAGCAGGAGAATCAATAATTTAAAAAGAAAGTGTTAAAGTGTTAATCTCTCAGTCATGTCTGACTCTTTGCGACCCCATGGACTATAGCCTGCCCGGTTCCTCTGTCCATGGAATTCTCCAGGCAAGAATACTAAAGTAGGTAGTCATTCCCTTCTCCAGGGGATCTTCCCAACCCAGGGATCAAACCCAGGTCTCCCACATGCAGGCAGACTCTTTACCTCTGAGCCTCCTGGGAAGCCCCTCAATACTTATTATTAATACTTTGCTCTTGCAAAGTGCTTATGTATGAAGACCTATAGTTATAACCTACACAGGGGAGTAAAAAAATTGGTGATTTGCCTCAGTTCATAAAGCAAGGTAATTCAGAATAAGAAAATGCCTGCAGAAGTCCTGTGTTTTTTTTTTTCTTAATTTCCCTACCAGAACTGGGGGCCACTTTTGATTTCTTTCATGCATTTTGAAACATTTGCTGTCTGATTGTTCTCTTCCAAAATGTATTCAAGGTGACTTCTAGTAATGTTACCTTGAAAAGAATTTTTGTTTGAAATGTAGTCTAGTGTTTGTGTATTTCCTACATCATTTGGTTTATCAATATAGATTGATATCTATCAGTACCTATCAATATGGATTGACGGTGCTTGTGCACAGTGAACTCCGCTTCCTCTAGGGCAGTGATTCTCAACCTTTCTTAACTCAGAGGCTCCCTTATGGACTCTGAGGAAGGCTCTAATAGACTCTCACAATGTGCATGTGAGATATGGACTTGAAATTTTCCACAAAAGTGAAACCATAAATATTCCTTTGGAATCTGCCCTGATAAGCTGTGGAAGTCAAGGGGATGCTAGCACTGGCTCCCTTAGGAAACATAAGACTTGATATCTAAGCCCATTTGAGAATATACCCAAAGCAGTTAATTAGTGAATTAAAAATCAAGATGGAGACCTTCATTAGATTATTAGGTAATTAGCATTCTTGATAGAAAGTGACACAGAAACATAGAATAAAAAACTGGGACTTCCCTAGAGATCAGTGGTTAAGACTCCATGCTTCCACTGCAGGGGACACAGATTCAATCCCAAGTCTGGGAAATAAGAATAAAAAACTATCTTACAGAAAGTAATGAGAAAACTAGTCCAACCACCTTATTTTACACTAGGTTAGTGTAGCAATTGTGAAAGCCAAAGCCTTGTTATTCTCGACCCTCATTTGAGAGTTCCTTTTTCTGCTGGAAGTTCCCCCGTGAATTTCTGTTGTTTTTATGGCCATTAGACTTTTATTTAGTCCTTATCAGCAACATACTTATGTGTGCATAATATAAATGAGACAGAGGCTGATAGTTCTGTCTATACTGTACTGTACTGTGCCTCACTCAGTTGTGTCCAACTCTTTGTGACCCCGTGGACTGTAGCCCACCAGGCTCCTCCGTCCATGGGATTCTGCAGGCAAGAATACTNGAAATAACTTTTTAAAAATGCTCTTTAATACCGAGGAATATTGGAAAAATGTAAAATGATTTTTTTACTATTTTTTCAGCAGTGAGCAACTGAACTGAAAATGATTTTGATGATTATACTCAAATACAAAGAATCAGTTCATAATTTTGGTTTTGTGTCACTAAAACATGGGTTGAAAAGTTAAGATGCAGATAAGAGAATTTAACACCTTTCCTTCATTTTTACACCAGCATTAATTATGAGATGTAACAATTTAGTAACAGCTGTTTAGGGAAAAACTATAATAAATGAGCATATTATTGATGTATCTAGATTTCAGGAATGTTAAATTATAGATATAAATATACATTATGCATCAGTTCAGTTCAGTTCAGTCACTCACTCGTGTTCTACTCTTTGCCACTGCGACTCCATGGACTGCAGCACGTCAGACTTCCTTGTCCAACACCAACTCCTGGAGCTTGTTCAAACTCATGTCCATTGAGTTGGTGATACCGTCCACCCATCTCATCCTCTGTCATCCCCTTCTCCTGCCTTCAAACTTTCCCAGCATCAGGGTCTTTTCCAATGAGTCAGTTCTTCGCATCACATGGCCAAAATATTGGAGTTTCAGCTTCAGCNAACTCATGTCCATTGAGTTGGTGATACCGTCCACCCATCTCATCCTCTGTCATCCCCTTCTCCTGCCTTCAAACTTTCCCAGCATCAGGGTCTTTTCCAATGAGTCAGTTCTTCGCATCACATGGCCAAAATATTGGAGTTTCAGCTTCAGCATCAGTTCTTCCAATGAATATTCAGGACTGATTTCCTTTAGATTGGTTGGTTTGATCTGACACCCCAAGGGACTCTCAAGAGGCTTCTCCAACACCACAGTTCAAAAATATCAATTCTTCAGGGCTAAGCTTTCTTTACAGTCCAGCTCTCACATCCATACATGACTACTGGAAAAATGATAGCTTTGATTATAAAAGACCTTTGATCAGCAAAGTAATGTCTCTGCTTTTTAATATGCCGTCTAGATTTGTCATAGCTTTTCTTCCAAGGAGCAAGTGTCTTTTAATTTCATGGCTGCAGTCACCATCTGCAGTGAATTTGGAGCCCAAGAAAATAGTCTGTTACTGTTTCCATTGTTTCCCCAAATATTTGCCATGAAGTGATGGGACCAGATGCTATGATCTTAGTTTTTTGAAAGTTGAGATTTAAGCCAACTTTTATTAACTTCATCAAGGAGCTCTTAGTTCCTCTTTGTTTTCTGCCATAAGGGTGATGTCATCTGCATAGCTGAGATTGTTGATATTTCTCCTGGCGATCTTGATTCCAGCTTGTGCTTCATCCAGCTTCATCCAGCCCAGTACATGATGTACTCCACATGTAAGTTAAATAAGCAGGGTGACAGTCTTGATGTACTCCTTTACCAATTTGGAACCAATTTCCCAAATTGCCAACATCTGTTGGATCACAGAAAAAGCAAGAGAGTTCCAGAAAAACATCCACTATTGACTACGCCAAAGCCTTTGGCAGTGTGGATCACAAGAAACTGTGGAAAATTCTACAAGAGATAGGAATACCAGACCACCTTACCTGCCTCCTGAGAAATCTGTATGTAGGTCAAGAAGTAACATTATGCATAAATATAGACATATACACATGTGTATGCATTTATGTATGTATCTGTATACATGTGTGAATACATGCATACATATGTATATATAGAGAGAGATATTTTCTTCTACAAGAAGAGGAATATAATCAGTGGTGTGTAGATGTGTGTGTGTCTATGTTTATGTGTGTAAGATTACCCACACTATGAAAAAGAGATCCATTTTATAGCATTTTTCCAGTTTCCATGTTGTAAATATTAGCACCACAGATAATTTCTAGCTATTGCTGCTATTAAACACAAATGGGAAGAGTGAGAGATGTATTTATAGGTATACATGAATGTGTGTGCATTAAGTCTCCTAGAATTAATTGCTTGTTATTCTCGATTTGTGCCATATTAAGGAAGGAGAAGCACTGCTTAGTGTAAGAGTTCTGAATTATGGTCTACAGTTTCAAAAATAAAGCACATAGAATGGAACTGTTAAGCATACTTGCTCTTTGAAAAATACCAATTAACATAATGATTCATATTAATTGCACACATTTTTTATCTAGGAAAATTAGCCTAGTATAACTTATTAGTGAAAAATCTCAGATTGTTAGTTTTCTTTTTCACTGTGATCTTTGAATGATCTGGTAACTTATAGGTTATCTGCTTCTGCACAAATTCAAGTAAGGTTGTTTTCTTAATTTAATCAGCTTCAGGTGTTTGTTTTGTGGCCATCAATGTTGCCACTGACTTAACTACACTTTTTAGTTTTTGTGATTCAGAATTACACCTCTTTGTGAGTTTGAAATGTTCAGCAATTGCTACTCTTAGTAGAAGGAAGTGGATGAAATCCATGGGCTGGTTGTTGGATGACAACAGTTAAGAGTTGAAGTAATTTTCCTAAGTGAGGCTGACACCTCTGCCAAAATCTTTCCATTCCAAAGTAGAATTTCTCTTGCTTGCCATGGTTGCTATCACATCTTTTGTGACTAGTCAGCTTAAAAATCCCTATTTGTACTTTATATCACCATTTTTGGAAAGTCTGAAGATTTTGCCTTCTAGAAGTACAGTCCTAACAGAAATTTTGAAAGTTCAGTTTTTTGAAGATTTTTGGACAAGTTGAATCTGAAGAAAAGAATAAAGACAATTCCCACTTGTAAAAACAAACAAACAAAAGTTAAATATTAAAATTAGGCATCCATTTATTGAACAGTGATTATGGTTTCCTCAAAAATTAGAAAAGGTGTGTGAGAGAAACAGAGTTCATGTTCCATGAATACGATTCCAATGTTTTCTATAAGATAATAGCAATCTAGCTTCTAAAACTTTAAATCTCCTTGAAAACATTTAAAGCTGAACAAGAGTCAAGGCAAACAATCAGAAATCTAACTGCAAATAATAATTTACAATGTGACCTTATCTGTAGAAGCTAATGGCTTCTATTGCATAAGAGCCAAGCAGAACAGATTAAGAAAATTAGAAGTTTTCTAAAGAATTACTTGGCCATCTAATCACAAGTCCTTAAAAGAATTATTTGACCATCTGGTATAATTTCTTCAGATGTTATACTAATTTTAATTCAAGCCAAAAACATTAACTTGTACCTGATAAACTGTATAAAGAAAAATTGTCTTTCAGATGATGAGAGATTTTTAATCATGTCAAGTTAAAGTGTTTAGCTATCTCAGATTTGGAGCAATGGCCTTATTACCTAAATAATCCATTTGTGGATCTGACTCAGCTACTAGTTCCCATAATATCCTTCATCAGGAAAGTTCTTGGGGTTAATATTACTTTGTGAAAACCTATAACTTTCTCTTTTTTTTAAACTGTTGCATTTCAGTGTTAGTAGATATACTTTCTTCTGTAAGAAGAGTGACATAGTCAGTGGTGTCTAGTGTGTGTGTGTGTAACAACCAACTCTGTAAGAAAGGGAAGTCCAGATTTTTTAGCATTTTTACAGGTTCTGTGGTATAAATACTTGTACTGCAGCTAATTTCAAGTTACAGCTACTATTGTGCATAATTAACAAGAGATGTACACAGTCTGCCCTTAGGAGCTAGTACTTGCTAGTCTCTAGCACATCACTGGATCTAAATGATTGTTCTTTAACTATTAAGAAAATGTCAACACACAAAAGACTGAACTTAAGAACCTAAGAATTTCTGTAAGTTAAAGATTTCCCAAATTTATAATCAAAGTATCATGATACTTCATGCCTTTTTATTTTCATAGCACTTTTTTAAATAGCAAGTTTATTTTACTTATTGATGATGGTCTCCCAGCAACAATAAACTAAGGAACTCTAAGAAATTAAGGATCAGATCTGTTTGGTAGACAGTTGTGTCCTCAGAGACTATAAAAGTACCTAGCACAAAATGGGCCTTATATTAACATTGTTAAATAAGTTTTAACCTTTAACACCATTAAATAATTGTCCCTAGAAATTACCAAAATGCCTAGCACAAAATGGGCCTTATATTAATATTGTTAAATAAATGTCAGCCTCCTAAAGTTAGGATGTTATATATCATTTCAAGTTAAATTAATTTACAAGGCAGTAGGAATTTTACTTTATTTTTAAAGTCTTGGTAACATAGATCTAGGTGGGTATACAAATTGTTACTACTTTTTGATTCCCTCTCTTTATGTACATAATGAATAGTTTTGTATTGAATAAAAGAAGAATCTTCTTTTATAAGCCATATATACCAATTTATAAGCATATTATTAAATTATATTTTAATAATAATTAAACTCCTGCAGAAATCAAGCTTGACAATGTGACCTTGAAACAGGAATATAAGGGAAAATAAAGATTGAAAATCATTTTTATGCCACTTCAACATAGAATTAACTGGGTTTATTTTTAAACTTCACGTTTCAGTTATGACAACCAGATATTTATTCCTTTTTTATAATTCATTTGAAATATTTATTTAGCATTCACCATGCGTGCTGCTAAGTACAGTTATCATCTTGGTTTTACAACTTTCATCAGCCTTTTTGGAGAAGGAAATGGCAACCCACTCCAGTATTCTTTCCTGGAGAATCCCAGGGACAAAGGAGCCTGGTGGGCTACAGTCCATGGGGTCACAAAGACTTGGACACGACTGAGTGACTAACACACACATAAACATGTGTTCATAACTTTTTAATCTGTTGGTTGCATAGTGAAAAATACTGCGTAACAATCTTAGAGTAAATATATTTTAATGCTAGAGAGTGTAAAGAAGAAATTAACACAACAGTGATATGAGCCCTGAGAAAAGTAAATGGACTATAGAGATAATCCCATATTTTAATTGAATGGTCAGGGATTTTTTTCTAAAGAGTGATATTCCAGATGACAACCCAAGAATATGAAGGAACGAGAAGCAAGAAGAGCTGCAACTATCAGTGTGGATTGCCCAAGAAGCAGGATAAACCCAGTGTTGCTGGAGTAATATGTAAGGGGAAAGGATAATGAAAACTGACATCAAAGAGTAGGCCTGGTGATTTCCTCTAAGCTCCCATGGACCATGTGGAGGAGCTTCAATTTTACTTTAACTTACTATATCTGTGTTGGGAAAACATAGGAGATTCATGAAAAGAGAAGTGGTCAGATCTGAACTAGAATATTTCAAGATGTTTATGAGTATAATGGGGATAATAGGTTGTAAGGAAACATGTAAAACCTGATATATTACTTAGGAAGCTCTTGCAGATAAGAGAGGATAAAGGTGTTGTCAGAAATAATCTCAAAAGCAGAGTTGCCAGGGACTCACTAATGGATGATTATAACATTATGAAGAAAACGTTCTAAATTCAGTCTGAACAACTTGAAAAATTATAGTGCTGTTTCCAGAACTGGGAAGACTAGAGATGGATGGGTTATGTCACATAGGTATTTACTGTATGAATCTGAAACCCCAGGAGGAACACAGAACTAAAGATATATTGGACAGACTCACTGAGATGTGGATGATATTTGCATCCTTGAAGCTAGATGAGATCAGCAGTGGGGGAATGTAACTAAAGAAGGGGGTAATCCTAAGAACTGAGCAAAGGACCACTCCACCCTTCAGGAAGATCTAGCAGGAGATGAAGAAATTGAAGCCAATGAGGCTGGAGAAAACTGAGCATGATTTCTCTAAAAAACGAGCATAAAAAACATTTCAAAGAGAGAATAATCAACTGAATCAGTTAAATTGTGTAAGGGAAGAAACACAGATTGAGCTTTATAATTTGACTGGAGCAATTTCATTAGAGCTGTAGAGAAGGAAACCTAATTGGAATTGAACTAAAGGGAAAGTGAAAAAAGTAAGTGGATAGAGCAGTATATGAAACTCTTCTAAGGAGCTTGGCTATAGAGGGAGGTAGATAAGCAGATGGGAGCTAAAGAGGATTCCAACATATGCGCTCAGAAAAGTTTTTATTTTTATTGTTTGGGTTTTAGTAAAAAGATATATTGAAGTATATTTTCATGGGAATGATCATAGTAGGACAAGAAAAAACAAAGAAAGCTTTTAAATAGTCAAGAGGAAATTTAACACACAATGGCCAGATACAGAAGCAGAACACATACATTCACTGTAACAAGAGAAATGGAAATTTGACCTGAAGGTAGAAAGAAGAAGGTATATCTCTTCTGGTTGTTACTGATTTATCTTGGAAATGAAGAGTGAAGCTATGATTTGACAATGGGAAGAATGAGTGTAGAAGGTTAGAAGGTTAGAGGAAGAAAGTAGAAAATAGTCAACTCAAGAATTTGAGAAGTAATGACAGTAGAATTGTTACGGACATTTTGGGACAGCTTAAGTTTGCTATCATGCATGAAAATGAGACCAAACACCATAAGGATGTGTGTGTGTGTGTGTGTGTGTGTGTGTGTGTGTGTGTGTATTTTGCAACTTGAAGTGCCCAGATGAAGTCAAGAATATTTTAACATTTAAATACTATGGAGTTGTCTTTTCTAAATAGTTATGATGTATAAAAGATGTTCCACCATGATAAAGGTTTCAATAAAACCAGGATGATAAAATGAATTACTCAGAATATATAAAACTAAGCTTAACATCAAAGAACTAAATCTGTAAATCACACTTATGTAATTTCCAACAGTTTTCTCAGTTAATTTTAAGTATATACAGAGTCACAAAGGCACTTAGAAATTTAAGAATCGTTGAAAATCTGGACCAAATGGAGATGCATAAAAAACTATAGTTAACATCGAGAGAAAGCATATTTTTCCTAGTAGACATGGAACATTTACCAAAATTGATCTTATACTAGTTTATTAAAGGAACACATTTCATATGATTTAATTTATATATTAGAATATGCTCTTTGACCCCAGATAAATTAATCCAGAATTAAGTAACAAAAAGAGCATTAGAAAATCACAGTTAAATAATACACTAAGTAATTTAATTCTAAAAGAATACTCAATATCATTAATCATTGAGAAAATGCAAATTGTATTTCCACTGACACACCACCAGACCACATTAAAACTTCTAAGATTACAGACTGACAATATTTGGTGAGAATGTGCTTTACAGCAAGTGAAATTACCGTGCAGAACGGTGTGGGTGTAAATGAGTACAACTGTGATCAACACCTCAATTGTTTGGCAGTATCCACTAATGCAAAGAGGTGGACAAGACTGAGTGAGAATGTACACATCCACTAATGAAAAATATATGCATAGTTAGTTTTCACCTAACAATTCAATTCCTGTGTATATAAGACTGCATAAATACTCCAAAAGACATATGAGACTGCATTTTGCAGCACAGCTTATAATGGCCACAAAATTTAAACAACCCCAAATGATGACATATTCATATGATCATATAATATACATATACAATAAATCTGAACAAACTACAGCTATAAATGAATCTTACAGCGTAAATGAATCTTATAAACTTAAGGCTGAACAAAATATAACCGACACCAAAGAGTACATACAATATAATTCCATTTGTGAAAATCTCAAAAATAGTAAAACTTTGACTGAAGTGATAAAAGTCAAGCTAAGGACTACCATACGGGTGAGATTTTGTTGTTATTGTTGTTGTTCAGCCACTAAGTTGTGTTCAACTCTTTGCAACCCCATGGATGCAGCACACCAGGCTTCCCTGTCCTTTGCTATCTCTTGGAGTTTGCTCATATTCATGTCCACTGAGTTGGTGATGTGTGAGATAGAGAAGATTGTTGGGAGGAAAAAAGGATGTGGAAACAGCATAGGGGAGAGAGAACTTCCAGAGGATGGAATATTTTCTATTTTCAGATTTAGAGATTGATACATGGCCTTGTTTACTGTATGAAATTTCATCTATGTGATAGTTTTTTCACACCTATGTTTGTTTTTTTTTTTTTTAAGAAAGTAAAGTTAGAAAGAAAAGAAGAATGGCATATATATATATATATATATATATATATATATATATATACACACACACACCATGGATATATACAGCTTGATATAAAATTAGCTTTTCAAATTTATCATGTAAAAACTTCATCTCCCTTCATCCAGTCCTTAACCTACAATACATAGGCCATCAACAGTTGCCAAACAACATTGGTATTTTCACTGCCTAAATGACCAGTGTTCCAGAAAAGCCAAGAGGTCAGGGTTATTCCAGAGGGTTATCCCAGGCTTATTCCAGAGACGGAATAAAGTCTGAGACATCTTGACTTTGAGGCTAATTATGAGAACTGAAAGTTTCAGAAACAGACAGTAGCTCCATTCAGGCAATAATTCTCACCTGTCCTGTTAGCAGTGACCAGGTTGAACTAGACCTTAGGTTAAGCCTGTGATTCCCCCACATCATCTTTACTTTCATGGCATCTAAGTTTCTTGACTGTACTTGGCTTTCAGCAAATGTTTGTTCATTTGAGTTTTGTATTTAAAAGAAATATCAGTTCTTACTAGAATTTTAAGGTCTATCACGGTTGTCTTTTCAGATAACCAGATGAAGTATAGAAAGTCTAGATGAACAGATACTTTTTCTTTCTAAGTGGAAAGCAAAATATTTAATTGCTTGGATGACTTGGTACTTTTGTATTGTAAAGGTGCACATATCTGAAGACATTATATGTATTATTTTACCTGTTTAAAAACATAATGTTATTTCCATATTCTTAAAGACAATCACTTGTTATTTAGAATCATGTGTTAAGTCTTTTGAAGTTATGTAGTTTCATTCTAGTGATCTCTTGGCTGATATTCAAAGATTATCCTGCATTTCTAGCCCTGTCAGCACCAAATGCCCAGTTTCAAACCCACGAGTCCCACTGTAGTTGAAGTTGTCTATACTGCATATGTGTGTGAGCTTACTAAGTTGTTTCAATCATGTCCAGCTCTTTGAGACATTACGGACTGTAGCCTGACAGACTCCTCTGTCCATGGGATTCTCCAGGCAAGAATAGTGCAATCGGTTGCCATGCCCTCCTCCAGGAGATCTCACTGATCCAGGGATGGAATCTGCATCTCATGTCTCCTTCATTGGCAAGCAGGTTCTTCATCACTAGCAACACCTGAGAAATTCTGTCTATATTGTGTTAGCCAGGATTCTGTTTTCCAGGTCATATCTGCTACATCTAAGGTCTTCCCACTTGCTTCCCTCTTTATGTGTCCAATTCTGCCTGCCCCAGGAGGCTCTCTCTTTCCTCCATCTTCTCTTCAACCTTACTTAATCCACACTGTCCTCTAGGAACCTAACTGGTATTTTATATTTTTTTTTCATAGCTTTTCTTTTACTGAAGTTACATATATAATTGTCCTCAGTCACTTAAGCAGTATCTGACTCTTGGCAACACTACGGACCATAATCAACAAGGCTCCTCTGTCCATGGGATTTTCCCAGCAAGAATACTGGAGGGGGTTGCCATCCTATTCTCCAGGGGATCTTCCCTCAAACTCATGTCTCCTGTATTACAGGCATTCTTTACTGCTGAGCCACTGGGAAGCCCACTTATACAAATGGCTGCCTGCATTTCTGAATTGTGAACTCTTAAGACTTATGTTAGTTCTCTTTCTATTTCCCCCTGCCCCAGAGTACTTCTACGGTGCATTTAAGGATAAAATTTGACTAAATTTTTTTTTGCTTAACTTGGTTGCACTTCTTAAAAGTCCCACGCTTGTATAGCTTTTTCTCAGAAAGCTATAATGCCTTATGTCTATATCTGCCCTTAAACATTTCTATTTGATTTTTACCCCATTTCTTTACTTGACAATGTTCACAATTGGCCAGGAGCCTGGTTACTGAGCTATCTTCTTTACCAACATATGGCTATATCTGAATGATGGTGCTGGACTTGAGTGTACTCATTTAAGTCTAATGAGGTCCACAGAGGTGACTGTATGACTCATGACATGAAGTCATTTTTCCAATTAGCATTCTGACAAATGCATTAGAAGGAGAACCCTTTCAATAGATTTCCACAGCTGCTGAAGGGATCAGGTGTCAGATGATTTTCAGCTTTGTTCTGCTGTTCTGGTCAAATAACTTATTTTTACCCAGACTACCTCTTGATGCAGCTGGCGGTGATCATATGTCATCTGAGTCTGACACCAGTTTAAAAACGGTCCTTATTACTGTACTATGACTATAGAAATTTAAAGAAGGATCAGCTACAACTTTTGATTGAGTCATTCACCTTTCTCAAAAAGTGAGATTATTTCCATATACTATAATACAGAATATCTTTTCAAGAACTACACCATGCATGAGATTTAACACTTGGTGTAAAGGACATATTTGCAAGCATAATAAAAGGGAGTCAAAACACATCTGTTATCCTGTAATAACACCTAATTCCACTTTGGTCTATCACCACCTTTGTATTTAAAGTCAGAACATATGTTCTCATTTGAATAAAAGAAAAAAAAGAGATTCCAAATCAATAGCCCTTCTCCAAGCCAATCAAATAGCACAGACTATAGGAATTCTCTGTGAGTGCAGCCCTGGGGTGCTGCAAAGAAGTGAAAGAAAATACTACTGAGGGAATGGTCTCAATTCTTCAGTGTTTATGCTCAAGACTGTAAATTAGTACCTTGGGGAAATGTGGATTAAATACTTTTAAAAAGGTACTTTCCTTTTTTGTTTTTGTTTTTTTTTAATTATAAAAGGCTTTCTCCAGGCCAGAATATTTTATTCTTTTCTTTATTATAAGAGGAATTCTCCAGGCCAGAAGAAGGGAAAGTGGGTAGCCTTTCCCTTCTTCCAGGAATCTTCCCAACCCAGGGATCAAACCCAGGTCTCCCACATTGCAGGCAGATTCTTTACCAGCTGAGCCACAAGAGAAGCCCATAAGAGGTTTAGATGTATATCATTCTAATTTGACATCTGTATACACTACTAAGTGATCTCCGCTGCAAGTCTCATTACCATGAATCACCATAAAGCTGATCCCTTCACTAATTCTGCTCACCCCTCACCCCTTTCCCTCTCTGGCAACCACTCATCTGTTCTCTGGATCTATGAATTTGTTTTCATTATTTTGTTTGCTCATTTGTTTGAAGTCTTTTTTAGACTTTGCATATAAGTGAAATAATATGGTATTTTTCTTTTCATAATACTATCAAATTCCATTCATGTTATCACAAATGGCAGGATTTCATTTTTTTATGGATGGGTAGCATTTCACTGTGTGTGTGTGTTTGTGTGTGTGCACATTTTTATATATCACATCTTCTTTATCCATTTATCCACTGACAAATACTTCGACTATCCTTATCTTGGCTACAAATAATGTTGCAGTGAACACAGGGGTCCATAGGTCTTTTGGGTTGTGTTTCTGTGTTCTTTGGATAAATATCTAGACGTGGAGTAGGTGAGGCACATGGCGGTCTTATTCTTAAATTTTTGAGGACTCTCCATAATACTTTCCAAAGTGGCTACACCAGTTTCCAGCCCCGCCCACAGTGTATGGAGATTCCTTTTTTCTCTCCATTCTCTCCAACTTTTGCTATTTATTGTTGTTGTTGTTGTTTTATTTAGTAGCAGCCTTTCTAACAGGTGTGGGGTGAGATCTACTGTGGTTTTTGATTTGCATTTCCCTAATAATTAGTGATCTGTAACATCTTTCCATGTGCCTGTTGTCTATCTGCACGGATTCTTTGGAACAACGTCAATTCAGATTCATTATCAGCTTTTTAACTGGATTGCCTGGTTTTTCTTGAATTGTGTAAGTTTTTGATGTGTGAGATACTAACCTTTTATCAGATGTGCAAATGTTTTCTTCTATAAATTTCTTAATGTAAAATTTCCTAACAATTAAGGAATTGTAGATTTTCTACAGAATAGTATTATTTCTCAAGAAATTAAAAAAAAATAAAAATAGTTTTTGTAAGCTTGTTTGCATAAAAGATAAGCATAAATGCAAAAGATGAGTAATTAACCAAATTTTAGAAGTATGTAGTCCTCAAAAACAAGCAGAATTTAATTTCCTTGACTCTAAGTCAGTAAGGAAAGTCAATAAGAAAAGGGCTTCCAGTGCCCTTCTACAGAAAAATGCCCACATTAAATTTAATTACACCACTGGTCATATCCTATAAGCATTTATTTTCAGACATTTCAGATTTTTGTTTGTGCTGTCACTAAAGTCACATTTCAGGATATTTGATGATGATCTACTGGGGAGAAAGAGTTACCTGAACAATGTTCCCTTTTCTTGGGATTTGCAACAATGCGATAGACATTTATTGTTCTAATTATTCAAATACTACAGTATTTATGTGTAGAAAAGGGAAATCAATTTGATCAATATATTCTTCATATCTTAATACATGTTTCCCAGAAACTAAACATGGGATTTAAATTAAAAAATACTGTTCCTATTAAAGATGTTAAAATGCCCTTGACCCTTGAATAGCACATGCTGTTTTTTGAGCTGCATGGTTCTACTTATAGGCAAATTTTTTCAGTATGTGTTACAGCACTCCAGTCTCTAAGGTTGGTTAAATCTGCAGATGTAGAACTGCTAATGCAGAGAGCTGACTGTGAAGTTTTATGTAAATTTTCTACTGTACAGATTGTTAGCCCCCTAACCGTTGTGCTGTCCAAGGGTCAACTGTATTCCTATCAACTGCTATCTTGCCTCCCCTAGAATAAAACAATTTAATCAGTTGTTTTTCAGAAACCTGTTTAAGAATAATTTAAGGATTATTATTCATATGGTTCCTCTTATAAAGAAGAAAGTTAATGATTTCACTGAGAATAGAAAAGAGGAAATATAATAAAAATGAAACTAAAAGAGCTTTCATTAAGGAAGGAAAAGAGCATACTTTGAGTTCTATTTTTCAAAATGAAGCTCAAGCTTCATTTGAGGAACAAAAGTCACATGTAAGACACATGGTTATTTCTTATCAGCTTGCATCATTGATGAGCCAAAAGTTCTCTTGCCTCTTATGCAATTAAAATTGTATTCAGATACAGTGAAGTTCTATACCATTGAGGCTATGCTTGAAAGTGTTGAAACTTTTTCTGTAAAAAAAAACAGCTACATCAATAGACAAACTATAACCCTAAGACCATATCTAACTCATGCCTGTTGTAAATAAAACTTTATTGAAATACAGCCACACACATTCCTTTAGGTACAGCCACACACATTCCTGTTTGGCTGCTTTCTCGAAGATGTTGTTCTGTTGGTAAGTCATGTCTGACTCTTAGCGACTCCATGGACTGCAGCATACCAGGCTTCCTTGTCCTTCACCATTCCCTGCAGTTTGCTCAAACACATGTCCTTTGAGTTAGTGATGCCATCCAACCATCTCATCCTCTGTCATCCCCTTCTTCTCCTGCCTTCAATCTTTTCCAGCTTCAGGGTCTTTTCTAATGAGTCAGCTCTTTGCATCAGGTCATCAAAGTATTGTAAATTCAGCTTTAGCATTAGTCCTTCCAGTGAATATTCAGGACTGATATCCTTTGGGATTGACTAGTTTGATTTCCTTGCTGTCCAAGGGACTCTCAAGAATCTTCTCAAGCACCACAATTTGAAAGCATCAATTCTTCGGCACTCAGCCTACTTTACAGTCCAACTCTCACATCCCTAAATGACTACTGGAAAAATTATAGCTTTGAATATACAGACCTTTGTCAGCCAATTAATATCTCTGCTTTTTAATATGCTGTCTAGGTTTGTCATGGCTTTTCTTCCAAGGAGCAAGCATCTGTTAATTTCATGGTTGGCAGTCACCACCCACAGTGACTTTGGAGACCAAGAAAATAGTCTCTCATCGTTTCCATTGTTTCCCACCTATTTGCCATGAAGTGATGGGAACAGATGCCGTGTTCTTAGTTTTTTGAATCTTGAGTTCAAAGCCAGCTTTTTTACTCTCCTCTTTCACTTTCAAGAGGCTCTTTAGTTGCTCTTTGCTTTCTGCCATTAAGGTAGTATCATATCTAAGATTGTTCTTATTTCTCCCAGTAATCTTGATCCCAATTTGGGATTAATCCAGCCCAGCATTTTGCAGGATGTACTCTGCATACAAGTTAAAAAAACAGGGTGACAATATATGGCCTTGACATACTCCTTTCCCAATTTGGAACCAGTTCATTTTTCCATGTCAGGTTTTAACAGTTGCTTCTTGACCTGCATATAGATTCCTCAGGAGGTAGGTAAGGTGGTCTGGGATTCCAATCTCTTTAAGAATTTTCCACAGTTTGTTGTGATCCACACAGTCAAAGACTTTAGCATAGTCAATGAAGCAGAAGTATATATTTTTCTTGAATTCTCTTGCTTTTTCTATGTTTCAGTGGTTGTTGGCAGTTTGATGTCTGGTTCCTCTGCCTTTTCTAAATCCAGCTTGTACATCTGGAAGTTGTCAGTTCAGTTCAGTTCTGGTGAAGCCTGTGCTGTGCTGTTCTTAGTCACTCAGTCATGTCCCACTCTTTGTGACTCAATGGACTGTAGCCTTCCAGGTTCCTCTGTCCCTGGGATTCTCCAGGAAAGAATACTGGAGTTGGTTGCCATTTCCTCCTCCAGGCGATCTTCCCAACTCAGGGATTGAACCCAGGTCTCCCACATTGCAGGCAGATTCTTTAATCACCTGAGCTACCAAGGAAGCCCTGTTGAAGCCTAGCCTCAAGGATTTTGAGCAGAAACAAAGGCAGAAATGAGTAGTTGCAACAGAGATCAAATAGTCACTCTGGCTCTTTAAAGAAAATGTTTGCTAGTGCTTGAAATGCACCTTTGATTTCTAATTATTATATTGCAAATAACATTATCTTCTTAAACCTAATAAGACTCAGTTATTAAAGGACTATGTTCACAATATCAAAAAGTTAGCATTCTTCTTGTGTGAAAGAAGTGAAAGTCACTCAATCGTGTCTGACTCTTTTCAACCCCGTGGACTATACAGTCCATGGAATTCTCCAGGCCAGAATACTGAAGTGGGTAGCCTTTCCCTTCCCCAGGGGATCTTCCCANAGGATGCAGGATGCTTGGGGCTGGTGCACGGGGATGATCCAGAGAGATGATGTGGGGTGGGAGGTGGGAGGGGGATTCAGAATTGGGAGCTCGCATACACCTGTGGTGGATTCATGTCAATGTATAGCAAAACCAATACAGTATTGTAAAGTAGAATAAAGTAAAAATTAAAATAAAATAAAAATCAGAAACAAAAAAAAACCACATTTTTGCATCTATGAAAAATATAGTGGTCTAAAAATGTCATCAATAAATTAAGTTGAACATCTTCAAAGAAAGCATATCTTAGGTGGTATACACTTGGATGAGGAGTCGCTGTCTAGATGGAGATCACACTGAAGTAATAAGCATCCACGTCTGTCTATTACTCAAAATAGACCTATAGGAAGTCTCCTTTAACTAGTTCTTAAGGGAAAAATGTACATAACTTGCTTTCTCCTGAAGACACAGATAACACAATACAGCTTCAGGCCTCTAAGCCTGAGTCAGTCATCTGATATCCTCTTTAGAGTAAACCTAGTAGTAAACCTACTGGTTTCTTTGGTGCCTCAGACAGTAAAGAATCTGCCTACAGTGCAGGAGACCCAGATTTGACCCTGGGTCCAGAAAATCCCTTGAAGAAGGGAATGGCTACCCATTTCAGTATTCTTGCCTAGATAATTCCTTAGACAGAGGAGTCTGGCAGGCTACAGTCCATGGGATCACAAAGAGTCAGACACAACTGAAGCAACTTAGCACATGCACATACACAGACACACACACACTAGTGTCTTTACACATTGTTTGAAGCAGGAGCAAGATCTTTGAGAAATTACTTCATTAGACCCCAATCTTTCCAAGAAAGGGAAAGAAGTGGAAGCTTTCTCCCCAAAGTTTAGTTCTAGAAGTTAGTAAAAGTGTAATTGGATTATCAAAGTAGCTAAGTGGAGAATTTATTTTAGTCTGTTTAAAACATACATAGGGCATCCCTGGTGGCTCAGATGATAAAGTATCTGCCCACAATGAGGCAGACCCAGGTTCGATCCCTGGGTTGGGAATATCCCCTGGAGAAGGAAATGGCACCCCATTCCAGTACTCTTGCCTGGAAAATCCAATGGACAGAAGACCCTGGTAGGCTACAGTCCATGGGGTTGCAAAGAGTCGGATACAACTGAGCGACTTCACTTTCACTTTGCTAAAACATACATACACAGGAACAGCTTTAATTAAGCCTAAAAATGAGATTACTGCAGATGGTGATTGCTGCCATGAAATTAAAAGAGGCTTACTACTTGGAAGGAAAGTTATGACCAACCTAGACAGCATACTAAAAATNACTTTGCTAAAACATACATACACAGGAACAGCTTTAATTAAGCCTAAAAATGAGATTACTGCAGATGGTGATTGCTGCCATGAAATTAAAAGAGGCTTACTACTTGGAAGGAAAGTTATGACCAACCTAGACAGCATACTAAAAATCAGAGACATTACTTTGCCAACAAAGGTCCCTCTAGTCAAGGCTACGGTTTTTCCAGTAGTCATGTATGGATGTGAGAGTTGGACTGCAAAGAAAGCTGAGGGCCAAAGACCTGATGCTTTTGAATTGTGGTGTTGGAGAAGACTTTTGAGAGTCTCTTGAGCTGCAAGGAGACCCAACCAGTCCATCCTAAGGGAGATCAGTGTTGGGTGTCCATTGGAAGGACTGATGCTGAAGCTGAAACTCCAATACTTTGGCCACGTGATGGGAAGAGCTGACTCATTTGAAAAGACCCTGATGCTGGGAAAGATTGAGGGCAGGAGGAGAAGGGGATGACAGAGGATGAGATGGTTGGATAGCATCACCGACTCAATGGACATGAGATTGTGTAAACCTCAGGAGTTGGTGATGGACAGGGAGGCCTGGTGTGCAGCAGTCCTTGGGGTCCCAAAGAATTGGACACAGCTGAGTGACTGAACTGAACTGAAAAATGAGATCTAATTACTGGGGAAGATAAAGCTAATTTAGCTTATATTTTGTTACTGGCCCAGAGTGAGAGCACCCACAGGCTCTGTTCAACCCACCTTAAACTTCTGGGAAAGCAGTAAAGCTATAAAAAGTATGTTACCTAAATGTCTGAGACATATTAAGTAAATATGCTTCAACTCTCCTGGTTAAATGCTTGTTCACCCTTTTCTTCCCAAGGCTTCACCCAGGATCCTGTATCTTTCATCAGACATACTTCCCTCCCTCACTGAAGAAGTAGAATAATCTTTTTGTTGTTTTAAGGCAGAAGGAGTGGGAAATAAGAGGACATTTGATTTTGTTCTGTACCCATTTTAGTTGATGATTCCTTGTTATCTCTAGCTTTCTAATGGATGTAAGCTAATTGACATTCACACAGTAAAAATGTACTTCTGTAAAGAAACTGAATTAAAATTCCTCTATCTTTTATGAAACAGGATAACAAACTGTCTTTGTGTTGCAAGGATTATTTCCCTCCATGTGGACTTCCTCACACTGAATTGACAGAGTTCGAGAAATGAGAAAATTTTAACAAGTGCTTCCTAGCTACTCAACACTTGTTTAGTAGAATTGTCACTAGGCATCACTTCATTTGAACCCACCATACTGCCTGAGCCCCTTTTCATGCTATTTAGTAGGAATAAAAGTAAAAACTCTCTCAATAAGCAATAACTGCCCCCAGAAAAACCATGAGCTTCCTAAGTACAAAACACTTTAAATAAGATATGGGAAAAGTGGTTTAGTGCTAACAACCATTAAACCAGGTGGTAGTTTAGAAAGATCATGGAAATCCAACTGAATGATAGGAATTCAGAAAACCATATTATGGTTTAATAGTGCTATTAACGATTATGGAGTGACTAGAAAAATGAAGCAGGTGTTGTAGTCAATATCCTAATTCTCATCTGTAGTATCCTGTGTATATTTTTATCAGCACATTAAGAAACTAAAATACAGTAAAAGCAAGTATAGGGAAGAACAATGTGACAGATGGAGTGGATGATGAAGGAAATTTTTTAAAAGTCATATGAAGAAATTTTGAAAGATCAGGGAATGTTGAAATAGATCAAGAAAAGATTTAGAGAAAGCAAACAAAAATTTTTAAACACCTGAAAGTATACCATCCGAAAAAGAGCTTAAACTTGCCCTTTAGGAATCTACGTGAAGGAATAAGAGACATTGCATAAAAGTTTCAAATGTCAAGATTATTGTTCAGTATATAACAGCACATTTACTCATAATCCCAGATATTCAAAGTAGGAACCTGATGCTTCAGAACCTAGTGTGGTGAGCTGCTTCTCCCTGAAGATGTCCAAGCAGAGGCTGAAAAGTGGCTTTAAAGCTAAGTTTACTAGAGAGGAAAACCTGAGCAGGGTGGCAGACCTAGATGGACTTTAAGAAAATCCAGACTTGCCAATTTATCTTATAAGTAATTCCTCAGTAACACGCAACAGAAAAACATGTTCAAAATAAGCAAGACTATTTAAACATAAATCTAAAGACTTGCAATATTCAATTTGTGTATCAATGAATAGACACAATACAAACTGAGGATAGAAAATCATTCTGGAATAAATTTTTGTGTAAACCAGTTCAATTCAAAAATAACAGTTGAACATTGCCATGTTATAAGTTAATTGGAAGGCAAGAATTTTGTTTATTTTCATTAACAAATGCACACAAAGAAAAATAACTCTCCCTCCATAGAACATAGTAACTTTTAGATCTCTCTGTTTTAAGAATCTTGACATTAAAAGAAAAGCTCCCCTGGCTGCAGAAACCCGGAACAATAAATATGTTTTTATTAGCCACAAAATATTTTACTCTCATATTTCATGCATAAGAAAATGATATCTCCATTATATATAACAAAAAAAAATTAGAAGCAAATAATAAAACAGTTGATTAGATCAACAAACATCTACTATGTTCTGGAAGATCCTAAGTGAATGCAAGTGAAGGCTGGGTGCTTTCCTCTCACTCAGCATGTGGTGTAGACACTTCCTTTTTATCACCTCAGTCCTGTCCACAGCATTGCATTAGACCAGGCAGTAAGACTAGAATTATTTAGTGGTTTCAAGTTTGAAATTCTGGTTGTTTCACTAAATGCTTTTTAATGAATACCTAAATGCACTTCTTAATCCATAGTTTCTCTGTTTCTTGTTTTTTCTCACCTACTGATTAATATTTAAGTAAGAAACAATGCAATTCTTTTAACTGCCAGGTTTTATTTTTAATTCCCTTAGTTAGCTATTAATTTTTAAAAGAATTATCCTTGGATTACTGTTAAAGCAAAATTCTTACAGTCACCTTTCCTAGGAAAAGGATGACTTATTAGAGGAAGGGCTGAAATTTGCTAGTACATTAGAGCAGGTATGAATTTTAAAATGGGTTTTACTTATGTCAGGAATACAATACAAATGCAAATATTCCCTTNCCAGAGTGAGAGCACCCACAGGCTCTGTTCAACCCACCTTAAACTTCTGGGAAAGCAGTAAAGCTATAAAAAGTATGTTACCTAAATGTCTGAGACATATTAAGTAAATATGCTTCAACTCTCCTGGTTAAATGCTTGTTCACCCTTTTCTTCCCAAGGCTTCACCCAGGATCCTGTATCTTTCATCAGACATACTTCCCTCCCTCACTGAAGAAGTAGAATAATCTTTTTGTTGTTTTAAGGCAGAAGGAGTGGGAAATAAGAGGACATTTGATTTTGTTCTGTACCCATTTTAGTTGATGATTCCTTGTTATCTCTAGCTTTCTAATGGATGTAAGCTAATTGACATTCACACAGTTAAAATGTACTTCTGTAAAGAAACTGAATTAAAATTCCTCTATCTTTTATGAAACAGGATAACAAACTGTCTTTGTGTTGCAAGGATTATTTCCCTCCATGTGGACTTCCTCACACTGAATTGACAGAGTTCGAGAAATGAGAAAATTTTAACAAGTGCTTCCTAGCTACTCAACACTTGTTTAGTAGAATTGTCACTAGGCATCACTTCATTTGAACCCACCATACTGCCTGAGCCCCTTTTCATGCTATTTAGTAGGAATAAAAGTAAAAACTCTCTCAATAAGCAATAACTGCCCCCAGAAAAACCATGAGCTTCCTAAGTACAAAACACTTTAAATAAGATATGGGAAAAGTGGTTTAGTGCTAACAACCATTAAACCAGGTGGTAGTTTAGAAAGATCATGGAAATCCAACTGAATGATAGGAATTCAGAAAACCATATTATGGTTTAATAGTGCTATTAACGATTATGGAGTGACTAGAAAAATGAAGCAGGTGTTGTAGTCAATATCCTAATTCTCATCTGTAGTATCCTGTGTATATTTTTATCAGCACATTAAGAAACTAAAATACAGTAAAAGCAAGTATAGGGAAGAACAATGTGACAGATGGAGTGGATGATGAAGGAAATTTTTTAAAAGTCATATGAAGAAATTTTGAAAGATCAGGGAATGTTGAAATAGATCAAGAAAAGATTTAGAGAAAGCAAACAAAAATTTTTAAACACCTGAAAGTATACCATCCGAAAAAGAGCTTAAACTTGCCCTTTAGGAATCTACGTGAAGGAATAAGAGACATTGCATAAAAGTTTCAAATGTCAAGATTATTGTTCAGTATATAACAGCACATTTACTCATAATCCCAGATATTCAAAGTAGGAACCTGATGCTTCAGAACCTAGTGTGGTGAGCTGCTTCTCCCTGAAGATGTCCAAGCAGAGGCTGAAAAGTGGCTTTAAAGCTAAGTTTACTAGAGAGGAAAACCTGAGCAGGGTGGCAGACCTAGATGGACTTTAAGAAAATCCAGACTTGCCAATTTATCTTATAAGTAATTCCTCAGTAACACGCAACAGAAAAACATGTTCAAAATAAGCAAGACTATTTAAACATAAATCTAAAGACTTGCAATATTCAATTTGTGTATCAATGAATAGACACAATACAAACTGAGGATAGAAAATCATTCTGGAATAAATTTTTGTGTAAACCAGTTCAATTCAAAAATAACAGTTGAACATTGCCATGTTATAAGTTAATTGGAAGGCAAGAATTTTGTTTATTTTCATTAACAAATGCACACAAAGAAAAATAACTCTCCCTCCATAGAACATAGTAACTTTTAGATCTCTCTGTTTTAAGAATCTTGACATTAAAAGAAAAGCTCCCCTGGCTGCAGAAACCCGGAACAATAAATATGTTTTTATTAGCCACAAAATATTTTACTCTCATATTTCATGCATAAGAAAATGATATCTCCATTAAATATAACAAAAAAAAATTAGAAGCAAATAATAAAACAGTTGATTAGATCAACAAACATCTACTATGTTCTGGAAGATCCTAAGTGAATGCAAGTGAAGGCTGGGTGCTTTCCTCTCACTCAGCATGTGGTGTAGACACTTCCTTTTTATCACCTCAGTCCTGTCCACAGCATTGCATTAGACCAGGCAGTAAGACTAGAATTATTTAGTGGTTTCAAGTTTGAAATTCTGGTTGTTTCACTAAATGCTTTTTAATGAATACCTAAATGCACTTCTTAATCCATAGTTTCTCTGTTTCTTGTTTTTTCTCACCTACTGATTAATATTTAAGTAAGAAACAATGCAATTCTTTTAACTGCCAGGTTTTATTTTTAATTCCCTTAGTTAGCTATTAATTTTTAAAAGAATTATCCTTGGATTACTGTTAAAGCAAAATTCTTACAGTCACCTTTCCTAGGAAAAGGATGACTTATTAGAGGAAGGGCTGAAATTTGCTAGTACATTAGAGCAGGTATGAATTTTAAAATGGGTTTTACTTATGTCAGGAATACAATACAAATGCAAATATTCCCTTGTGTAAAATAACAGCAAATGAAAGGAAATGAAACATAAACTACTGATTCGACTGATTGCAATCAATGCTAGTAAGGATGTAGAAATAGATGGTTTAGAAATTTTCAAGAAAGTTAAATGACACTAATCCATTCTCTAGAGAAGTTTGATATGTCCTCAATAGATTCACCTATCGATGGACCTTTATTTATATCCTATAATTAATGTCCTATTCAAAATACATATTTTATTACCTCTAGCAATAAATTAATTAAAAATAAATGAAATTTTAGGGGAAAAGTTAGTAATTTTTCAAATTTTTCATTTTTATGTCTTCTGCTTTATTTCCACAACCCTTCCATCAACCCTGGGATTTCTTTTGGAAGGAATGATGCTAAAGCTGAAACTCCAGTACTTTGGCCACCTCATGCGAAGAGGTGACTCATTGGAAAAGACTCTGATGCTGGGAGGGATTAGGGGCAGGAGGAGAAGGGGACGACCGAGAATGAGATGGCTGGATGGCATCACGGACTCGATGAACGTGAGTCTGAGTGAACTCCGAGAGATGGTGATGAACAGGGAGGCCTGGCGTGCTGCAATTCATGGGGTCGCAAAGAGTCGGACACGACTGAGCGACTGAACTGAACTGAACTGAACTTCCCTCGCTTACCAAAGGTTGAAGTTGGCTTCTGAAAATTAGTGGCATAGCGTATCTTAAACAAATGTAGTTAATAGACTATTGTATCCTTTCAGAAATTCTTCCTAACTGCACGATATTTCTCACAATTATGGTATTAATAGGAAAAGATAACATTTTGGTTTGTATAATTACAATTGATTTGCTTTCACTTTTCAAATATACTTTCAAAGTAGGGCTGTTCTCTGGTGTTACTACTTTATCAGGTTCACAGGCATTTTTGCAAAGTGATTTTGATCTTAGTCAGGACTGTTCAAATAAAATGGATTGATAATCAATAAAAGAAAATCCTAAATGAATTATTTTGATCTATATATTGGTTTAAGTATTTGTCCTAATAGCACACTCTCAAAGAGCATATCTGAAACCCATGTTTCATTTTATAAAACGACATTAGGAAAGTAAGACAGAGTTTGTGATATATTTATGAGGTTTATAACTTTATACTGAGTTGTAAATATGGCTTACGCCTGGCTTCAGAATTCCTTGCATAATCATATTAGATGCCTTCTTAGTGATACACATATCCCAGATATTAACAACACATACACGAAAAAATAATGAAAATAATTTTTTGCTGTCTTTTTTTGTTTTGTTTTTTATCTAATGAACATTGGTGCATGGGTTTTGCAAGTGTGGCCAAATCAGACCTGAAGAATTCTTAAATGATGGGAGAGGACAAAAGAAGACAAGGAAATAATTTTCTTTTCTCCTTTGAAATTTGACTGTATGTAGTTAATGGATTTAAGCAATCGACAGTGTATGATTTACATCAATTCACCTCTTTCTGGAACCATTCATTAAAATGAACTGTAGCTTTATTATTATTTTTTTGCTTTGTTTTGTATGACATGGTTTACTTTTCTTAAGCATATTTCAAATCACATTATGCTACTGCTTGGATTACAATAGCAAGTTGACCTTGCTTTGACCAAATATAGATCATGGGATGGGCTTCCAAGGTGGATCAGTGGTAAAGAATCTGCCTGCAAGAGCCACTGGGTTTGATCCCTGGGAGATGCAGGTTTGATCCCTGGGTCAGGAAGAGCTCCTGGAGGAGGAAATGGCAACCCACTCCAGTATTCTTGCCTGGAAAATCCCATTGACAAAAAGAGTCTGGCATGTTGCATTCCATGGGGTCTCAAAGAGTCGGACACAACTGAGTGACTGAACTGAAAAAGAATGAAAACTTCTATCTTGACTTCCCAAGCAAACATAGGGATGTGACAAGCCTTGCAGAGATATGAGAACATCCAGATGCAATACAGCAGCTATAGAACTGACATGGTGATGAAGCACCTCTTCACAAGTGGTTGAAATAGACCCCCTGATTTCCCGCAACTACCAACATTTTTATAGGGTATTCCAAATATTTTCTGAGACTCTGAGGGAGGCATCAAAGGGGAACAGAAAGAGAGAGAGCTGCTGGAAATGAAGAGGTGTGAAAGACTGAAAAAGAGATTGTAACCTCTAAGGACTTAAAGACTAAACACCAAATAAATAATGCAGATAGCTTGAGCAATTCTAGTTGGTTTAGAGCTCAAGTATAAAAACAACTCAACAGATGGTTCCCTCCTCTAGTGCCTGAACCCTATTTTTGTCAGGAAGAATTTAGATGGGTATAGAGAAATCCATTTGACTGTGAAATTCTAAATCTATGACAAATCCCTCTACTTAGGTTTCAGATAGTCTTAAATTTTACTAATAGATTCAAATGAAAATAGTTGTGTTTTAAATCCAAGTTTGTGGCCTATGAAAATCCATACTCTATGAAAGGATATGTAAAACATGGCAGAAGAGTGACCTATAGAGCATTACTCAAATTCACCACATTGTTTTTCATTAGTCATTAAAACACGATTTTATTTTTCAAGTTCCAATTAGCCAAATATATCTTCACATGTAAGGTGAGAAAAATGAATTGAGCAGGCGAAGTGACTTGCTCAATTTGTGGGTAAGCAGAACCTAAGCCTCTACATTAAGACCTAATGGTCTTTCTAGTTTTCTTTCACTTTCCCATGTTAAGTGTCAAAATTCATCTTAAGTTTCTAGCAAATAGCCCTACCTTAATACAACTACTGAGTTAAAAAATTGGCAAAAATAAATCATTTGTCTGAAAACCAGAGCCATTGCTTTGGCTTCAGTTCAGTTCA
Source organism: Neotragus pygmaeus (assembly GCA_006410875.1). Taxonomy (NCBI): domain Eukaryota; kingdom Metazoa; phylum Chordata; class Mammalia; order Artiodactyla; family Bovidae; genus Neotragus; species Neotragus pygmaeus. The sequence goes on along the minus strand of SJYV01005436.1, from coordinate 57,508 downwards.
GTTCAGTTCAATCACTCAGTCGTGTCCAACTCTTTGCAACCCCATGAATCGCAGCACGCCAGGCCTCCCTGTCCATCACCAATTCCCGGAGTTCACTCAAACTCATGTCCATCGAGTCGATGATGCCATCCAGCCATCTGTCGTCCCCTTCTCCTCCTGCCGCCAACCCCTCCCAGCATCAGAGACTTTTCCAATGAGTCAACTCTTCTCATGAGGTGGCCAAAGTATTGGAGTTTCAGCTTTAGCATCATTCCTTCCAATGAACACCCAGGACTGATCTCATTTAGAATGGACTAGTTGGATCTCCTTGCAGTCCAAGCTTACTAACATCAAAGAAACCACAAAGAGGTTAACAACACATTCTAGTTTAATATGGATATAATTATCTGGTGGAGAAGGAAATGGCAACCAATTCCAATATTCTTGCCTGAAAAATCCACGGACAGGGGAGCCTAGTGGGCTAAAGTCCATGGAGTCACAAAAAGTCAGACATGCCTTAGCAACTAAGCACATAATTATATGAACATTTATCTATATATTATATGTATATGATGGAGAAGAAAATGGCAACCCACTCCAGTGTTCTTGCCTGGACCATCCCATGAACAGAGGAGCCCGGAGAGGCTGCAGACCATTGGGCTGCAAAAGAGTTGGTCACGACCGAGTGACTCAACAATAGGTATGTGAAGAGCAAATGCATTTTGAAAACCTCACAAATATTTATTATTTTCATCAATTTTAGCATTATTTTTCAAGGTTAAGTATTGGTTAGAAAACTGAATGATCCTAATCTTCAATAAATCCCAATATTATAGCAAGTATAGCATATACTATACTTGCTATAGCATATACTATAGCATATAAAAGAACCAAATTCTGTATAGCACTGTCCCAAAGTGTAAAATGATATATGGCCTTGGGAATCATCACTGCATATTTTAGAAAATAAAATCTTTTTTTTTTTCTTGAATGTATTTGTGNCAAGTATAGCATATACTATACTTGCTATAGCATATACTATAGCATATAAAAGAACCAAATTCTGTATAGCACTGTCCCAAAGTGTAAAATGATATATGGCCTTGGGAATCATCACTGCATATTTTAGAAAATAAAATCTTTTTTTTTTTTCTTGAATGTATTTGTGTAGTAAAATCATTTAATTATAGTGTGTAAATATGTATATAAAGACTTCAATGAGAACTCAAGAATCTCTCTGAAATTTCACCTAGAGTGAGATTGTAGATAAAATACAAGGCATTTTTATGCTGGGTGTGAAAAAGCTGACTAAAATATTTACGTATTAATATCCCATTGCAAAGATCACTGTTAGCTCATTGGCCTTAAATTATTCACTAGGTTCAATGGTTATTATTTTTGGCTGCTGCAGTCAGACCTTATAAATATATTTCTAAGGTCACACACTACTTTTCATCTAAATCTTTCTCCGCCTTTTCTCTTTTAAACATGAACATTAAGTAAAATTACCTGACATTCAACCTTCGTGAGTCAAACACTTTTTAGACCACAAACGAAACTACAAGGATATCTTTTTAAAAATATTATTCCAAGGGTGATCCAGAAGTCAGGAAATTGGGGATTTTAGCAGCAACTTTAATAAATATTATTTGTTTAAATGGCAATCACACAGTAGTTCTTTTGTTTGAGAACAAATATATCATATCAAAACATAGCTTCCAAATAGGGGATTTTAGATTACATGGAGATCATGAACTTAAATAGATACTTTATCTTTCTATGTTTCTAGCTGCCTATTGACTGAGTTTTGGTATATCTCTCTCGAATATGGGTCTCCCACATCACTGTGAATCTGGAAGATCTTTTCATTTTGCCCCACTCAACTTTTACTCTGCTTTGAATTCAAACACAGTAAAGGATACATTTTCGCACCATGGGGGTGTAAAGACCTGCTGAGCTTATCCTGATTCAGATCAAAGAGTCAATGTAGAATTTAGAAACATCTGTCCCCGTGACTTAAGAACAAGTTTGGGAGCCTAAGAGATGGAACTAAACTCTTGACCTCTGATTGATCTTGGAAAGTCAGTTCACATTTATGTTTCAATCAGGTTACCTGTAATGTTAAGTAACCTTATATTGCCACCCACAAGGGAATTTGGTCAATGAAGGGTATTTCATCCTAGATAATGTGCAGTACACTTTTCAACTCTTGCTGATCTGGGATTTCTCTCTGAATCAAATGCTATGTCATTTTTCTCTGCTTCCCTATGCCTCTAAATACTTATGCTTGACTACAATGCATTTTTTCTGTGTTCAACCCTCCAATTTATATTTAATTGTTAATTTATTAGATAAGTATTTATGACTGCTAACTAGGTACTAGGCAATATTAACAATGTTTCCCTTTCCAGGCCCAGAACAAGTCCCTCAACCTCAAGAAATGTTTGCTTTTCTGGTTCAATCCCATTTCTATTTTGAATGCAAAATTCTGTTTCACTGCTTCCATCCAGTTCTTACATTGACTTTCTCTCCTCTTATTCCCAACTGCCATGACCACCTTCTCAAACTTCTTCCTTGGCTCATGAATCTTATTTTCATTTCTTCTTTGGTTCACCAAAGAGCCATAAGACTGGCTACCAAATGAATAGGCTGCATTTTAAGGCATAACTTCAAAAGTGTGAACACTTGGTGGATAAGAAGGACTTATCCTAAAACAGAAATGACAGACATGTGCTCACTAGGGGAAAAGATGTTACTCAATTAAAAAGTAGGATAAGGAAAGACAAGGTTGAATAGAATCTAGAAATCTAAAAATCAGAAGAAAAAGAGAACACAAAAGTAAATCCAACAATTAATTTTGAAGAACCTACTTTATAATAGGCCCTAAGTTATGTCCTGTAGATACAGAAGAACCTACTTTATAGTAGGCCCAAGTTATGTCCTGTAGATATAGAATAAATAGTCATGGAATTTAACCTTAAGTATTAAAATTCTAAGCTAACATGTAGACACATTGAAAAGCATTCAATGGATGGATCAATGTTCTCTATAATAGATTTTTATATATTCATTCACATTTTGGATAAAATATCTCTCAAAAATATCTAACTTCGTTTACTTTGATTTTATGATTACCAAACAACCACATAATTATCCCCCAAGATACCATAAATTAGAAAGCAGATACTTTAGACCACAACACAAATATTAGTAGAATTATATATTTTTTATAGTTAATAAATTAACGTGCTGACTTATGTATCATAAAGTGAAAGTGAAATTTGCTCAGTCATGTCCATCTCCTTGCGACCCCATGGACTATACAGTCCATGGAATTCTCCAGGCCAGATACTGGAGTGTGTAGCCTTTCCCTTCTCCAGGGGATCTTCCCAACCCAGGGATCAAACCCAGGTCTCCNATTAACGTGCTGACTTATGTATCATAAAGTGAAAGTGAAATTTGCTCAGTCATGTCCATCTCCTTGCGACCCCATGGACTATACAGTCCATGGAATTCTCCAGGCCAGATACTGGAGTGTGTAGCCTTTCCCTTCTCCAGGGGATCTTCCCAACCCAGGGATCAAACCCAGGTCTCCCTCATTGTGGGGGGATTTTTTACCAGCTGAGCCACAAGCAAAACCCAAGAATACTGGAGTAGGTAGCCTCTCCCTTCTTCAGTGGATCTTTCCGAATTGAACAGGGGTCTCCTGCATTGCAGGCAGATTCTTTACTAGCTGAGCTACCAGGGAAACCCCTATATACCGTAACCTGTTAGTTAAGTGAGAACCAGAAATATGTTCTGCAGAGACAATATTCTATGCAGATCCTGAGGAGAATTAAGCAGCCAGCATGGCTCACTTTCACTTTCTGTGTTTTCTAATTTCACTATCAGATGCCATAGAGGCTGACCTCTCCTTTGATAGGTAACATCCTGCAGATAAAACAGATTCTGGTACCGGACCACCTGACTTCTCATTCTTGTTGTACCATCTAAATGCTGTATATCCTTAAGATAATTAGTTGATCTTTTTAATTCTTCCATTACCTCATCTGAGAAGTAGGGTAAACTATTAAATTAGGTCTTTGGACTGTTGATAGGATTAAATGATGTAATATATGAATTATTTTAGAACATTTCTGTTTATAATATTTAATTCTTGTTAGGTTTATTTCCTGCAAATATGTGTCTTCAAGTCTGTCTCTCTAATTTTCATATAACCAAATGTTATTTATACTTCAATACCTCAGCTTATATATTGTGAGATATATAAAAAAGAGTGAATATCATACATAAATAGATGTGAGATCCTTGACATCACTCTAGGCAATGATTTTTTACACAAAAAGGGACAGCAAGAAAAGCAAAAATAAAGTGGGATTACATTTAAAAAAAAAAAAAAAGCTCTACTCAGTGAAGGAAACTATCAACAAAACAAAAAAGTAATGTATAGAATGGAAGAAGATATTTGCAGGTTTACATTTACACTTAACCTCAGTCAGGAACCAAAAAGAGGCTGCCAACATAGGAGCATGTTAGTTCTCTTCAAGGGCACTAGTTTGTGGGCATCTCACTTTATCTCTTCCTTCTTGCAATTGCATCAAGGCTGACTTTCTCTATTGAAGGGGTAATATGGGCTCTTTTAATCTCATGGATAGAAAGAATTCTAGCCCTGAATAAACTGAGTCAAAACTTGTAGTTAAAATTTGGATGCAGAGGTAGTCTTGATATTGTAAGCAAGAAAATTGTAAAGGTTTAGAAATGAGCAATCATGTCTTTAACTTTTCTTTCTTCTCCATTTACCTGACTAGTTATATTATTTTAAAATGAAGAAAAATAAACAATTGAGTGATATCCTAGTGATTAAGAGTATTAACCGAGAATAAGAACTTTGATCTAGTTTCAACTACATCTTACACTTGTTTAGACTTTAGACAGGTTGTTAAACCTCTTTACTTTGATTTATTAATTTGTTTGACAAGGATAATGAATAGTAACTTCATCCATGGGATTGTAAGGATTAAATAAACTAATACATAAAACCCTTGGACAGCAGTTTGCATATGTTGTTGTTGTTTGTTGCTAAATTGTGTCCAACTCTTTTTTGACTCCATGGACTATAGCCTGCCAAGCACCTTTGTTCATGGAATTTTCCCAGACAAGAATACTGGAGTGGGTTGCCATTTCCTTAGATCCAGGGGATCTAAGCATTCAGTAAATGTAAGATATATTGTTGTTTTCAAATGCTGTGTCTAGTAGAGGACATGGTCTCCAGTTCATGGTTCATAAATACAGATTGAAAGAGAAAGTCACTCCGTTGTGTACAACTCTTTGTGATCCCATGGACTATGTGGCAAGTCAGGCTCCTCTGTCCATGAAATTCTCCAGGCCAGAATATTGGAAGGGGTAGCCATTCCCCTTCTCCAGGAGATCTTCCCAACCCAGGGATCAAACCTAGATTTCTCACATTGCAGGCAGATTCTTTCCATCGGAGCCATGAGGGAAGCCCAAGAATTCTGGAGTAGGTAGGCTTTCCCTTCTCCAGGGGATCCTTCCCAACACAGGAATCAAACCAAGGTCTCTGGCATTGCCAGTGGATTCTTTACCAGCTGAGCTACCAGAGAAAGCTTAAATACAGATTATCTTCTCTATCTTTTCTCTAAGCTATTTATTATTTTTGGTCAATGTATATGAATCTATATTTCTATGCTTTTTTAAAACAACTATCTTTGATTTTCTACACATAAACTTACTTTCTCTTTTCATTGAAAACTTTCCTGTAAAACAAAGTTTTCACTTAACCATACTGAACAAAGTAACTGATCAAATCTATTTCTCGTGAGTTCTGCATAGTTAACATTCTTGTAATTTCTAATATTTGTTTATATCAATAGTATAAATAACAATAGTAATAATGTTAAAAATATTATAAATCTGTATAACAGATTTATGTAAGATAAGTGAATGAGAGAGTCATTTCCTAGGCAGGTTGATAAGAAGTCTAGTGGTCCCCAAGGAGAGAAGGGTCTGGAATTCTCAAGGAGGAAGGAAGGACAAACTTTTTTCCTTCTCTACATTCCTTGAGATTATATAACAACAATGTATTATGCCTGAGGACAGTCTCTGGATTAAACCTTCTGGCTAATTCTGTTATCTTAAAATGTAAATTATGGGAGTAGGTCTGGTAAGGCCTTTACAACCTCCAGACATTCTTTGGATTCATTGGAGAGTACATAACTTCATTGTTAACACCAACAAGGGATACTCCTTCTGCCCCCTTCTGATGCCTATGTCAGAAGCTTTCTCTATCTCCTTTATACTTTAATAAAACCTTGTTGCACAAAAGCTCTGAGCGATCAAGCCTCGTCTCTGGCCCTGGATTGAATTCTTCTCCTCTGGAGGCCAAGAATCCCGGCATCGTAATTCAACAACAACCTTTCATGAACATACTTCATTTTAGAATATAAACTTGAATATTTCTCTGAGAATTGCATATGGCTTTGTCCATATATGACTGAGCGACTTCACTTTCACTTTTCACTTTCATGCATTGGAGAAGGTAAAGGCAACCCACTCCAGTGTTCTTGCCGGGAGAATCCCAGGGACGGGGGAGCCTGGTGGACTGCCATCTATGGGGTCGCACTTAGCAGCAGCTAACTTAGCAGTTACTTAACTTAACTTAACTCCATATTAGCAAAATGATTGGCATTTTTCTCCCTGTTAGACAAGAGAATCATGGAACAAAATGAACAAAATGAAAGTAATGAGTTTGGCACTAATTTAAGAAAATTAAATAGAGTTTGCTAACTGGATTTGAGTTTTCTACAATTAGATTATGTTAAAATTTATGTAAACAACTTTGTGGATCTATACATCTAGGACTCAAAGTTTTATGTCAATGGAAAAGGACCATAAGGTGAAAATAGATCAATTATGGGCAAGCTTCCTATTGATAGATTTAGCTATACATCTTAGATAAAATTAAGCTGTGATATTTTATTGTACTATTTTAATATTTTTTAGTATTAATATATATGTATTTTTCAATACCAGTGAATTAGTTTAGCATTCTTTCTGCAAAACTCCAGCTGAAATTCAGGAAGGGTGCAAAACATTGGGTGAGTATGATACTTTTCATCAGAAATATTAAAGTGTACAGTGAACTAACATAAATGCTTCAAAAACAGTCTCTATTGCCAATCTCAGCTAATCTCTTCTGAGGCAGCATGGCTAATCTCCCTTAATCATACTAAATTTGGGTTCTTAGAAATACATAAAATTTTATGGTGATGGCTATGAAAAGAAAATTAATATCACCACAGAAATAATGTCATACAAAATTACGCAGCTCCTGGCATGTTTTAGCTCCTCAATATATACTAAACAAAAAAAAAGACAGAGTTTGTTTGTTTTTGAGAAATTGAAAATAAAAATACCTAGCCTATGTTAAACTTCTAATATAAAACTTGAATAGGTCTTTACTCATTTGCAAAGAATACACCACCAAATCCTTTGAATCTAAGTATCTGTTGAATTGTCAGTTAATACAAGAAACTAGAATCTGAAACTCACNTAAAAATACCTAGCCTATGTTAAACTTCTAATATAAAACTTGAATAGGTCTTTACTCATTTGCAAAGAATACACCACCAAATCCTTTGAATCTAAGTATCTGTTGAATTGTCAGTTAATACAAGAAACTAGAATCTGAAACTCACACTTATATCCTTCAGATATTCTGAGCAATATTTTTTTCCCCTTGACTAAAGATAGAATTTCTACTAAGCACAAATTTATTTTCTAGTTAGATATGAAAGGTACAGTCTTAGACTATGAATTGAAAAGCACAACTTGGAGAATTCTATGACTCAGCTCTAAGACACTTTGTTGCACGGGAGACATGGAGTGTCATTTTAAATGTGTAAGTGGCATGATAAACCTCCCACCCTTCTAAGAATAGAGCTATCACTGGACCCTGTTATCTCACAACCCCAAGGTACGATATGATAATGATACCATTTAGCATCAGTGCTGAAGTAAGGGAGGGAAAAAAAAAAGGAAGAGCTGCAAGCATTTTAACTAGAAAGAAAATCAAATTAAAATATTAATTTACTGATTAATATAACATTAGCTGACCTATTTTCTCCAGCTTGTTAAACAACAAAGACTTGTGAAACTAAATAACTGCCTAAAAGATAAATGTTTTAAGAATTCCCAGGGACATGTTTAGCTCCTTTTTAAACATTATTAAAGATATGCCTTGCATGTATCAGGCAGTTTTATGCTTTCTGTGCTAAAACATCCTGTTTACATTTATTAATGCAGTCTAAAGAATTGGAATTTGCCTCGGAGTCCCCTCTTGTTTCAAAACTAAGGCCAATAGATGTCAGTCAGTTTTCTTGCCCTGAGTGACTCACTGCAGAATTTACAAGAATGCAAATTCTTCTGAGAAAGTGAATCAGGTCACACTTGGAAATTTATTTTCTTAAACTGTTCATAAATTGAGATAATATTGATTTTAGAAATAGACACCAGCAGGCTGCTGTCCACGTGCTCACAGCCCCAGGACCTCAGAAATGCAAGCTGGTCTTCAAAGAAGTGTATTGAAACGAAGGAGGGCTGGCTTTTCTGCTGAGAGACTTGAGTTCTTAGTACAATTCTGTTCCAAATAGCACGCACTACTAAATCACATTTTTCTTTGTAAAGTTCAAGGATTTTAGGTTTTCAAGGTTTTTCTGAGTCTTTCTTAAACTCCTAAAGTGTAAACAGTCTGATCAACTGAGAAATAAAACTCGCTTAGATTCATCGCATCCTGATGCATTTTCCGAAGAAACCTGAATGATTTTTGTAAATTAATCTAATGAGAAGCTATTAGAGACAAGTAGATGGTGATGAGGGGGTTTAGTCAATGAAATATAGATGCTAAAATCTTGGTAAAGAGATGAAGTAGGGTTACCCAAGTGAAATATTTTTGAGACTATTGAAAAGAAAAGGTCTAAATGACCTTTCTAAATGACTTTTCTTAGCTCTTCAGAATATTTTGTTGATTACTCATTAACATAATTTGGGAGATAATGCTAACTTTTTGCTTAACATTTTTATTGCACCTATATCCTTTATTGAACTTCCCTTGTGGCTCAGTGGTAAAGAATCTGCCTGCCAGTGCTGGAGACTCAGGTTAGATTCTTGGGTTGGCAAGATTCTCTGGAGGAGGAAATGGCAACTCACTCCAGTATTCTTGCCTGAGAAATCCCATAGACAGAGGAGCTTGGCAGGCTACAATCCATCAGGTTGCAAGAGAATGAGACACAACTTAGTAACTCAACAACGACGACGACAACAAAAACAGTATCCTTTATCACAAAGAATAATTCAGTTTTAAAAACCAGTTTCCACTGTTAGGGACTCTTCCAAATGTCCTCGAAATTTAATGAAGGTTAGGAGTCCCTCCCTAAGTTTTAATGACTGTATTAAACCAAAAAATCTACAGAGTTATAAATTTCCTCTATTAATTCATTTGGTCTAAGTTTCATTTCTATAACACATGTTTGAAGAAACATTTTTCTTTTCTTCAATTACCATAATAGTTTGTTGCTTTTTGGTAAACATCCCATGCAATTTCAGAATCTTTGTTCTTTAGTTTCAATATATAGAATATCCCTGGAGTCCCTCTGAGATGTGAGGTTTTGTGTCAACCATCAGGTTATTTTTCAACTGGAACCTTCTTTCTTTCTTCTATGCTTGTGTCCTCTTTCTCTCTCTCTCGCTCTCTTTATCTCTCTCTCACACACAGAGACACAAACACATCTTTTGATAATTAATTAGAATGAGTACCTGCCTTTTCAAACAACACAAGAGAAGACTCTACACATTGACATCACCAGATGATCAACAACCAAAATCAGACTGATTATATTCTTTGCAGCCAAAGATGAAGAAGATCAGGAGGTGACTGTGGCTCAGATCATGAACTCCTTATTGCCAAATTCAGACTTAAATTGAAGAAAGTAGNCAACAACCAAAATCAGACTGATTATATTCTTTGCAGCCAAAGATGAAGAAGATCAGGAGGTGACTGTGGCTCAGATCATGAACTCCTTATTGCCAAATTCAGACTTAAATTGAAGAAAGTAGGAAAACCACTAGACCATGCAGGTATAATCTAAATCAAATCCCTTACGATTATACACTGGAAGTGGGAAATAGATTTAAGGGGCTAGATCTGATAGAGTGCCTAAAGAACTATGGACAGAGGTTCGTGTATTGTAGAGGAGACAGGGAACAAGACCATCCCTAAGAAAAAAGAAATGCAAAAAAGCAAAATAGCTGTCTGAGGAGGCCTTAAAATTGCTGTGAAAAGAAGAGATGAGAAAAACAAAGGAGAAAAGGAAAGATATACCCATTTGAATGCAGAGTTCCAAAGAATAGCAAGGAGAGAGAAGATCAGTGGAAAGAAATAGGAACACAATAGAACTGCAAAGCCTAGAGATCTCTAAAAGAAATTTAGAGATACCAAGGGAACATATCATGAAAAGATGGGCTCGATAAAGGACAGAAATGGTATGGACTTAACTGAAGCAGAAAATATTAAGNATCAGTGGAAAGAAATAGGAACACAATAGAACTGCAAAGCCTAGAGATCTCTAAAAGAAATTTAGAGATACCAAGGGAACATATCATGAAAAGATGGGCTCGATAAAGGACAGAAATGGTATGGACTTAACTGAAGCAGAAAATATTAAGAAGAGGTGGCAAGACTACACAGAAGAACTGTACAAAAAAGATCTTCACGACCCAGATGATCTCGATGGTGTGATCACTCACCTAGAGTCAGACATCTTGGAATGTGAAGTCAAGTGGGCCTGAGGAAGCATCGCTATGAAGAAAGCTNCATGGAACAACAGACTGTTTCCCAATAGGAAAAGGAGTCCATCAAGGCTGTATATTGGTCACTCTGCTTATTTAACTTATATGCAGAGTACAACATGAGAAACACTGGGCTGGAAGAAGCACAATCTGTAATCAAGATTGCAGGGAGAAATATCAATAACCTCAGATATGCAGAAGACACCACCCTTATGACAGAGAGTGAAGAGGAACTAAGGAGCCTCTTGATGGAAATGAAAGAGGAGAGTGCAAAAGTTGGGTTAAAGCTCAACATTCAGAAAACGAAGATCATCGCATCCGGTCCCATCACTTCATGGCAAATACATGAGGAAACAGTGGAAACTGTGGCAAACTTTATTTTGGGGGCCTCTAAAATCACTGCAGATGGTGACCTCAGCCATGAAATTAAAATACACTTTCTCCTTGGAAGGAAGGTTATGACGAACCGAGATTGCATATTAAAAAGCAGAGACATTACTTTGCCAGCCAAGGTCCATCTAGTCAAGGCTATGGTTTTTCCAGTGGTCATGTATGGGTGTAAGAGTTAGACTATAAAGAAAGCTAAGTGCCAAAGAATTGATGCTTTTGAACTGTGGTGTTGGAGAAGACTCTTGAGAGTCCTTTGGACTGNCCCCCCCCCCCGAAAAATAAATTCTGCCACTGTTTCCACTGTTTCCCCATCTATTTTCCATGAAGTGATGGGACGAATGCCATGATCTTAGTTTTCTGAATGTTTTCTATTACCCCCTTATCCCCTTCTCCTTCCTCCTTTCCTGTGCCTCCCCTACCTTTAGAAATTCTAAACATTGATTATGTACTTGTTACTTGCCAATTATTTAACTAGATAACTTATACGTGATACCATGTACATTCCTTAAAATCATATTATGAAGATTTTATAATCTTTATTTTTAAGCTGAGAAGTGCGAGTCTCTAAGAGATTGAGCCATTAATACGAATCGAGCTAGATGTCTCTTCAGGCGTCCCTGGTGGCTTAGTAGAAAAGAATCTCCCTGCCAATGCAGGAAATATGAGTTCAATTCTTGGGTCAGAAAGATACCCTGGAGAAGAAAATGACAACCCACTCCAGTATTCTTGCCTGGAAAACCTCATGGACAGAGGAGCTTGGTGGACACAGTACATAGGATCATAAAGAGTTGGACATGAGTTAGCAACTAATTAGAAGCAGGAACAGAAGTCTTCTCACCACATTGAAAAAATAAAAAATGAAGATGTACAAAGGAAATAAAAGTTTTCAAAATGATATCATCAGTGTCACAGGGAACACTCTTCTGTTGTGTGCATCCCCATTCATGTGCACCAAGGAATGATGGTGCATAGTTGTTTATATAAATATAATATGTGTCAATGATAAGACTTACTTAGATATCATAGTGTTCATGCAAAAACAAAGGCCCATAATCTATACTTTATGTTGGTTTTCATTTTATAAAAGTCTTAGCCTGGAAATCCAGTGAATTATTCCCAGTTATATAGCAACCACCTGACAGGCATAACTAACTGGATCAAAGCAATGAATATACGTTTCTGTTAACCTGTAATGTTTTTCACAAGTAGAACTCCATGATTCTAGGTAACATCTTTAAATAATCTGAATCATAACATAACACCTGAACTGATCATTAATTCCCATATTTTAACTTAGGGGGCTTCCTCAGTGGGTCAGCAGTATAGAATCTGCCTGCATTGCAGGAGATACAGGAGAAGCAGGTTTGATACCTGGGTTGGGAAGATACCCTGGAACAGGGCGTGGCTACTCCTTCCAGTATTCTTGCCTGGAGAATCTCGTGGATAGAGGAGCCTGCCAGGCTACAGTCCACAGGGGCACAAAAAGTCTGACATGACTGAACACACACAACCTGAGTTAAAATCTGATGTAAAAAATATGAAACCTTGATTTAGTTATATCCCTTAGTAACTCTTTTTCATAGGCCAATTTTATATGACTTTTTGCAATTTTTTGTTTATATTTTTAGTGAACTAAGAGTCAGACACGACTGAGTGATTGAACTGAACTGAACTGAACAAGCGTTTAAGCACAGGGTTAAATGAATAATAAAATGAGCAATCTATGTAATCACTACTTAGCAAAAGTATAGAACATTGATGATCACACCAGAAGGCTACTTTAAGCCCACTCCCAGTCACTTTCCTTTTTCCTATCCAAAAGCGAATACTCAATTTTTAACATTATTAATTTTCCCATTTTTGGAGTATATAAAAAATGGAATTATATAATATTTGTGTTTAGTTCATTTCCCTCAATATTATATTTATAGAATTCATCCTTTTTTTTTGAGTGTAGCTATATAGCATTTTATTATTGTACAGTATTCTGTTAAATAAATATTTCACTATTTATTTACCTGTGCTCTAAATTGGACACTGGTCATTTAGCACTGGGTCTACTATAATAATGTTTATATGAATATGCTCATTAATTTTTTCATTGTCATGCTAAATATTTATGTAGAGGTGAAATTTCTTTGACACTGTTATCAATCTTGTTGACAAGGCAGAAGTTCCTGTCATGTGTTTCAAGTATACATGTGTTGATAAATTGGTGATTCCTGAATTTTTCACAAGTGATTCTTACAAGTGACAGGTCAACAGTAGCACAAAGGATTGTCTTGAAGTTTGATTCACATAGCACTTTAAAAGAACTTTAAAGAAAATATTAAAATTGTCCCTCTCACCAGAATCGAATAAGAGTGTTGAAAACGCAGGGGAAAGAGGGTGGCAGAGGCTGGTACAAAGACTACCTTCCATCAGCCAGCTGGGACTAACATTGATTCTGGAGATTCTGATTCGGGATGTCAGATGGATTAGAAATTCTATATTTTCTTTTGTAAACAGCTTTATTGAGATATAACCAATATACAATACATCACATGTATTTAGTGTACAATTTAACATTCGACATGTGCATCCCCATGAAAATATCACTACAGTCAAGATAGAGAGTATATCCATCACCCACAAAAGTGTCCTTGTGCTCATGTGTAACCCATCTTTTCTAGCTCTTCTGTTAACCCCTCCTCTTGCTCCCTCACCTAACTTTTCCCTGCGATTCCACTAATCTGCATTCTGTCACTAAAGAGATCTGAATTTTCCAGGAATTTATGTATGTTAAATCACACAGCATTTTCTTTTGGCAGGCTTTCTTTTAGCACATTTATTTTAATATGTGCTTATGAATCAAAAGTTCACATAGCTTTTTATTTCTGAGTAGTATTTCATTGTATGGCTATAACACAGATTTTATTCATTCATCTGTTGAGTATTTAAATTTGCTGAGATTATCTTTTTTTGTTGTTTATTGATGTGAATCATATTAAATTTTTAATATTAAGCCAAGTGTGCATTTCATAAAATTTGCTTGACCATGATATATTATCCTTCTTACATAATATTGGATTTGATTTGTTAGAATTTTGTGTAGAATTACTGTGTGTATTTTCAAAAGGTTATTTGTCTGTGGTTTTCTTTTCTTATAGTTTTCTTTCTTTTATTTTATTTACTTATTTATTTATTTGGTATCAGAGTAAGCTAGCTTAATGGGATGAATCAGAAAAAATTTCCTTCTTGAGGTTTCTAGAAGATTTTTATACACATTTTGTACTATTCATTAAATGTTTGGTAGAATTTATGAATTAAGTCATTGAGGTATAGAGTTATCTTTGTGGGAAGATTTTTAACCGTAAATTTAATCTCTAATAACTTTAAGGCAACTCAAACTATCTATTTTATCTTGAATAAGTTGTATTCACTTGTGTCGGAATTTCAAGCAATTTGTCATCTAAATAGAATTTATTAACATAAAGTTGTTCATAACATTTTCATATCTTTTTCATAACTATAGAACCTATTGTGATATAACCTCTCATTATTATATTGTTTAAATTTCATCATCTTTTCTCTATTTTTTCTTAATAGTTGAGTAGAAGTGTATGGATTTTAGTCATCTCCCCAAATTTTCAACCTTTGGCTTGACTGTTTCTTTCTATTTTGTGGAGGTTTATTTTTATATTTATTGATTTCTCTGATTTCTTCACTTCAGTTTTGATTTGTCCTTTTCTAGTTTTTCACTGATTTGAGACCTTCCTTCTTTTCTAGTACTGGCATTAAATGTATTGTTTTCTTATACGTACTGATCTAGCTACATTTCACAGTTTTTGATGCATTGTGGCTTCATTTATTTACAAGTGCCCATTTTACTTCTTTCTCCCCCCTTTAACTTACAGGCTATTTAAAAATAGTTTCAGTTTCCAACATTTGTGACTTTCTAGATATCATTCTGTTTCAATTTCGAATTCTATTTTGACTAGAGAATATACTTCAGATGACTTGATTATTTGAAATACAAGACTTGTTTTATGGCTTAGAATAGAGTTTATCTCGGTAAATTATCTATGTGCTTGACAGAAGTGGGTGTTCTACTTTTGTTGGGAAGACTGTTCTATAAATATCCTTTAGGTCAAGTTGGCTGATAGTACTGCTGAAAACTAACATATACTTACTGATTTTTTTCTCTTCTTTTTTTGCTTACTTCTATCTTTTATGACAGAGAGGTATTAATTCTCTCACTATAATTATGAATATGTCTATTTTCTTTGAAGTTCTGTCAGTATTTGACGTATTTTGCAGCACTTTTACTAGACGCATAAAAACTTAGATTTTTTTTTTCTCTTTGCTCTGAAATTTGCCTTTGTCTAATATAATCATTCTAGCTTTTTTATATTAGTATTAACTTGGAATTTATATTTCTATCCTTTTACTTTTGGCCTCTTTGTTAGTGTGCTCTACTTGTAAATATATACTAACAGTGGTTGGATATTGTTTTGCCATCTGTTTTGACAATTTCCAGCTTTTATTTGGGGAATTTAGAACATTGACAATATGATTATCGATATGGTTACTGTTAAGTCTGTAATTTTGCAATATGTTTCATTTGCTGAGTTTTTTTCCTTTTTTCCTGTTTTATTATTTATGATTCCTTTTCTGTCTTGCATTTGCTTATTAACTATAGATCTTTGTCATTTTAGTAGTTCTTTTAAGATTATAGGGCATGTCTTTAACTTATCATAGTCTACTTTCAAGTATATCCAAACCATTTCATTTCTGATAGAAAGCACATAAAGACTGTATCTTTCCTCTTCTCCCTTCCCAGCCTTTGCACCAATTTGTGATACATTTTACATTTACATAAGTTATAAACCAAATTGTCATTATATTTGTTTTAAAAATAAGCTATCTACTAATGAGATTTAAATATTTTAGATATTATGCAGTTTCCAATGCAATCACTATTTTTGATGATGTTTGGTCCTTTTATTGATCCATATATTCATTTTCTTTGTGCTTGAAGGACTTTCTTTGATACTTATTTGGATACATTACCCATTTGGATACTTACTGGATACAATACATATTATATTGGTTTTGCCACATCAACATGAATCTGCCACGGGTGTCCACATGTTCCCCATCATCAACCGCCCTCCCACCTCCCTCTCCATACCATCCCTCTGGGTCATCCCTGTGCACCAGCCCCGAGCATCCTGTATCCTGCATCGAACCTGGACTGACGATTCATTTCATATATGATATCATACATGTTTCAATACCATTCTCCCAAATCATCCCACCCTCTCCCTCTCTCACAGAGTCCAAAAGACTGTCCTGTACATCTGTGTCTCTTTTGCTGTCTTGCATACAGGGTTATTGTTACCATCTTTCTGAATTCCATATATATGTGTTAGTATATTGTATTGGTGTTTTTCTTTCTGGCTTAATTCACTCTGTGTAATGATCATTATTTTTTTTTAATGTTTCAAAATTTTTATTCAATTACTAGGAGTTTTCTGTTTACTTAATAAAACTGAATGTTTTAAAGGCAATTCCATTTTCTTGATGTGATAGAACAGTTTATATATCTCTATATCTTTGTGTTTTCATTTTCATTTTTAAATTTACAATATTGTATTTATTTTGCCATACATCAACATGATCTGCCACAGGTGTACACGTGTTCCCAAACCTGAAACCACTCCCACTTCCCTCCCCATACCATCCCTATGGGTCATCCCAGTGCACCAGCCCCAAGCATCCTGTATCCTGCATTGAACCTGGACTGGCAATTCATTTCTTATATATTATACATGTTTCAATGCCATTCTCCCAAATCATCCCACCCTTGCCCTCTCCCACAGAGTCCAATAGACTGTTCTATACATCTGTGTCTCTTTTGCTGTCTCTCATACTGGGTTATCATTACCATCTTTCTAAATTCCATATATATGTGCTAGTATACTGTATTGGTGGTTTTCTTTCTGGCTTATTTCACTCTGTATAATTGGTTCCAGTTTCATCCACATCATTAGACCTGATTCAAATGTATTCTCTTTGATGGTTGAGTAATACTCCATTGTGTATATGTACCACTGCTTTCTTATCCATTCATCTGCTGATGGACATCTAGGTTGTTTCCATGTCCTGCCTATTATAAACAGTGCAGTGATGAACTTTGGGGTACACGTGTCTCTTTCAATTCTGCTTTCCTCTCTGTGTATGCCCAGCAGTGGGATTGCTGGGTCATAAGGCAGTTCTATTTGCAGTTTTTGAAGGAATCGCCACACTGTTCTCCACAGTGNCAGTGATGAACTTTGGGGTACACGTGTCTCTTTCAATTCTGCTTTCCTCTCTGTGTATGCCCAGCAGTGGGATTGCTGGGTCATAAGGCAGTTCTATTTGCAGTTTTTGAAGGAATCGCCACACTGTTCTCCACAGTGGCTGTACTAGTTTGCATTCCCACCAACTGTGTAAGAGGGTTCCCTTTTCTCCACACCTTCTACAGCATTTATTGCTTGTAGACTTTTGAGTCATAGCCATTCTGACTGGCATGAAATGGTACCTCATTGTTGTTTTTATTTGCATGTCTCTGATAATGAGTGATGTTGAGCATCTTTTCATGTGTTTGTTAGCCATCTGTATGTCTTCTTTGGAGAAATGCCTATTTAGTTCTTTGGCCCATTTTTTGATTGGGTCATTTATTTTTCTGGAATTGAGCTGCATGAGTTGCTTGTATATTGTTGAGATTAGTTGTTTGTCAGTTGCTTCATTTGCTATTATTTTCTCCGATTCTGAAGGCTGTCTTTTCACCTTGCTTATAGTTTCTTTTGTTTTGCAGGAGCTTTTAATTTTAATTAGATCCCATTTGTTTATTTTTGCTTTTATTTCCAATATTCTGGGAGGTGGGTCATAGAGGATCCTGCTGTGATTTATGTCAGAGAGTGTATTGCCTATGCTTTCCT
>SJYV01005436.1:26429-37516 GCA_006410875.1 Neotragus pygmaeus | reverse complement strand
AAAAAAAAAAAAAAGTAAAAATAAATTATCTGGGTCTGATTTAGCTGGTCTAGAGTGGGACTAGAGAATCTGAGGCTCTGCAGGCTCCCAGGGGACGTGGATTGCAGAGCACACTTGGAGAGGCAAGGGCAGTCTAGAGGTACGCCTCATGTAGAGCTGTGCAAAACCACTATCATATTGATATTGCTGGTAGAGATCCTTCCTAAAAGTTCAGTTCAGCCACTCAGTTGTGTCCAACTCTTTGCAACCCTATGGATTGCAGCATGCCAGGCCTCCCTGTCCATCAACAACTCCTGGAGTTTACCCAAACCCATATGGGTCCATTGAGTCGGTGATGCCATCCAACCGTCTCATCCTGTGTCGTCCCCTTCTCCTCCCACCTTTAATCTTTCCCAGCATCAGGTATTTTCCAGTGAGTCAGCTCTGGTGATGCCATCCAACCATCTCGTCCTCTGTCATCCCCTTCTCCTGCCCTCAATCTTTACTAAGCTGAAATTTTCAGATCTGGGTAGGAAAATAAAGAGTGATTATACATGGGCAATATGCATATCTTTGTTAAATGCATTTTATTTTGATTACAAAATAATGCAGAAAACACAAGAAAACAGAAAAGGAAATAACCTGTATTTTCATCACCTAGAGGCCTATGCTGGTACACACCATCCAAAGCTGTGTTACTGTGTGTGTCTTTCCGTTACTTTCATGTTTGTTTTAAATTGTATAATATGGTTTATACTGTTCTTTAATCTACTTTTTAAGAAACAGCATTTTCAATATCAGTGAATATTTTATACAATAACATTTTAAATTTACTATACTCTATATACTGAACTAAAAAGCCTCTTGATGAAAGTGAAAGAGGAGAGTGAAAAAGTTGGCTTAAAGCTCACCATTCAGNAGATTGCCGAGAGAAATATCAATAACCTCAGATATGCAGATGACACCCCTTTATGGCAGAAAGTGAAGAGGAACTAAAAAGCCTCTTGATGAAAGTGAAAGAGGAGAGTGAAAAAGTTGGCTTAAAGCTCAACATTCAGAAAACTAAGATCATGGCATCCGGTCCCATCACTTCATGGGAAATAGATGGGGAAACAGTGGAAACAGTGTCAGACTTTATTTTGGGGGGCTCCAAAATCACCACAGATGGTGATTGCAGCCATGAAATTAAAAGACGCTTACTCCTTGGAAGAAAAGTTATGACCAACCTAGACAACATATTGAAAAGCATAGACATTACTTTGCCAACTAAGGTCCATCTAGTCAAGGCTATGTTTTTTCCAGTGGTCATGTATGGATGTGAGACTTGGACTCTGAAGAAAGCTGAGGACCAAAGAATTGATGCTCTTAAACTATGGTGCTGGCGAAGACTCTTGTGAGTCCCTTGGACTGCAAGGAGATCCAACCAGTCCATCCTAAAGGAGACCAGGCCTGGGTGTTCATTAGAAGGACTGATGCTGAGACTGAAACTCCAATACTTTGACTGCCTCATGGGAAGAGTTGACTCATTGGAAAAGTCCCTGATGCTGCGAGGGATTGGCAGCAGGAGGAGAAGGGGATGACAGAGGATGAGATGGCTGGATAGCATCACAGACTTGATAGACATGAGTTTGGGTGAACTCTGGGAGTGGTGATGGACAGGGAGGCCTTGTATGCTGTGATTCATGGGGTCGCAAGTAGTAGGACGTGACTGAGCAACTGAACTCAATTCAACTGATATCCCCACATCACTGCAGTTTAATGATTCCATGCATCACGTATTGTGTTGCCAAGTTGACAGCCATCATTTTAGATGTCCACAGTTATGTTTGCATTTAGTTTGAATAATTCATAGAGCTAATGAGATTGGGTTTTTATTGGGATTAAATAAAAGAGGATGTTTGAAGCTATTCCTGCCAAGCTAAGTCGCTTCAATCGTGTCCCATTCTGTGCAACCCCATAGATGGTAGCCCACCAGGCTCTGCTGTCCCTGGGATTCTCCAGGCAAGAACACTGGAGTGGGTTGTCATTTCCTTCNTTGGGATTAAATAAAAGAGGATGTTTAAAGCTATTCCTGCCAAGCTAAGTCGCTTCAATCGTGTCCCATTCTGTGCAACCCCATAGATGGTAGCCCACCAGGCTCTGCTGTCCCTGGGATTCTCCAGGCAAGAACACTGGAGTGGGTTGTCATTTCCTTCTCCAATGCATGAAAATGAAAAGTGAAAGTGAAGTTACTCAGTCGTGTCCACAACCCCATGGACTGCAACCTACCAGACTCCTCCATCCATGGGATTTTCCAGGCAGGAAAACTGGAGTGGGTTGCTGTTGCCTTCTCCAAGTTATTCCTAACATATGCTTAACATTCAATACCTATCATTTCCCTTTCATCTTTTTCTATTCACCCTTGACATTAAAAAGACAGTGTATTGCAATAGAAAAGGCCGTAAACAGAATTGGAATTACCTGGATTCTGGTTATTTGTTTCCTACCTACTACTCCTCACAAACCATTTAAACTCTTGAAGTCTTATTCTTCTATATATTCAAAGAAAGCAGAAACTTTTATATCTTGGGGGATAGTTGATAAGATTAAGATATTAAAGGTGAAGTCTCTTTTATAAATTGAAAAATGTCTTAAATATATTATTTTCATTCTTTTCCTAGTAGATGCTTTTCTTTTTTTCATTCTTCTTTACTATGTGTTCCACTTTTTTCAAATAAACCATTTGTATCTACAAACTCTTTGAAGCAAGGACCTTCAAAACAATATTTGGATAGATTTTTTTCAAATTTACCTAGATCAAAAATTTATGCAAACATCTTTTTTAAAAGTTAATGGAAACTAAAGTGATGTATAATTCCAATGAAAGACACTTGTAACATGTAGATTATTTTGACCCAGAGGGATTGTATGGGGAAGGAGCGGGGAGAGGAGTTCAGGATGGGGAACATGTGTATACCTGTGGTGGATTCATGTTGATGTATGGCAAAACCAATACAGTACTGCAGAGCAATTAACCTCCAATTAAAATAAATAAATTTATATTTAAAATAAAAAAATAAAAAACTTGTGTTACCAGACTATTAAACTCATATTTTTAATTAAGAAAATTTAATAGAGATACTGACTTAAAAAAACACACACACACACAAACACCTCAGACCCCAAAAAAAATAAAATAAAAAAATAAAATTTTGATAATATTCATATGGAAATTTATAAAAATTAAGCTGGTGCCATCATATTTGCTAATTGCTCCAGTTATGTCCATCTCTTTGCAACCCTATGGACTGTAGCCCGCCAGGGTCCTCTGTCCATCTACTAGTATATCAGTTCAGTTCAATTGCTCAGTCATGTCTGATTCTTTGTGACCCCATGAACCACAGCATGCCAGGCCTCCCTGTCCATCACCAGCTCCCAGAGTCTACCCAAACTNATTAGAGATACCAAGGGAACATTTCATGCAAAGATGGGCTCGATAAAGGACAGAAATGGTATGGACCTAACAGAAGTAGAAGATATTAAGAAGAGGTGGCAAGAATACACAGAAGAACTGTACAAAAAAGATCATGACCCAGATAATCATGATGATGTGATCACTAATCTAGAGCCAGACATCTTGGAATGTGAAGTCAAGTGGGCCTTAGAAAGCATCACTACGGACAAAGCTAGTGGAGGTGATGGAATTCCAGTTGAGCTATTTCAAATGCTGGGAGGGACTGGGGGCAGGAGGAGAAGGGGACAACCGAGGATGAGATGGCTGAATGGCATCACAGACTTGATGGACATGAGTCTGAGTGAACTCCGAGAGATAGTGATGAACGGGGAGGCCTGGCGTGCTGAAATTCATGGGGTCGCTAAGAGTCAGACACGACTGAGCGACTGAACTGAACTGAACTAATATTTCCACATTATGTATTGTGTATTTCATCCTATGTATTGGGATATTTAGTGTCATTATGCCAATGATATCCAATAATGTTTATACCTGGAAAATGAATTTTGTGTTTTGTGGTGACCAGGTCAGTTATGCTCCAAGAGACTTAATTCTGGCTCTAGAATAGAATCACACAACCACAAAAACTCATGCTTATTTGACGTATAGTCCCACTTGTGTTAAGAACACGTCATAATTAACTGTAGCCAGACAAAACTGCTGTGTAAATACCAGAAGCAAAGCTGCAGGTACAGCACTCCCTTATACCATCTATCAGAAATGTTAAATGTCATAGTGCATAATTAATCAATGCTAACAGCCCTTGGTACAGATCTGAGGGAATTAACCTATACAGCCAAACTATTTATCACATCACAATATATAAACATGTACTTTTAATTAACAAATGGACAATCTATTGCTTTCATGGATGCAGCTGATCAATCCCTTTTTTTTTATATTCTGTCTATAGTTTGGGTCCTTTTAATGGGTTTTAATGTGTTTTTCTGTACACTTACACAGCCGAGTTTATGCACTTACTTTCTGGAACAGTTTCTATACTTTGTGGCATAATCTCACAGCCTCTTTGGTATTTTTCCACAGCAATATCAGCATGAAAATGATCACGCTTCTTGGTATTTTTAAAATGGCATTCATTACTCTTGGGCTGACCTCACTGGCACTAACCTATCTGAAAGTCATAAAATTGGTATAATGCAGTTCCCATCAATATACTAAGTCTATAAAGGCCTGAGTTAATAGTTTACATGTGCAAAGATTTTTTTAAAAGTACAGTGGTGCACTAACTTATGAAAAGTCCAGCAAACAAATAGAACAGGAAAACAATTTCATACAAATGTTACCAAAGCATCTATGATATTACTTAACTTATTAAGGCAACTACTGAATTCAATTTTCTATTTACATTTGGCATCAAATCAAATTTAGTAAATTTGATGATACTGACTGATTGTCTCTTCCAGATTTACAAATAGGATATGTACTTTCTAGGAGTTTGATTGTAAAATACAAATAAACAATTTTGAAGTCCTTGATGGTTTCAGGAGTTTATAACTTGGACAATCACAAATATTCCTATCTGTAAATAAAAATGAGTTAAACAAGAGAACACCTACTGTAAATATTCTTATATGTTTCACATTCTCTGAAACATGCTTGACTCAGGATTTATACACTTTGGGAAAAAATATTTTAAACATTGCCTTCTATGTATATTGTAAGATTTAGTAAAAGACTGAATAATGAAAAGGCAAGACTCTTTCACCCATAAACAATTATATTATTACAGTCACCTGGTTTCATAAGGAGATTATTTGCTTTCTTGATGCCCTGTTATGTCCTTATGCCTTAATACTCCAATTTTTAAATTCAAATACCAAGGAAGACAGAACATCTTACAATATCACAAGTTTCTTGACTTCCTACTTTAGCATTCCAGTCGCTCCATATTCCAGATTAATGCACCTGAGCAACATTTTTCCTTATTTAATATCCCTTACTCATTTCCTCTCCTGTTACATGGATAGCACAGCTGTTTATCTGCAATTATCTCTGAGTCTATTAGTGAAAATATCTAAATTAATCATAAAAAGACAAGTGCATCTCAGGGTGCCTGTGCTATAAATACAGGACCACTTTGTATTATTTCTGTAATTTTCACTGATTCCCTATAGCAGCATTGATTTCTTAATACAGTAAACCATAAACATGTTTTGAGTAAAAAAATCCATATAGATTTATTAGGATCTACTACTTATTATTTACCCCAACAATTCAAGTATTTTTGATTTTACCTTCATAATATTTCTAAACAATCAACAAGAAATTGCATATCTAGGAACTGTGGGCAATATGCATGACCAGCTTAGGTAACATATCCTAAGTTTGATAATACGTGGGTCAATGGTGAGAAAATGAATTTTATTCAATGTAATAAACACTTGATTGTTGCCTCTTTAATATATGTGCCTGTAGGCAATCTGAAGATGAGAGAAGAAAATAAAGCATGGAAACTGATAATTAAAGGATGAAATAAAAAGTATAATACAGCTGATTCTAGAACAGAAGTGTATTAAGATTGTCACTGATCCATCCATTCAATAAGGGAACATTAGAATTGATAAGGTGAAATTAGCACTGCAAAACTTGTGTAAATATAGATAGGACATGACTTAAAAAATTAATTTTAGGGGGTTCAGAGCCTATGAGGGGTGATAGAAATATAAGGTATAAATTGCATATACAAGCATTCAGTTTAGTTCAGTTCAGTCGCTCAGTAGTGTCCGACTCTTTGCGACCCCATGAATCGCAGCACGCCAGGCCTCCTTGTTCATTACCATCTCTCAGAGTTCACTCAGACTCACATCCATCGAGTCAGTGATGCCATCCAGCCATCTCATCCTCGGTCATCCCCTTCTCCTCCTGCCCCCAATTCCTCCCAGCATCAGAGTCTTTTCCAATGAGTCAACTCTTCGCATGAGGTGATATAATTGTTTGAAGATCAAAGTATTATAGGATCACCAAGTGAGGAACTTTATTAATGCTAGGCCATTCTTGATAAACAAGGGACATTAAATTCTGTAGTCCAAGTGATAAGATCTTCAGTTCAGTTCAGTTCAGCTGCTCAATCGTGTCCGACTCTTTGCGACCCCATGAACCGCAATACACCAGGCCTCCCTGTCCATCACCAACTCCTGGAGTTCACCCAAACCCATGTCCATTGAGTCAGTGATGCCATCCAACCATCTCGTCCTCTGTCATCCCCTTCTCATTCTGCCCTCAATCTTTCCCAGCATCAGGGTCTTTTCGAATGAGTCAACTCTTCGCATGAGGTGGCCAAAGTACTGGAGTTTCAGCTTTAGCATCACTCCTTCCAAAGAACACCCAGGACTNCCCCTTCTCATTCTGCCCTCAATCTTTCCCAGCATCAGGGTCTTTTCGAATGAGTCAACTCTTCGCATGAGGTGGCCAAAGTACTGGAGTTTCAGCTTTAGCATCACTCCTTCCAAAGAACACCCAGGACTATCTCCTTCAGAATGGACTAGTTGGATCTCCTTGCAGTCCAAGGGACTCTCAAGAGTCTTTTCCAACACCACAGTTCAAAAGCATCAATTCTCCAGTGCTCAGCTTTCTTCACAGTCCAACTCTCACATCCATACATGACCACTGGAAAAACCATACCCTTGACTAGACAGACCTTTGTTGGCAAAGTAATGTCTCTGCTTTTTCATATGCTATCTAGGTTGATTATAACTTTTCTTCCAAGGAGTAAGCATCTTTCAATTTCATGGCTGCAGTCACCATCTGCAGTGATTTTGGAGCCCAAGAGAAGTCTGTCACTGTTTCCATTGTTTCTCCATCTCTTTGCCACGAAGTAATGGGACTGGATGCCATGATATTAGTTTTTTGAATGTTGAGTTTCAAGCTAGCTTTTTCACTCTCCTCTTTATTTTTAAAATTTTTATTTATTTTAGTTGGAGGCTAATTACTTTACAATATTGTAGTGGCTTTTGCCATACATTGACATAAATCAGCCATGTGTGTACATGTGTTCCCCATCATGAGCCCCCTCCCCTCTCCCTCCTCATGCCATTGCTTGGGGTCATCCCAGTGCACCAGCCGTGAGCACTCTGTCTCATGCATTAAATCTGGACTGGTGATCTGTTTCACATATGATAATATATATATTTCAATGCTATTCTCTCAAATCATCCCACTCGCTTTCTCCCACAGAGTCCAAAAGACTGTTCTATACATCTGTGTCTCTTTTGCTGTCTTGCATGTAAGGTCATCATTACCATCTTTCTAAATTCCATATATATGTGTTAGTATCACTCTCCTTTTCATTTTCATCTAGAGGCTATTTAGTTCCTCTTCACTTTCTGCCATAGGGTGGTATCATCTGAGTATCTCAGGTTATTGATATCTGTTCTGGCAATCTTGATTCTAGCTCGTGCTTCACCCATTTCTGCAGTTGAAGCAACTATCAGAGATTTGTTACAGGAGGTACTGAGGAAGTTCACGACTAGAATCTAAACTAATTCTTCCATATGTATGTGCTCCTCTTTTTGGTATGTAATTCTAAAGGCTGCTACATGAGGATTTCCTAATGGCTTCAGTGCATATTAATCCATGTGAAGAGAGAGATGGGGACTTTATTTTTTCTTGCTCTAAGTGTGCATGATTTAGCTAAGCAATGGATGAATAGTGTTCTAGAAAATGGGTTAATGACTTGGAATTTTACTTTAAATTTAGCTTTATACTGAATTCCTAAAGACATCTGAATACACTGGTCTTGAATACATAGAGGGCTGGATGCTTCTAAACCTCACTGTAAACACACATTTTTAAAAATTAAGCTCACTTAATGAAAAATACACTAATTTTAAGCTATACAATTTTAGTTCTAGAAAAATAGCCGTTTTGATGTTCTCTGATTTGAAAAGGACATTTCAGAAATAATCACAGATGCTGCTTCCCCACAATGGATTATAACCAAGTATTGATATTGACTCTGTAAACTCTATTTATTAAGGAATACTACTTGAATTGTATCAAGAGAAAAATAATAGATTTCAAAAGTTATTAGGCACTGTTTGAAAAAGGATAAATTCAATTACTCAGGAGAAAATAAGGTACAGAGCAGAAAAGATTCATTTGAGTATGTTTCTAATAAAATTACAAATGCTTATGTTATTAACTTCAAAGTGTGGATTAAGACAACTAGATGAACCCTGACTTATAAATCAATATCTATTAAAAATAATCATGATCAGATAAGTAAACCAAGTCTGTACTGCTGAAAAGAGGGTTTGTCCTGGTGACAGATCATTGCTACAACCTCTCACGCCATTGGGTGATGTTTACCATATGTCCCATGATTGATAGTCAGATTTAATGAGTTCTTACAAGCAATTAAATAATCAAGAGTTCCTGCTGTTACACGGCATAGCTTGATAGAACAGTGACAAATGAGGGAATATCTACAACCTAATCAAAGGGACATATTTCCTTGGGAACAAAATAATATTATCTACCAGTGCAATCAAAGGACAAAAGAACATAGAAAGGACACAACAAAATAAGACAAAGTATGTCCTCTTTTCATTGTTCTGACCACTCAGTTTTCCATTTATTGAACTCTATTGAATTAGAAGGAGAATTAGGATTGTTAAATGTTTCACTTATATACTGTTGGATGGTATGTATGTATATGTATATATACAAATATATATAATTGTACACACACATATATATATATACATACATCTTAATTTTTCAAAAGAGACCATTAAAAATCAGCATCAGTAAAGATATTATTCTTCAGCTCTCCTAAGAAAAATATATCAAAAATAAAGATCAACAGCAAGCCATCCTCAGGTGGCTTTCCTTGGGTCTTCAATGTAAATGTTATTCTACTGGTCCCCCTTGGTGTTCAACCCAGGTAAATGTAACACAATTTTGCTTTTGTCAGTTCATCTGAAGGTGTAAATTTACAATAATTTGATGCATTGCCTTTGAGGATTCTTCATCTTAGTATTATTTCTCTACAGTAATTTCCTATACGTTTCAAAGATTTCACTGATATGTGTAGTATTCATGATATAATTGCTTTTAATTCCCATATTTTTAGGAAAGTAGAAGATTCTTGTTTTATTAAATTTAAATGAACTATGAATTTTTAAGTCTATTCATGATTACTAAGTGATCTGTACTTATTAAGTGATCTATACTCCCCATACTTGCTCTTTTAAAATTTAAGTAAAGTTAAATAATAAGAATAGTAGCGAATGTTTATTATTAACTCTATGACAGTATGGAATGTTTGCTTATTTATCTAAAGAATCTGTCGCATGTGTCACTTTCCATTGATGGCAAATTGAAACACAGCTTTGTAAAGGGTCAGGTAAACTCTTAGTCTGGCAAGAAGCAGAGTTAGAACTTGAATCCTAGCCCTTCAGTGTAGCTCTGTGGTAGAGACAAATGTTCTGGAATCAGATACGCCCGAAGGGGAATCAGGCTTTGTCACTTACTGGTGGTTTGACTTTGGGCAATGTATTTACTAACTGAATTTCTTTAGCCAAATAAAAAGGAATAATATGAGATAACTTACAGAACATATGCAGCAAATTACTTTGTCATTAAAATAATATTATTTATTAACTCATTCAAGCATGTTTTGGCTTTTTAATACGGGTCATGATCTATTCAAGGCGATTCGAGCCCTCAAATTCAAAACGTAAATAAGGGACTGTGCAAGTAAACAGCAGAGTAGAATACAGATTGCCTTTCTATATTCTTTGATGCGAGTAAACACAGAACAACCAGTTCAAAAACATTAAATACACAAGAACCATGACTACTCCAGGTTGGTGGTAGGACTGTTAAGATAAGACCTCCTACAAAAGTTGAATATTGAAAAAAACCTTTAAACATGAGTCATAGTGAATTTAATATTGGTTCATGTAAAAGGAATCAAAAGACCTGAAGGTAAGTCAGAGTATAGCAGATTCAGGGAACTGAAAATGACTTAGTTTGATCTGGTGTGATACTTAGGGCAACCCTCTAGGAGTAGTGAATGTTTAAACTGAATAAGTAAGTAAAAAGCAAATCGTATAAAGACATGCCAAGATGTTTGCTCTTTATCCTAATGGCAATGGGGAGCATTTGAAAAATGTTGAGCAATAGAGTAAGAATAAAATTTAAATGGGAGTTGTCAATTTCCATTAGAAGTGTAGGCAGTAATCCCGGCTAGAGATGACGGTGACCCACATAAGCATAGTAGTAATACAGATGGGGAGGGCTAAACAGATTCGAGAAATTAAAAACCAACCAACCAACCAACAGAACACTGTCCCCACTACATGAAGTTTGGGTGAGGAAGGTGAAGGCTGATGGTACATTAAGAAATTCAGGAGAAATGGTAAAAATCCTAGGGTGGAAGATAATTTGTTAAACTTGAAAATGTTGAAATGTCTGCAAAACATCCAGGTAGGAACAGAGAGCATGCCATGAGATACATGGGTCCACAGCTCATTAACAAGATCTCAGCATGAGATATATTTTGGAGCATTAAACACATAGTTGGGTTGTGGAAGATCCCCTGGAGGAGGAAAAGGCAACCCCCTCCAGTTCTCTTGCCTGGAGAATTCCA
>SJYV01005436.1:7460-24550 GCA_006410875.1 Neotragus pygmaeus | reverse complement strand
GAACCTGGTGGGGTGGGGGTGGGGTGGGGAGGGGGGCTACAGTCCATGGGATCTCAAAGAGTCGGACACAACTAGTGACTAACTTTCACTTTTCAAGCATATAGTTGTCAGTTAAAGGTATGAGTAGATGAGATCATCAAGAGAAAGTAGAAGTGAGAAGAGATTATCATGTATAGAAACCCCCAAAATGTTTAAGAGCTATGTAAAAGTCACTCACATAAAAGGTGCTCACATTAAAGACTGATAAGGAGTCCTCAAGGAATAAGAGCAGGCTCAAGAGAGATTGGTTTCCCATGGATGAAGGTAACAGTGAATTTGATAAACAGAAATTGTTCGACTCTCTGATGAAACAGCAGAGGGAACAAGGAGGATAATATTCTACAATGAGTATTCATAGCATCTGTTATAAACCACTTTATGATTCTTTTGGCCTCAAAACAGTTTCTTGGGCATTTGACCATTTTTAACTGTTCCGGCCTGGGCAAGCTTGTTTCTCCATGATTTCTGAGCATCTTTTTGTGGGTGCACGTCATGGAGCTTCCCTTGATAGTGAGGCATTGAACACCAAGTCCCGTGGAGATCACATGTACAAAATCAGGAAGTGCAGGGGAACTTAGTACTCTGTGGGGCTCATGTTTGAAAGAAAGGAGCTGGTGAATTTATTTTTTTCTCCTCTTTTTGATGAACTGTTGTAAGAAGCAGTCATTTATAAGACCTCCCAGAAAATTGAGTGTTTGTC
The DNA here is from genome assembly GCA_006410875.1 of Neotragus pygmaeus. NCBI lineage: Eukaryota > Metazoa > Chordata > Mammalia > Artiodactyla > Bovidae > Neotragus > Neotragus pygmaeus. Next base: position 23,811 of record SJYV01005436.1, on the reverse strand, counting down.
CTTGATATCCAAGTGCTGGCCAGGTTATTGGCTCTTTCTCCTTCTCTTCCACATTCTTTTTTATCTTACCCCTGAACTGTAATCCTTCACTTAAGGCTCTGTTTTCTGGGAAAACCAGACTAAGACTATATATATGCATATGTATACATATATAAATATGTATATATCTCTGTTGTAGTCAGAAAAAAATTATGTTTTAAGTGTAGGTATTTCATGTAATTTAACACCACAAAAAGGAAAGCATTTCTTTTCTCTCTTCTTCTTAACCTAGTATATGGAATCCTATTGTTAAAAACACAAATTAATAAATAAGTTGCCATGAAACAAACAATACAAACTGCATTTAGAAAAACATAATAATTAGCACATATTAGAGTAAGTCAAAACCAAGAAAAAGCATTTCTTTAGCCAAAAGAGAACTAATGTCTGATTTCAAAAAAATTCATAGTAAATATTCAGTTTTTTAATATAATAAAGGGAAAAGATGGAAATGAATTGGGGATCATATGGGAATATTAAGCCTAAGATTTCTAGAAGAATTAAAGACAGATAGCTTAGTCCAATTGATGGACTATCTAGCTCTATACTGAATGTTCTCAAAATGTTAGCCAGATGAGCAGTATCAGCACCACATGAGAACTGGACAAAAAAGGGAATTTCCAGAAACTCCCCCCCCCCAAAATGCCAAATAACAAATTCTGCAGGTAGAGCCCAGGAATCTCCCCTGAAGGCATTCAGCTTCATATTAAAGATGAAGAACCTATAAACAAGCACCACCAATTCATTTGGGTAAAATAGTAACTAAATTAGTAAAATTTATTATTTTTATAAATTTATTATTTATTATTTGGGTAAAATAGTAACTAAACAGTGACAAGCCACCTCCTCCATGAAGCATTTCTGATCTCCCAAAATGAAAACAATATTTCTTACCTTTGAATTCCCAGAGCCTTTACATGTACATCTTCTTTTTGCATACTTAAAACAAGGGCAACTTTGGGGGAATAATTTGATAAAATATTCATGATATGTTTGACTAGTCATTGTGAAACCTAACCTATCAGTTCCCAAAAGGAATTTGGGCAACCGAAGACATCCTTCATAATGAACACCTGACAAAGAATACAATAGGTAAGAACACAGAAAGCTGTTTTAGTAGAAAAGGCAATCTAATTTCTATAAGGGAAAATATGCCTAAGTAACATTGGAAAATTATACAATTGGACACAAACAGTGAAGAGGAGATGTAACTTACTCTGATGTTTAAAATGCCTTAGATAAGGTTCTACACTAAAGGCTATTGATCAGATCGAGTCAATAAAGAACAGAGGGGATGTTTGGTTATCAGTAAGAAACAGACATTAAACCCATCAACCCTCCATTAGGTATATGTGGGTTTTCTTGTTTGTTGGACTTGTATATCAAACTAGAAATTCTGGACTACTTATTCAACTTTTAATTGATGGATCCCCAAGAAATTAAAGTACAGGTATCAACAGTCACTAAACGAAAGGTTTTTAAATCTCTTAAGCAGGGGACCTAACTTTTCTCTGCCATGTTATTTTCCTTAAAATGAAAATTTAGCAAGAATTGCTCTAAATAAAGTTAAAGCAGAATAGTTTTGGTCTCTGCCTATAACTACCAGCAAGATCTCGTCTCTTTGGGGAATTTCAGGGTTAGCATGACAAAAAACATGCCATACAGCCGCTAACTTTAATTCTGGCAGCCTATGAGTAGAATTTCAGCAACCTTTCTTTGAATACTTGTATGAGTCTATTAAAAATTGAACATTATCATTTTGCAAATATCACAGATATCATACTTGCATTATTCAAATAATACTTTGTAAAATAAAGCAAACCACCACAACATTCTCTAGTTTTGCTGGATAAATTACCATTAATATTGTGTTGTGGTTAAATACACAGTGTAAAGCTGATTTTCAAGTTACATATTTTTTTTCATGTAATTTATTGAAGTGTTTCACCATATCAGACTTCTTATACTACCAGATAATAGAGAATAGTCACCCTCTGTATCTTTGGTTAATACATCCATGGATTCATCCAATCAGAAATTGAATTTTGGTTTAATCTGCAATGCAGTTCCCTTCTGTTTAGAGGGCTGACTGTTTGACCCTATTTTATATAAAGAACTTGAAAATTCATGAACTTTGATATCTGCTTGGGCTCCTAGAACAAGTAAAAAGAGTCAGTGGTGCACTAGTTCATATACTTGTGAATTGCATGCCACCTTAAGTGACCCAGACACTGTCTTAATTTTCCAGAACATAAAAATACTATTGAGACAAGCTATGTGGTTCTTATATAAATGAATAAGTAATATATAATGAGTTTGAATGAACTCCGGGAGTTGGTGATGGACAGGGAGGCCTGGCATGGTGCAATTCATGGGGTCGCAAAGAGTCGGACATGACTGAGCGACTGAACTGAACTGAACTGAACTGAATAGGTCTATATACAAGTCCAGTACTTCTAGATAATGTATCTCAAATGAAATTAACTGAACTATGAAATATTTGAATATAGAATATGGAAGACTTTTAATAGGAAGAGGGACAAACTAAATTATATATTCTTCCAAATACATATTTCATGTATGTTTAGAGAAGAGTAATTAATGTATAATAAGAGCAATGCAAAGAGATCAACAGCTGGCACTAAAATATTATCATCTTTATACAAGATAAATGAAAGGTAAAAATACTAAAGTTCAGTAGCATTAAAATCTTTGAATCTCTCTGAATCAATAAGTTCACAAAATTACACACCTCATTAAATTCTATGTAGATTGCAAAGCTTGCTATAATGTAAAAACAGGCAGACAGTCTGTCTCAATATTATTACAGGAAGGGTTGGTTAAATTAATAGCTCCTCATTGATTAAAAAATCTTGCATTTTACATGTTCTTAAGTTGGTTCCCACCATTACCTTTCAATAACAGAATGAGTCTTTGGAGAAATGTGGTTATATTGAACTACTAAAATACAAAGGTAGGCAAAAGAAGATGTTTACAATATCCTATCATTGTTTCCTGTTATAAAATGCTATCTATGTGAAAAGGTTTGCTTCCCTATACTCTTAGTGATTTTTTTTTCATGTTTAAAATTTCCTGCTAAAAATATAATGTCAGTAATGATAACTAAGCACAAAACATTATTGCTCCATTGTAATATCCCTAAGAAAGATGCTATTTTGTCCAGGTAACATAGTATCTGACATTGCATGTGATAATGCCACTGGGATCTTGTCCATTTGCAATTGTTGTACATTAGAAAATAATTTCTTACCAGATTACAGATCAATTGCATTTTTCATATATTGGTTCAGGTCACTTCCACTTTCGCTCATTTAACAAAACATGGTAGTTACATGATTTAATTGCTGCTGTGCTATGCTCAGTAGCTTCATTTAGGTCTGACTCTTTGCCACTCTATGGACTGTAGCCCACCAGGCTCCTCTGTCCATGGATTTTTCCAGGCAGGAATACTGGTGTGGGTTACCACGCCCTTCTCCAGGGTATCTTCCTGACCCAGGGATCAAACCCTCATCTCCTATGTCTCCAGCATTGCAGGCAGATTTTCTACCCATTGAGCAACCTGGGAAGCCCTTAAAGAAAGACTATCACAAATGCTAAATTCTTATTCAAGTTAAATTTTGACTTCAATCTAATATAATACCAAAGTCTTCTGTTATTGTGCATAATTGCTTATTAATTCAGTCTGCTTCTTCCCTTGAAGACTCCAATAGATAAATTTACCTTGTGTACTGTCAAGGGTATAGGAACACACATATTTATTATGCACAGAATGTTTCTTCAATCAGAATTTAATTGATGACATTGTTATCAGTAACTTTCATCTCATTATTTAGTCTTTCTCACTGATCCCTTCAGCTATATATATGGCCATTTCAAAATTCATTTGTTGGCTCTGAAGCAGCATCAACCTATACTTTTATTTGCTAGCCGTATATAATTTTAGTACCTTTTAAATGTATCATATATCATAATATATTCATATATAAGCATGTATTTATATTTGTGTATACATATGTTTATGAGCTTCTAGCGGTGGCACTAATGGTAATGAACCCACCTGCCAATGCCAGAGATGTTAAGAGATGTGAGTTCAATCCCTGGTTCAGAAGATCCCCTGAAGGAGGGCACAGCCACCCACACCAGTATTCTTGCTTAGAGAATCCCATGGAAAGAGGAGCCTGCAGGCTCAAGTCCACAGGGTCACAAAGAGTCAGACATAACTGAGCAACTAACATTTTCACATATATACACTTAAAATCTTAATAAGAGTAATTGAAAACACAAACTATTATGTTTCAAATAAAACTATTCCTTAGTAAAGAAACTTAGTTTTGAAAGATATATATGTATTTATACATAAAGCTATGTGATGATATACTACATTACATCCCACTATAAATTTGAGAGATTTATATGCAGCAAAATCAGTGAATGAAAAATATTTGTGTTTTTGAAGTTAGCTTGCTTATTCTTATATATAATTATGCTATACATTTTTAAATGTATAATTTTAAGCATTTTATAATTTTAGAAATTGTAACCAGATTTTCAAAATGTTGACCTGAGCAATGTCAGCACATTTATCCATAATCAGTTATGAAGATACTGTGTGCTGAGTTGCTTCAGTCATGTCCAACTCTTTGCGACCTTATGAACTGCAGCCTTCCAGGCTCCTCTGTACATGGGATTCTCCAGGCAAGAGTACTGGAGTGGGTTGTCATGCCCTTCTCCAGGGGATCTTCCTGACCTAGGGATCAAACCTGTGGCTTTTACATCTCCTGCATTGGCAGGCAGGTTCTTTATTTACCATTAGCACCATTTCATTTCTTGACCTCGGGAAAAAAAATCATCGCCCCTATTTATTTTCTTAACGAAAGGGAAAAATATGTTCTATTTAACAAGATGACTTATGACAGCAGAGCTTTACTACTTCATCTAATGTGTTGTCATTTTGTTTCATGTTTTGAATATCAATCACTCTAATGTATATAAGATTTGAGGGTCTCTTAGGAATAGTCATATTACAATCCAATAACATTTGGATTTACTGACAATTATCACTGCTAACTGATTGGAACATATGTCAAATCCTTAATAACAACTAAAGACCATCAACTTCATGGTGACCATGCCTTTTCATATTATAAATAGCTGTATGCATTATAGACATTTTTACAGCAAATAAAAAATGAAAATCTGGCAAGGTCACAATGAGCTGAAGATGACTCTTAATAATTCCATCATGAAATTCAAGCCTATTTGTGTTTGCTTACTTGGATACACCTGAACCTAAACTTTAAGATATTGATCCCAGTGGCATAAGTTATTACATGATGACAATTGTTACATCTTAGTGGAAATTCAAAAATATTGAAATTTCAATTGAATCATCAAATAGATTAATTCTTCAAAAAGCATTTATACACTTGATTCACTTAATAAATTTACAATCAGTTAGACATTTTTGCTTGTTGTTTTAAATTGAATAAATAGTGAAATAGAATAAAAACTGAACCCAATTTAGGAATTTTTTTTTTTTCAACTTCCATTGAAGTCACCACTCTAATCACTACAAATACCTATAAGACATAATCTAATGAGCGAAAGAGAAAAAAATCACTAGTTTCAAATACATATATTTCTGTATAGTGTTTTCTCTTTAAAATTCTAAATATAGGTTATGCTAAAAAGCTTTAGTAAATAGATTTGACCAATTAATTAGTAAAGCATACAAAATGAAATTGTCACATTTTGGTACAAATTTATATTTATTCATAATAAATAATCATTTTTTGTACTCTAGTGTTCAAGAAAACTTATATGTATTGCAATACAAAATATAATTTATTAATTTGTAATGAAAATGACAAGTAAGAAAAATTCTTGTCAAAGATTCTGCTATGTGATTACTCTGTGTGTGTGTGTGTGAGTGTGCACTGTCATGTCTGACTCTTTGCAACCCCATGGACTTGAGCCAACTAGACTCCTGTCCATGGAATTTCCCAGGCAAGAATACTGGAGTTGGTTGCCATTTCCTTCTCCAGGGGATCTTCCTGACCCAGGGATTGAATCTGCATCTATGGTGTCTCATGCATTGGCAGGTGAATTCTTTACTGCTGAACTGCCTGGGAAGACCTTTGTTTACCAGACTTCTATTTAATTCTTATAATTCATGTAATTCCATAGCCTTCTACTCTTTGCTTACTCAGAAGTTCTATCTACTATTTGCACACTAAAATAAACTAATACTGTGGCTCACTAATATGATAGATAATTCATAAATGGACACTTCTCAGTTAATCTGAGTAGTCCGTTTCTACCTGAGTGAGGTAGGCACACAACTACAATGGCCAGACTTGGTGAATAAAAAATGCTCCTCTCATTTGGTGAGGCAGCCCTAACGACTCTACAGTGTTACTCGGTGTGTGTGGTGGGAATCCTTGCAATTTTCAGGAAAATGCATTGTTACTTTTTTGCCCTTTGTTATGTTCTGAGTTTGGCTGCGATTTCTAATTATTGCCTTTCTTGCTTTTAAGGAAAAAAAAACAACTTTATTGAGTTACAACAGAGAAAGAGTGAACTGCACATATTTAAAGTATACAATCTGATATGTTTTTATGTATATATATATATACACATGTAAACATCAATACAGTCAACTCAACAAACATCACTCTCCAAAGATGTCTCCTCCACCCATCAGCAATATCCCCTTCCCTAAACCCCAGTACACAGGAAATGACTGATTTGTTTTTCAGTATAGGTTATCTTATATTTTCTAAAAGTATATATTAATGAAATCAAACAGTGCATATCTATTTTGTCTGGCTCTTTTCTTGTTTTTATTTCATGTATCAATAATTGATTTGTCTTTATTGATCTTTTTTTTTTTAGTTTTTCTTTTACAATGCTGTATTGATTTTGCCATACATCAACATGAATCTACCATGGGTGTACATAAGTTCCCACTCCTGAACCCCCACTCCCACCTCCCTCCCCATACCATCCCTCTGGGTTATCCCAGTGCACCAGCCCCAAGCATCCTGTATCCTGCATCGAACCTAGACTGACGATTCTTTTCTTATATGATATTATTCATGTTTCAATGCCATTCTCCCAGATCCTCCCACCTTCTCCCTCTCCCACAGAGTCAAAAAGTCTGTTCTGTACATCTGCGTCTCTTTTGCTATCTCGCATACCGGGTTATCATTACCGTCTTTCTAAATTCCATATATATGTGTTAGTATACTGTATTGGTGTTTTTCTTTCNATCGCAGCACACCAGGCCTCCCTGTCCATCACCAACTCCCAGAGTTCACTCAGACTCACATCCACCGAGTCAATGATGCCATCCAGCCATCTCATCCTCGGTCGTCCCCTTCTCCTCCTGCTTCCAATCCCTCCCAGCATCATAGCCTTTTCCAATGAGTCAACTCTTCTCATGAGATGGCCAAAGTACTGGAGTTTCAGCTTTAGCATCATTCCGTCCAAAGAAATCCCAGGGCTGGTCTCCTTCAGAATGGACTGGTTGGATCTCCTTGCAGTCCAAGGGACTCTCAAGAGTCTTCTCCAACACCACAGTTCAAAAGCATCAATTCTTCAGTACTCAGCTTTCTTCACAGTCCAACTCTCACATCTATACCTGACCACAGAAAAAACCATAGCCTTGACTAGATGGACCTTTGTTGGCAAAGTAATGTCTCTGCTTTTGAATATACTATCTAAGTTGGTCATAACTTTTCTTCCAAGGAGTAAGCATCTTTTAATTTCATGGCTGCAGTCTTTAATCATTAAATATTTGTGTTGTTTAACTATCAAAGCTGATGTCTGATTTCTTAGGTATATATATTAAGGCTGTATGTATGTTACAGTTTGCAGGGGTTCAGTGGTAAAGAATCCACCTGACAATGTAGGAGACTGAGAAGACACAGGTTGGATCCCTGGGTTGGGAAGATCGACTGGAGGAGGAAAATGGCAATACACTTCACTATTATTGCCGGGAAAACCTTATGGACAGAGGAGGCTGGTGGGATAGAGGCCATAGGGTCAAAATGAGTCAAATGTGACAGATCATGCACATGTAGACTATGTTCACCCTCCCAGAAAGTGTCAAAAGTGAGGGAAAGCATTTCACAAACTCATAGAAAACAACTCACAATGATTAACAGGCTCTGTAGAGCCTGCTGAAAAGTTAAATGGTTTTATTTATCTTGAATGCAGACATCAGAAACAGAGAGCTTATTGTAGAGCCAACCTCAAATGCCATGGTCTCTTAACCATATTTCCTTTATAGAATTTATAGATATATTAATATATCTATATTTAATACCATATTTGGCTTTTCTAAAATTGTCGTTCAACTACTTCTATATAATTAATAAAACACTATTTAGTTTTATATTTACCAGTCAATGTATATGGAGAAGATCTTAAAAAACACTGAAGCTAATGAAATGTAATTAGTTAGTATCATTTTTTTCATGCTTTCTTCTACATTCCTATTTCCATCAAAAAGATACAAGGCTAAAGCAGTAATAAAGTTAATGACTGTGTTCAATAATTGAATTAAGGTTTTGTGTCACAAGAGAAAATTTTGAATCTCCTCTTTGCTATTCTTAGGCAAACATAATTTGAGATCTACATTTAGAAAAATTTTTCATTGTTGGAAAACTCTGAAGTAGCTCTATGTATTTTACCAGGAAAAAAAAAAAGATAATATTGTCCCTTGTTTTAAACATATAAGATAAAACTCTCAGGAAGGTTTTAAAACTATTCCACATAGCAAGTAAGCAAGCAGTACCAAGCTATAAACCCAGGCCTGTTTTACTCCAAAACTTGTATTTTCCCACCACATTGCTTTGTGTTATGTAAATAGAACAATGCTTCCTCTTTTGTTTTCTCACAAAGACAGAGAGACAGATGTGAGGTGCATCTAAGAAGACTCCTTAGAGGGTCCTGAGATGCTGAGCCCAGTTTTCCGTCCACCTTAATAATAAATTCTGTTATTCTTTTCTCCTTCCTGTTTCACTGCCACAGGTCTTCACGCCTGCTATTAGTGATTACTTCTCAAAGTATCTTCAAGGAAGCTTTAGTTTCTGGCCCTCCTGTCTTACATACTTTCTCTTTCATTTTTCACTCCCTATTTTCTTTCTGGAGCCTCCCAAATTATTTCCTCCCAAATCAACTACTTGCACATGAATCTTTGTCTCAGGGTCTTTCTGGGGAAAGCTCAAATTAGGTAAGTATTCTTTTAAAAAATCCCTTTCTTTCATTTTTCTCCTTCTCTTCCAATCCCATTTCTAATTGGCAGACTTTCCCTTCTTAATAGGCACTCAGAGTCCTCATGGGTTCTATCAAAGTCATAAAAGGATATATTAATCTGATTTACTCTGGAGAGTAAATTACTAGTAAGACATAGGGTCTTATACATCTTTGTGGTATTGCACTTTGGCATAGAGACCAGATTGTACTCAGTGTCCTAAAATCTGATCATAGAATTTGTTATCTTTAATACTGTGGATAGAAGCTTTTAAAAAGTTGGTGATAAGAGTAGGAATTTGTCTAAAACCATAGCTAACAAATAGACATCTATCTTACTTCTTGTAAAACTCTATAAAGTATCTTAAAATAATACATATTTATATGACTTTCCTCAATGTGCATATACCCATAGTTTAATTTTTATAAGAACAATTTATAAACTCAAAATGCTGTAAAAAATATCTTACTTAAGTCCCCCAAGCCATCTTCTCTCAGCCAACATGGTACTTTTGTTATGAATGGTTACAATTTTCACGAAGTAAAGTTAGTCCTTTTGTCATATATGCCCAACTGTCTCCCATAACATTAATTTTGAAAAAAATACAATAAAAGTGCTGCAAAAAAAAAAAAGCAAGTTCCTCAGGTGGACAAAAAACAGACTCCTTGGAATAGTCAATGTGATTAAATAGCAATAAAAAAAGATCATTGCCTCTCATATGAAGAAGCTCAGATGGCCAATCTGATGCTGCAGTCTGTACACTGTGTCACAACTCAAAAGCTGAGTGGTAAACATGGCATCAATCCTGTTACTGGCAAGAGTTTGAGAACATGGAAGAGCTGTGAGATCACACAGCCTGTGATGTTTCCCCACTGCAGTCTGACTCGCTCAGTTATCGCTGTGCCAGAATAAACAGGAAATCACTCCAAACAAGTATCACCAGAGCATCCTGTTCCCAAAATGCCTAGCAGAGTTTAGTAAATAGAAATAATACTTTGATAGGTTCCATATATCGAAAGTCAAAAGGCTTTGACAATCCCTCAATAATCTCTATGTGGTCTCTCAATAAACCAAAGGGAATTCAATTTCCTAAGTTAGAATTTGCTCTCAGAGTTCAAAGAAACATGACACAGATGCTTAGAAAACAAGTTCAAAAGAGGGAAAGATGAATTTAAATAACTTAAAGATCAACAGGTTAAAATGCTTAATTTGCTGTGGCAAAAGTAAGTTTTTATAAAACTAAATCCACACAAGGCAAATTTTAGAACACCTCATGTATCCTTGCTCTGACTCTGACAAATAAAAGAGATTTAAGAGGGCCAATGATATTTTATCAATGATTGTTACAGCTTTTATTCTTAAAATCAAGTATATAAATTGATGTAAAAGAGTTGAATTTATCAATGTTAATTTGAGAATTCCTTATTTTAAAAGAAAACTCCACCTGAAAAAGCTGAAAACTTGTCTACACAAAAACCTGCACACTGATGTTTGTTCATAATTGCCAAAACTTGGAAGCAACTAAGATAGCCTTCAGTAGGTGAATAGAGAAATGCAAGTGGAAATGTTAGTCACTCAGTTACAACTGACTCTGTGACCCCATGGACTGTAGCTCACCATGCTCCTCTGGCCATGGAATTCTCCAAGCAAGAATACTGGAAAGGGCTGCCATTTCCTTCTCCAGGGGATCTTCCCAACCCATGGATGGTCCCAACCCAGGTCTCCTGCATTGCAGGCAAATTCTTTACCATTGAGACACCTAGGAAGCCCATAAAATGGGATATATGCAAACACTGGAATGCTATTCAGCCCTAAAAAATGAGTTATCAAGCCGTAGAAAGACATGGACAAACCTAAATACATAGTACTAAGTGAAGTAAGCCATTCTAAAAGGGCTCAAATTGTGATTCCAACCACATAATCTGGAAAAGACAAAATAATGGAAATACAGAAAGATAGCTGGTTATCAGAATGAGGGGAGGAGGTGCATATGCAAAGTACAAAGGATTTTGAGGGCAGTGAAAACACTTTGTGTGATGTTATAATGGTGGATATATGTCGTTATACATCACTCAAACCCAAAGATTGTATAGCACCAAAAGTGTGGCCTTTGATTAAGTATGATGTGTTGATGTTGGCTAAGTCTTAATGAAAACGTACCCATTTTGGTGATTGATTTGGTAATGGAGAGGCTATGCATATGTGGGAGCATGAAGTATATTGGAAATCTCTGTACTTCCCTTTCTTTTTTGTTGTAATCCTTAGCTTCCTTTAGAAATCTCTTAGAATATTGAAACTACTTGAATATTCAAAATATGGGTTTGATAAGTTAATTATATCATCAACCACTTAATGCAATGTAAATTTAGGTATTAAAATGATGATGAAGATGTACATTTGCTGGCCTAAAAATATGTTCTCTTAATAGTATAAAGGAAAAATTCAACTGGAAGTCAAAGTTGTTCAGTTGTATTTAACTCCTTGTGACCCCATGGACTGGGGCCTGCCAGACTCCTCTACCCATGGTATTCTCCAGGCCAGAATATGGAATGTGTAGCTGTTCCCTCAACAGGGATTGAACCCAGGTCTCCCTAATTGCAGGTGGGTTGTTTACCATCTGAACCACTAGAAAAGTCCAAGAATACTGGAGTAGGTAGCCTATCCCTTTTTCAGGGAATCTTCCTGACCCNATGGGTAGCTGTTCCCTCAACAGGGATTGAACCCAGGTCTCCCTAATTGCAGGTGGGTTGTTTACCATCTGAACCACTAGAAAAGTCCAAGAATACTGGAGTAGGTAGCCTATCCCTTTTTCAGGGAATCTTCCTGACCCAGAGATGGAACCAGGGTCTCCTGCTTTACAAGCAGATTCTTTGCCAGCTGAGCTGGCAGGGAAGCCTATACCAAAAACATGTAGTACATAATCCCATTTTCCTTAAAAATGTGGTGATATATTATACTGTATTTCTACATAGTATGGTTATAGGTTCTTTTCAGATTTTTCAGCATGTACTTCTGTGTTAACTGAATTTTTATAATAGCATATTGTTAGAAAATGTTATGTTTTTCTAGGATGNGATTTTCAAAGTGTAACTTTCTGATTTTAATGGGAATTGCATAAAGAAGTAATTAGCTATCTAATGAAAGGAAACGGCTCTGATATTTGATGCTTAAAGTTGTAGACATGTAAGGAGGGATTTAGTTTATGGCCTTCATATAAAATATGCTAAAGGTTGAAGAAGTATGACCACTTATTAATCAATTTCTTAGCCAGTGAAATAAAAATGAAACAACTTACATCCTTTAATGATTTCCCTGGTTTTTATTTGGTAACCATTAGCTTTGACTACACATGTAATAAAAATCCATGTGTAGTGCTACTTTGCAAATAATTTCAACTCTAATACAGCTGTGATATCTGTCCTATCAAAGGAAGAAAGGTGTGTGAAAATGACTTCTAAATTTCTGTCCTAAAGCTCACCCATCATCTTACATGATGGAAGTGTCTGCTGTAGTTTAAGACTAGACTGATCTAGGATTTCCATATATAGAACTGATTGTCTCTTACCACATGAGCTGTACATCAGTATCAATTCACAAAGAAAGGCATCACCCTTCTCTCATAGTAGACTGGGAATATCTTGCCAGCTGGGTCTTTCTTTTCCCCTGTTAACTTAATGTGTAGCACAACAACTGCTCAATATGGGTTCAAGAAATTAATTGTTAAATTTTTAATAAAGTGGTGAGTGTACAATGAATGTAAATAATTTCTACTGGTGATTTTTTGAAATGCCACCTTTTGTTACACATTGATTTCATATTGGCTTATCCCCTTCCTTAGGATAAAAACATCAAGGAGGTGATATCACATACTAGATAAAAGAGAATGCTATCATTCGCTTACAGCTGTTTCATAGTAAAATTATAGCTCTGCAGATTAGAAATTAAAATTAAAGAGGACCAAAGAATGCATGGATTACTGGTGTTGAAAGTTGTAGAGATACGTGCTAAGAACATGGCTGGGAGAATTGGATTCAAAATATGTATTTTACTTTATAATAATCCTCAGAAGCTCGAATATATTCATATATATTATAATATATTCATATATACTAAATAAATTTATGTTGATATATTCAAAATTGCTGAGGTAAGTACAAGTGAGTAGGCGGTTTCACTGGTCACTTATGGTACCGTAACAATACTTTGTATATTCCAAGATTTTCTTCCACAAAGTTGAAACTCTTTTTAAAACCAAGATTTCCTAGGCATAGTAAATAAGAATCATAACTTCAGGTTGATAATGTTGAATTGCTCAATTTAAAATTGAATCACATTCAGTTTGTTCCAGGTTTTTCCCAATATCGGTGGCTTGATATTAGGTCAACCAATGGATTTTTTACTTTTGCCAATTAAATATGAAAATTTGACTGTGATCATAACTGTAATAAAGTGAAAGTCACTCAGTCGTCTGATTCTTTGCAACCCCACGGGCTATACATTCCATGGAATTCTCCAGGCCAGAACCCTGGAGTGAGTAGCCTTTCCCTTCTCCAGGGGATCTTCCCAACCCAGGGATCGAGCCCAGGTCTTCCATATTGCAGGCAGATTCTTTACCAGCTGAGCCACAAGGAAAGCCCAAGAATATTGGAGTGGGTTGGCTATCCCTTCTCCAGGGGATCTTCCCAACCCAGGAATTGAACCTAGGTCTCCTGCATTGCAGGTGGATTCTTTACCAACTGTGCTATCAGGAAGCCCTTAATTGTAATAAAACAACGGTTTTTTGAAGCATAGCTGGTACATATTCTGCTGACATTTAAAGGATACTATATTGTTACTTTACTAAGCATCAAGAATGAACTACTTCATTAAATTATACAAATCATTCTGTTTCCTAAAGAGGGAGCAAACATTTAAGATTAGCAGAGTTGAGAAAACAGGCAAATTTTTAAGGGCCTGAGATTCTAATAATGACGTAGTGATAATCTAATGAGATTCCAGTTATGAAATATGTCAAGGATGGTAAGTAGACTTCTCAGGTGCAATTTGCCACTGGAAACAAGGAACAAAAAAGAAAACAGTCTTTTCTTGCAACTGCGTCTGTTATTAAATCCTTTGTTTCCATTTATAAATGCTTCCAAATTCCTTACTCAAAATTCTTTGTTCATATTTTAATCCAGGCCATGATAGTCCTTCAGTTTAAATATTTAAGTAGACTATCAGCAAAATGAATCTTTGCTGTCAATCTGTCAAAGCAATTTTTGTGTCATTGTCAAAAGCCTCACATAATGTATGATGAGAGTATATATCATACTAGATACCTGCCTCTATTTTAAGAAAGAGTTCAGATCCATGGAATTTAGTGAGAGTAGTGATATCAACTGACTTCATTTTAAGCTGCACTTTTACTGCACCTGATAGTGTTGGTGATAAAATCTAATATAACTTAGCAGAGCTTGGGGGAAAGACCCAGACTCTGACATTAGGCTCTCTGGCTTAGACACATGACTCCTTCACTTATTAGCCATGTAAATTTGGACCCATTTCCTAGGTTCTCAGTCAACTTCTTAGAGAGATTATATTAGGTACTTTATAGAGTTTCAATAGGTTTTAATAAATAAATCTATTTACCTAAGGCATGTAAAATAGTATCAGTCATATAGTGTTATGTAATTAAATGTCCAATAATATAATTAAGATGTTATTTCTTCCCTAAAGTGTTAATATTTCTTCTTCTTATAATTTCTATAAAATGGCTATAAAATTCGTTGGTCAGATGACCGTTAAATCAGTTTTTAGTCTTACAACTTGAAGTTTACATAATTAGCATTTCATACGTTTTTAGACACTTCTAAAGTTTGAAAAAAAATGTTTTTGACATAATTAAGGGTTCTGATAAGCCTTAATGTAGTATCATTTCTTGGACTTTTACTAAATTCAGTCATCAACTGAATTTTAAAATTTATTTGTTACTGAGTAAGAAGCCTCAGAACATAATGGCTAAAATGACATTTTCATACTTCTCATGTTCAGATCTGGGCAGTTTTTCTGCCAGTCTTTTCTGAAATCATTTATGAAACTGTAGTCATCTGACAGCTCAACTATGGTGAGATGACCTCACTCACATATTTGGTGCTATAAATGGGATTTCTCAGATGGCCAGTAGCTGGAGGTTTTCTCTTCTCCTTCCCTTTGTCTCTCTCTGTCTCTCCACCTCTTCTGTTTTACTTGCATCCTCCACTTCATTTCATTGTGGACTCTCATCTTCAAAGAGACCAACATCCAAGGCAGTCTCAGTCACTTCTGCAACCTTCTCTCCACTGAAGCAAGTCAGGAGGTCAGAAGTAATTCAAGAGCAGAGGAAATAGGCTCTAACGTTTTATAAGAATGGTAAAGTCAAAAAGGGGCATAGAAGGAGTTATTATGGCTACTTAAAAAAAATCTATCTGCCTTTGGAGCACAAATGTTTGCATGTTTGCATCTTCCTACTTATAAAATACATTCTCTCCTTCTAACACACTCTCTGCTTCTAATCACTTTGTATCCAATTATGACACCAGGATTGAATCAGGTCTGAATATGGATGAGAATCCACAGGTATAGTTGCTCATAGTGGGTCCTCTTGATCTAGAGACCTGTGAGGTTAAAAGACAAGTGAGCTAACTCTCAAGCACTCAGCATACAATAAAGAGATAATACAACTTCAGTAACACTCTGTTCAAAAGAGGAAGGAATAAGGAACACATACTATATTATCATATGTGAAACAGATTGCCAGTCCATGTTCAATACATGAGACAGGGTGCTCAGGGCTCGTGCACTGGAGTGACCCTGAGGGATGGGATGGGGAGGGAAGTAGGAGGGGGGCTTAGGATGCAGAACACATGTACACTCATGGCTGATTCATGTCAGTTCAGTTCAGTTCAGTTCAGTCGCTCAGTCGTGTCTGACTCTTTGTGACCCTATGAATTGCAGCACGTCAGGCCTCCCTGTCCATCACCAACTCCTGGAGTACACTCAGACTCACGTCCATCG
>SJYV01005435.1:885464-938699 GCA_006410875.1 Neotragus pygmaeus | reverse complement strand
TCTTCACTTTCTGCCATAAGGGTGGTGTCATCTGCATATCTGAGGTTATTGATATTTCTCCCGGCAATCTTGATTCCAGCTTGTGCTTCTTCCAGCCCAGCGTTTCTCATGATGTACTCTGCATATAAGTTAAATAAGCAGGGTGACAATATATAGCCTTGACATACTCCTTTTCCCATTTGGAACCAGTTTGTTGTTCCATGTCCTGTTCTAACTGCTGCCTCCTGACTTGCATACATGTTTCTCAAGAGGCAGGTCAGGGGGTCTGGTATTCCCATCTCTTTCAGAATTTTCCACAGTTTATTGTGATCCACACAGTCAAAGGCTTTGGCATAGTCAATAAACCAGAAATAGATTCATTTCTGGAACTCTCTTGCTTTTTTGATGATCCAGTAAATTTTGGCAATTTGATCTCTGGTTCCTCTGCCTTTTCTAAAACCAGCTTGAACATCTGGAAGTTCACAGTTCACGTATTGCTGAGGGCTGGCTTGGAGAATTTTGAGCATTACTTTACTACCATATGAAATGCGTGTAATTGTGTGCTACTTTGAGCATTCTCTGGCATTGCCTTTCTTTGGGACTTGAATGAAAACTGACCTTTTCCAGTCCTGTGGCCACTGCTGAGTTTTCCAAGTTTGCTGGCATATTGAGTGCAGCACTTTCACAGCATCATCTTCCAGGATTTGAAATAGCTCAACTAGAATTCCATCACCTCCACTAGCTTTGTTCACAGTGATATTTTATAAACCCACTTGACTTCATATTCTAGGATGTCTGGCTCTAGGTGAGTGATCACACCATCATGATTATCTTGGTTCTGAAGATCTTTTTTGTACAGTTCTTCTGTGTATTCTTGCCACCTCTTAATAACTTCTGCTTCTGTTAGGTCCATACCATTTCTTCCCTTTATTGAGCCTATCTTTGCATGAAATGTTCCCTTGATATCTCTAATTTTCTTGAAGAGATCTCTATTCTTTCCCATTATGTTTTTTGCCTCTATTTCTTTGCATTGATTGCTGAAGAAGGTTTTCTTATCTCTTCTTGCTATTCCTTGGAACTCTGCATTCAGATGCTGGTATCTTTCCTTTTCTCCTTTGTTTTTCACTTCTCTTCTTTTCACAGCTATTTGTAAGGCCTCCCCCAGACAGCCATTTTGCTTTTTTGCATTTCTTTTCCATGAGGATAGTTTGATCCCATCTCCTGTACAGTGTCACGAACTTCTGTCAATAATTCATCAGGCACTCTATCTATCAGAGCTAGTCCCTTAAATCTATTTCTCACTTCCATTATATAATCATAAGGGATTTGATTTAGGTTATACCTGAATGATCTAGTGGTTTTCCCTACTGTCTTCAATTTACTTCTGAATTTGTCAATAAGGAGTTCATGACCTGAGCCACTGTCAGCTCCCGGTCTTTTTTTGCTGACTGTATAGAGCTTCTCCATTTTTGGCTGCAAAGAATATTGTCAATCTAATATCAGTGTTGACCATCTGGTGATGTCCATGTGTAGAGTCTTCTCTTGTGTTGTTGGAAGAGGGTGTTTGCTATGACCAGTGCATTTCTTGGCAAAACTCTATTAGTCTTTGCCCTGTTTCATTCCATATTCCAAGGCCAAATTTGCCTGTTATTCCAGGTGTTTCTTGACTTCAAACTTTTGCATTTCAGTCCCCTATAATGAAAAGGATCTATTTTTTGGGTGTTAGTTCTAACAGGTCTTGTAGGTCTCCATAGAACTGTTCAATTTCAGCTTCTTCAGTGTTACTGGTTGGAGCTACCCCACATCTGAGGTCAGGGGCGGTGACCGGGAGGAGTAACCCCACATCCAAGGAGCAGTGGCTGCACAAGTGCAGGAGGGCCTAGAGGAGCTATTCCACATAAAAGGTCAGGAGGGATAGCAGTGAGGAGATACCCTCGTCCAAGGTAAAAATCAACAGCTACGCTTTGCTAGAGCAGCTGTGAAGAGATATACCATGTCCAAGGTAAGAGAAACCCAAGTAAGATAGTAAGTGTTGCAAGAGGCATCAGAGGGCAGACACACTGAAACCATAATCACAGAAAACTAGTCAATCTAATCACACTGGGACCACAGCCTATCTAACTCAATGAAACTTAGCCATGTCCATGGGGCCACCCAAGATGGGCGAGTCATGGTCGAGAGGTCTGACAGAATGTGGTCCACTGGAGAAGGGAATGGCAAGCCACTTCAGTATTTTTGCCTTGAGAACCCCATGAACAGTATGCAAAGGCAAAATGATAACATACTGGAAGAGGAAATCCCAAGGTCAGTAAGTGCCCAATATGCTACTGGAGATCAGTGGAGAAATAACTCCAGAAAGAATGAAGGGATGGAGCCAAAGCAAAAACAATACCCATCTGTGGATGTGACTGGTGATAGAAGCAAGATCCGATGCTGTAAAGAGCAATATTGCATAGGAACCTGGAATGTCAGGTCCAAGAATCAAGGCAAATTGGAAGTGGTCAAACAGGAGATGGCAAGAGTGAACGTTGACATTCTAGGGATCAGCAAACTAAAATGGACTGGAATGGGTGAATTTAACTCAGATGACCTTTATATCTACTACTGCAGGCAGGAATCCCTTAAAAGAAATGGAATAGCCATCATGGTCAACAAAAGAGTCCGAAATGCAGTACTTGGATGCAATCCCCAAAACGACAGAATGATCTCTGTTCATCTCCAAGGCAAACCATTCAATATCACATTAATCCAAGTATATTCTGCACTCAATATGACAGCAAAATTGGAAAACTCAGTAGGGGCCACAGGACTGGAAAAGGTCAGTTTTCATTCCAATCCCAAAGAAAGGCAATTGCAAAGAATGCTCAAACTACCACACAATTGTACTCATCTCACAGGCAAATTTGTCCATGGAGTACAGAATGAAGCAGGGCAAAGGTTAATAAAGTTTTTCCAAGGGAAGACACTGGTCATAGCAAATACCCTCTTTCAACAACACAAGAGAAGACTATACACATGGAGATTACCAGATGGTCAACACCAAAAGCATATTGATTATATTCTTTGCAGTCAAAGATGGAGAAGCTCTATACAGTCAGCAAAAACAAGACTGGGAGCTGACCGTGGCTCAGAAGATGAACTGCTTATTGCCAAATTCAGACTTAAATTGAAGAAAGTGGGGGAAAACCACTATACTATTTTGGTTTGACCTAAATCAAATCCTTTATGACTATATAGTAGAAGTGAGAAATAGATTTAAGGGACTAGGTCTGGTAGATAGAGTGCCTGATGAACTATGGATGGAGGTTCATGATATTGTACAGGAGACAGGAATCAAGACCATCCCCAAGAAAAAGAAATGCAAAAAAAGCAAAATGCCTATCTGAGGAGGCCTTACATATAGCAGTAAAAAGAAGAGAAGTGAAAAGCAAAGGAGAAAAGGAAAGATATTCCCATTTGCATGCAGAGTTCCAAAGAATAGCAAAGAGAGATAAGAAAGCCTTCCTCAGTGATCAATGCAAAGAAATAGAGGAACACAATAGAAAGGGAAAGATTAGAGATCTCTTTAAGAAAATTAGAGATACCAAGGGAATATTTCATGCAAAGATGGGCTCAATAAAGAAAACAAATGGTATGGACCTAACAGAAGCAGGATATATTAAGAAGAGGTGGCAAGAGTACACAGAAGAACTGTACAGAAAAGATATTCACTACCCAAACAATCATGATGGTGTGCTCACTCACACGCAGCTAGAGCCAGACATCCTGGAATGTGAAGTCAAGTGGGACATGGGAAAAATTACACCAAACAAAGCTAGTGGAGGTGATGCAATTCCAGTTGAGTTATTTCACATCCTGAAAGATGATACTGGGAAGGTGCTGCACTTAATATGCCAGCAAATTTGGAAAACTCAGTAGTGGCCACAGGACTGGAAAAGCTCAGTTTTCATTCCAAACCCAAAGAAAGACAATGCCAAAGATTGCTCAAACTACTGCACAATTGCATTCATCTCACATGCTAGTAAAGTAATGCTCAAAATTATCCAAGCCAGACTTCAGAAATACATGAACTGCGAACTTCCAGATATTCAAGCTGGTTTTAGAATAGGCAGAGGAACCAGAGATCAAATTGCCAACATCTGCTGGATCATCAAAAAAGCAAGAGTTCCAGAAATACATCTATTTCTGGTTTATTGACTGTGCCAAAGCCTTTGACTGTGTGGATCACAATAAACAGTGGAAAATTCTTTAAGAGATGGGAATATCAGACCACCTGACTTGCCTCTTGAGAAATCTGTGTGCATGTCAGGAAACAACAGTTAGAACTGGACATGGAACAACAGACTGGTTCCAAATAAGTAAAGGAGTATGTCAAGGCTGTATATTGTCACCCTGCTTATTTAACTTATATACAGAGCACATCAAAAAAATGCTGGCCTGGAGGAAGTACTAGCTGGAATCAAATTGCCAGGGGAAATATCAATAACCTCAGATACACAGATGACACCACCCTTATGGTAGAAAGTGAAGAAATAAAGAGCCTCTTGATGAAAGTGAAAGAGGAAAGTGAAAATGTTGGCTTAAAGCTCAAGATTCAGAAAACTAAGATCATGGCATCTGGTCCCATCATTTCATGGGAAATCGATGGGGAAACAGTGGAAACAGTGGTTGCCTTTATTTTCTGGGCTCCAAAATCACTGCAGATGGTGATTGCAGCCATGATATTAAAAGACACTCACTCCTTGGAAGGAAAGTTATGACCAACCTAGACAGCATATTCAAAAACAGAGACATTACTTTGTCAACAAAGGTCCATTTAGTCAAGGCTATTGTTTTTCCAGTGGTCACGTATGGGTGTGAGAGTTGGACTATAAAGAAAG
The DNA here is from genome assembly GCA_006410875.1 of Neotragus pygmaeus. NCBI lineage: Eukaryota > Metazoa > Chordata > Mammalia > Artiodactyla > Bovidae > Neotragus > Neotragus pygmaeus. Next base: position 933,840 of record SJYV01005435.1, on the reverse strand, counting down.
CTAAGCTCTGAAGAATTGATGCTTTGAACTGTGGTGTTAGAGAAGACTCTTGAGAGACCCTTGGACTGCAAGGAGATACAACCAGTACATCCTAAAGGGTTGTTCATTGGAAGGACTGATATTGGAGTTGAAACTTCAATACTTTGGCCACCTGATGTGAAGAGCTGACTCATTGGAAAAGACCCTCATTCTGGAAATATGAGGGAAGGAGGAGAAGGGATGACAGAGGATGAGATGTTTGGATGGCATCACTGACTCAATGGACATGGATTTGTGGGAACTCTGGAAATTGGTGATAGACCAGGAGGTCTGTCGTTCTGTGGTTCATGGGTTCACAAAGAGTTGGACACACCTAAGCGACTGAACTGAACTGAAAAATATATACAACTTGTAAAAAGTTTATCTTCTTTGGAACCACCACTTAGAATATGCAGACATTTCAAAGGCTGTGAGTAACTGTTCACAGAACATATACCACACAAAAGGCTTGCCATCAGAATCTATAATAAACTCCTAGAAATAATGATAATAAAACAAACAATCCAGACAAAAGATTTGAACAAACATTGTATAAATATATGAATGCCCAATAAACATACAGAAATCTCCTCTGTATCATTACTCAGGGAACTGGAAATTAACACTGCAGTATTAAGACACATATGCAAAAATGATAACATTAAAAACACTAATAATATCAGGTTTTGTGAGGACAAAAAGTTACTAGAACACATATAGATGGCTTGTCTAGGTGCAAAATAATAAAATTATTTTGAAAAAATCTTATAAATTTCTAATTGATCTATGAATTTCATTCCTGGTTATTTAAAAAAAAATAAAAACGTGAACACATTAGAACTTACATACATACGTTTTTATAATAGTTTTAATATCAGTAGCCCAATTCTGGAAACAATCCAAATGTGCATTAACCAGTGAATGGCTAAACAATGTATGGTTTATCTATTCAAGGGAGGGCTTTTATGGTCGCTCAGTGTTAAAGAACCTGCCTGCAATGTAGGAGACATAGGTTCACTCCCTGGGTCTGGAAGATCCCCTGGAGAAGGAAATGGCAAACCATTACAGTATTCTTGCCATAGACGTAGGAACCTGGCAGGCTACATACAGTCCATGGGGGTCACAAAAGAGTCAGACAGGACTTAGTGACTAAACAACTATTCAAAGAATACTATGTAGCAATTGAAAACAAACAACTATTGATAAATTAAACAAAAGTAAGGAAACAAGTTACACTAAGTAAGAACACGACTGAGCGACTGAACTGAAGTACAGATATCCTTTGTATGCTGCTGCTAAGTTACTTCAGTCGTGTCTGACTCTGTGCGATCCCATAGGCGGCAGCCCACCAGGCTCCCCTGTCCCTGGGATTCTCCAGGCAAGAACACTGGAGTGGGTGGCCATTTCCTTCTCCAATGCATGAAAGTGAAAAGTGAAAGTGAAGCCACTCAGTCCTGTCCGACTCTTCAAAACCCCATGGACTGCAGCCTACCAGGCTCTTCCATCCATGGGGTTTTCCAGGCAAGAGTACTGGAGTGGGTGCCATCGCCTTCTCCATATTCCTTGTAAACATTGTTCTATTTTTGTACAACTGCAGAAAATGAACAATGTGCCTGTGGTCACAGAATGGCATCTGCTGATTTAATCTCTAGGTTGAGTCTGACCCTGTGACCCTGTGGACTGTAGCCTGCCAGGCTCCTCTGTTCATGGGATTTCCCAGGCAAGATTACTGGACTGGGTTGCCATTTCCTTCTTAGGGTAGTTTCCTGACCCAGGGATGGAACCCAGGTCTCCTATATTGCAGGCAGATTCTTTACCACTGAGCCAGCAGGGACTTTCCTATAGAAAATAGAAAATTATGAATGGTATTCACTCACTCATGTCTGATTCTGACTCCATGGACTGCAGCCCACCTGGCTCCTCTGTCCATGGAATTCTCCAGGCAAGAATCCTGGAGTGGGTATCCATTCACTTCTCTAGGGGATCTTCCCAAATCAGGGTTTTGCGAAACCAGATCTCCTGCATTGCAGGCAGATTCTTAACCATCAGAGTCACCAGGGAAGCTGCAGAACGCATATTAGTTGCCTAAAGTCAGATGTGGAGATGGTGTGAGCAGAATTTGACTACAACATGACAAGTAGGAACTTTCTGTATTCATCCGTGACAAGTTCTTCCTACCACGTTCTGTTTCATTCTGCTAGTTACACAATGGTGAGCTCGCATACATGACAACTCTGCAACTATTTACAGAAGGAAATGGTTTTCCTTTTCAAAGACATTCTCAGTCTCCACTAATAATGTATTATTTTAGAATCCTTCCCACTTGTTTAAGCACACCCCACCCCCTTTTTCTCACATGAGTTAAAGATGTAACTTTTCACTATGAGAACTTTAAAACCTAGAAATCAAATAAATACCTCTTCTAGTTTCCTAGGTTTTCTTTCTTTCTTTCTTTTTTTAATATTACATGGAAATATATGGCAATGGTAACTAGATAACTTCTGTTACTTTCAAGAAAAGCCTGGTAAAGTTATAATGGCTTACTGGTATTAATTTTCAGATGATGCTTTTTTTTTTCTTTTTCTTTTTTTTTTTTTTTTTACTTTATTTTGCTTTTCAATACTGTATTGGTTTTGCCATACATTGACATGAATCAGCCACGGATGTACATGAGTTCCCAATCCTGNGCAGCACGCCAGGCCTCCCTGTCCATCACCAACTCCCGGAGTTCACTCAGACTTGCATCCATCGAGTCCGTAATGCCATCCAGCCATCTCATCCTCTGTCGTCCCCTTCTCCTCCTGCCCCCAATCCCTCCCAGCATCAGAGTCTTTTCCAATGAGTCAACTCTTCGCATGAGGTGGCCAAAGTACTGGAGTTTCAGCTTCAGCATCATTCCTTCCAAAGAAATCCCAGGGTTGATCTCCTTCAGAATGGACTGGTTGGATCTCCTTGCAGTCCAAGGGACTCTCAAGAGTCTTCTCCAACACCACAGTTCAAAAGCATCAATTCTTGACCAACCTAGACAATATATTAAACAGCAGAGACATCACTTTGCGAAAAAAGGTCCACATAGTCAAAGCTATGACTTTTCCAGTAGTCATGTACTGATGTAAGAGTTGGATCGGAAAGGAGGCTGAGCTCCCAAAAACTGATTGCTTTTGAGCTATGATGTTGGAGAAGACTCTTGAGAGTCTTTCAGACTGCAAGAAGATCAAATCAGTCAATCCAAAAGGAAATCAATCCTGAATATTCATTGGAAGGACTGATGCTGAGGCTGAAGCTCCAGTACTTTGGCCACCTGATGTGAATAACTGACTCACTGGAAAAAACCCTAATGCTGGGAAAGATTGAAGGTAGGAGAAGGGAACAACAGAGGATGGAATGATTGGATGGCATCACCAGCTCAATGGACATGAGTTTAAGCAAATTCTGACTGAACAACAACAATTCCCCAAATACGTTGTTGCTAGGACCTTTTAATTCATGGAAAGTTTTATTATGTGAAACAATACTACTCTTTGTATTTCAGCAAACTATGTGTTTTGTTTAACATCTGGATTATTTTAATTAATCATTTGATGACAGGAATTGAGAAAAAAAAAGTTTACTTTAAAAACTTTAAAGTTTTCATGAGGAATCACAGTATTATAAAAAATGTTCACTTAGCTAAAAAATTAGTTTAGCAAATTCCAGTTCCAACTTTTTCCACATTCTTTTGAAAAATGTTTACTACTTTTTCTATCTAAATGAAAAGTTACAATTTGAGGATAAAAAGGCTATGCTTGTTGGTGTGCCAGATGTGCTTAGTCACTCAGTCACATCTGACTCTTTGTGTCTTCATGGACTGTAGCCCGACAGGCCCCTCTGTCCATGGAATTCTCCAGGCAAGAATACTGTAGTGGGTTGCCATTCCCTTCTCCAGGGGATCTTTCGAACTCACTGTTTGAACCTCGGTTTCCCTCACTGGAGGCAGATTTTTTATCCTCTGAGCCACCGGGAAAGCCATATTTTTTGGACTATTTAAACTTCTGTCATAAATTGGCCAAAACGAAAAAAATGGGCCTTACCCAAAGCAAACTGTGTACAGGAGGAGACAGGCATGATTAGATTTCCACCTGAGAGTAGATTTGAGGGGCATGCCCCTTAAGGTCTGCACGCCCAGGAGGCACCCACACCAGACCTGCTATTGTTGAACAGAGTGTCAGAACTGGAGGAGCAGGAGGAGCATCACAGTCACAAAATTAACCTCACAACTTGGCAACCATGCTACAGAGCTCAATGGGGACATTTGAGGGAACATCAAGTCAAGCCAAACAGCAATGAATATCTGTTCCAAGATCTGAGCAATCACTGGGTATGTGTGGCATCAGTGTCCTGGATGTTGAGCTTGCTTCTGAGAACTTGTAAGTAAGCTCCTGTTTTCCTATCATGATCCTCAATGTATGTTGAGTTTTGCAGAGATATTTTTATAAACTATTTCTGCCATTGCAGACACATCTCACCTCCACACTTAACCACTGGTGACTACTGTCAGAGGCTACAGTCACATCTGTCTGTACTTTTCAGGGTAATTTTGGCATTCCCTGTTCTGCTCTGCTTCCAGGAATTGTGGCAGAGTTTTGATGGAGCTTCAATACAGAGCAGCCTATACAAGGTTTAGGTTGTGTGGCCTGCAATGACCATTCGTCCCCCAGTCACATTCCCTCTGTGACGCCATGGTGTCTGAGATTCTAGTGAGTTCATATTTTTACCTTTAGTTTCCTGAGTTCTTCCTTTTGTGTCCTTATGAACCCACTCTGGTTCAGTTTTCTCAAAACCATTCACTTGCACAAGAACTTTTGGGAAGCACTTCATAACTCAGCAAGCCAGTCCTCTGATCAAACAGAGGATATTTATTTTTTTATGGCTATAAAGGAAGTCTGGACCTTAGATACAATGGCCTGGATATTTTCTAGGTAGGGGAGAAAATAACTCATTCCTTCCTTTTTATAGTTATGAAATACTAACTGCAAACTAATTTATCTGGAGACTTTCTGGTTATATTTCAAATAAATTACCCTCCTATACTTCTATTGTCTTTATACTTTTGCATGGTATCCATAAAATTACCAATATGCCTTTTTGTATTATCTGCAGGTAAGATTAAATATTAAGATAAAGATTACATTTTTCCATATTACATATTGATCAATTTTATTTTAACAAGTTCTTGGTTATTTGTTAACTTTTCTCTCTTGATCTGGGTCTGCTCTGATATGGTAAATCAATAATTGGTTATATGTGTTTTAACACAAGTAAACTGAATTGCACTGTGTCCCAGAGAGCTGTTGCTCTGATCTTACATCATGAAAGGATAGAGCCACACATACAGAAGAGATGACATAAATCAATGAACATAGCAAACATAATGTTTGGACATACTAAAGCAAAGATTATTAATTTACTTTACCTTTGTTTTCCCAAGACTATATTAACTAGAATTTTCAGTGCACAAAGATGCTAATACTGAGGCTAAACTACCCATATGGGTATTTTAATATTTATTTTATATTCAGAATAAAATGAGAAGTTAGAAAAATAGATTTATAGCATACTTGAAACACATTTTTAAACACATAACAACACTCATGAAAAACCATCAGTTTTAAGAAAATGTTAGATGTACATTGGGAGAGACAGTCAGCCTTGCACAATTTCATAAGAGTGAGCTTTGGATCAAGAACATTTCCCTACCTGGGAATAAAGAGTCTTCACAGCCTGTGCTGGGCAGGTCAGCTTCTTTGAGAACACCTTTCCCTATCTAGACCTGAAGTGTTCTTCCTTATTCTGCTCAATTCCTGTACATTATATGATACAAACCTACAACTTCATCTGTTTGACTAGGGAGGGAACCAGGTCCTTCTCTTGCAGCATAAAAGTTACTGGTCACTCCCTGCATCAGCTTCCAGCAAGATTTCATGGCTCAGGGCTTATTTTTCCCTATCTTCTCTATGTGAGTAAAATATTGTACCATCCAGTGTCTGTGGGGGCTGTGTCTTGTTGATCCTCCTTACCTACAAACCACCCAGTGGGACTGTGGCTTCTGATGGCAGGCATTGTCTTGTTTTTGGCTATAGAGAAATGGAATATTTCCTGTCATATCAGTGTACAAGGATGTCATAATTATCAGTGATATTAGCCCTCAAATGTGAGCTCCTGAGTCCTTAGGGCACTCAGGAAGAAGAAGAATACCTGTGATCTAACAGTCATCAAACAGTAGTCACTCCATGTGGTGAGCCCCAAGGGAGCTCTGGATGTGAAATCACAGGATCCTGGCCCCAGAATAGCTAAGGTGCATATGAAAAGAATAATTTCAGTGAGCCTAGACTCTCACATCATCCCATACTTTGTAAAGTGCTAAATTCCTTAACTTTGGATATCTTTTTTTTTTTAATTAACAATAATCCTTGGATGTTCAGACTACCTATCTTTTGTTGTAAAACTTCTATATAATCTAGCTCCTCCCTTTGCCTCCTGTGAATAATTCTCTCAGGGTTACTTAAGATGCTATCTCAAAGTCCTAAAAATTCCCACCAAATGAAACATAATTCTCAGCTTCTAGGTTGTGACTATTTTTAAGTCAACACTATCTATCCTCCATGCATGGGACTCTTCCATTGGAGGTTTGCATGGTGTCACTGCTTGACAATGGATATTTTCAATCTATTATAAATTATTAGGAAAAATTGTTTAAAGGCATTGCACATCATTAAAAGATTACATTCAAATATACCACATTATTTAGGAAATTTGAGAGTAAAATCATATTATCTGATCTGTAAAGTGTACAACATTGAAAAAAATTAAGAAATATTCCTATAGTAACACACATTTATCATGGTCCTGAAAATAACACATAGCCTATGATGTTCTTCCTAACACATAGCCTATGAAGCTCTGTCTAAGTAACTGTGACAGTTGTGTTGGTTAACAGCTGACATAATCTGGCTCAATACAATTTTTTTCCTTAAAAAAAAAAAATAAAATGAGGGTATAGGGTTAAAAGTAATAGACTAAATTGGTAGAGATGACTGGAGAACTAGAACTTGAAAACTTAAGGAATGAGATCTTTCTTTTGAGGCATCTATGATGGCAAAATGTGGAGATAAATAGAGATAAGAGCCAGAAATAGGATAAGTATGATACAAGTAGAGAATGTGTGGCATCCGAGAAGCAAAGGATAATGACTTCTAACAGCTTTGTTCTAACAGCGTTCCAGTAACTATTTTCAACTATGACAGGCCAACCTGCATTTTCTGACCCTGTGCCCCATGTGATAGCTTGTTACTACTTCCCTGGTGGCTGAGATGGTGAAGAATCTGCCTGCATTGTGAGAGACCTGGGTTTGATCCCTGGGTCAGGAAGATACCCTGGAGAAGGGAATGGCTACCCAGTCCAGTATTCTTGCCTGGAGAATGCTATGGACAGAGGAGCCTGGGGACTACTATCCGTAGGGTGGCAAAGAATCAGACATGACTGAGCAACTAACTCTATTCCCAGTAGTTCAGTTCAGTTCAGTTGCTCAGTCGTGTCTGACTCTTTGCAACCCCATGAATGCAGCACGCCAGGCCTCCCTGTCCATCACCAACTCCCAGAGTTCACTCAGATTCACATCCATAGAGTCAGTGATGCCATCCAGCCATCTCATACTCTGTCGTCCCCTTCTCCTCCTGCCCCCAGTCCCTCCCAGCATCAGAGTGTTTTCCAATGAGTCAACTCTTCTCATGAGGTGGCCAAAGTGCTGGAGTTTCAGCTTCAGCATCATTCCTTCCAAAGAAATCCCAGGGCTGATCTCCTTCAGAATGGACTGGTTGGATCTCCTTGCAGTCCAAGGGACTCTCAAAAGTCTTCTCCAACACCACAGTTCAAAAGCATCAATTTTTCAGCACTCAGCCTTCTTCACAGTCCAACTCTCACATCTATTCATGACCCACAGGAAAAACTACAGCTTGACTAGATGGACCTTAGTCGGCAAAGTAATGTCTCTGCTTTTGAATATACTATCTAGGTTGGTCATAACTTTTCTTCCAAGGAGTAAGCGTCTTAATTTCTTGGCTGCAATCACCATCTGCAGTGATGGTGTAATAGTAGTAATAATAATAAAATTATTTGGGGCAAATTTTAATAAGTATACAGGAAAATCTTCCCAGGGCTTTCTGGTATTCACCTAAGTTTGAAAATTATCCATATGGAAATGCTTTAGTAATCATTTCTCAATACAAACTTCTTATAGGAAAGCAGATTTTATATTAGAAAACTTTCTTTGAAAAGACAAGGTGTTAGGTGTCCACATTTCATAGTATTACAATAGGCTTCCAGAGGGCGGACATAAGCTTTCTATAATCCCACTCATGTTTGGAGCACTTCTGGGACCAATCAACCAGAGTGTAAGTTTTTACCATTTCTGAAGACCTGTAACAGGACAGAAGACATGCTACAGGAAGAGAGAGGAGACATGAACAGGATAGAGCTAGAAGTAATCGATCAGTCACAGAATAAAAGGATTATTTTAAATATAGGAGGATAAAAAGGCTGCTAATTTCTTTCTCTAATACTTCTCCATAGGACAGAGGTATTAAAAATTAACAACCAAAACTGTTACAACAGACTAGGAGCACCAAACAGCACTTTAGATTTTTCTACACATGGGAAACAATACAAATAGATGTGAAAAGTTAGGGACTTTATTTGCGTATTGACAGATCCAATGGAGAGATGATAAAAGTAGATATTTCAAAGTTTCCCAGTGTTAGGCAAGAGGAATGGCAGAGATGGTACCAAAAAGTCCTAGAAAGGACAGGAAGGAAATTATCCATTTGATTTTTAGGCAAGCAGTTAGGAGCACACATGAAACATTTTTAGATAATCTAGGTATTGATAATAAGTAATTATAAAGGAAATAGGTTATTTAAAATTCCTTCTTGTTCATGGAGCCAGATGGAATGTCTCTCACTGCTACCACAAACATGAACTAACAGAATTTGCTTTAAAGTTCATTTACAGAGTTGTACTTTCAGCTTCACGATATCAGAGCCACTAATGGAATTATGGCTTTTCATGGTTTTACAAAGGACATAAAATTATTATGGCACATACAGTACTCTAAGGAAGGTGAGAAATATGACTCTCAGGAGAGAATTCAGTGGACACCCATGGGTTAGTGAGTGTAACAGCAAACTGGGAGAGGAGTAGGGTGAGAGTTCTTGTCCTCTGAAATCTCCATCAAAACTAGTCACTTTCTTATATTTTCAGTCAGTCCCACATTTGGGTTCACCTGAAGTGGATCTTCCCCTCTTTCTAGAAAACACATAAACACACACATATATATGTGTGTGTAAGTGTCTGTGTTCAGTCACTTAGCCATGTCTGACTCTTTGCAACCCCATTGACTGTAACCCTCCAAGCTCCTCTGTCTGTGGGATTTTTCAGGCAAGAATACTGGAATGTGTTGCCATTTCCTATCCCAGGGGATCTTCCTGACGCAGGGATCAAATATGCATCGCCCGTGTCTCCTTCACTGCACATGGATTCTTTCCACAAATGCATATATTTAATGTTTAAAAACCAGTATTTTCATAGATACATATAATTTTCATATATTAGTAATTAAGTAATTCATGTTTCCTCAACATTTGCTTAGATCTTAATTTAAATAAAATTATATATCAAAGGTACTCCTCACAATAAATGTTGATGAGTTTTATGTTTATTCATATTTAAAAGATTCTACAATGTGTAGAAATATATTATTGCTAAAGGAAGATTAAGAAATACCCAAGTTACTCTGTATCATTTAATACAATTTTATTTAAACAGAGTATGGATACAAATAAATTTAGTTATTTACAGAGCTATCACAATCTAAATTCTTTTACACAGAATTAGAAGGGAAAAAAAAAGGCATTGCACTCTGAACAAACTTCTCTCTTAAAAAAGAAATCTTTTTGTCTGACTGGTAGTTCCAAAAGCACATTACAAATAGAACAGCTACTTAGTTTCTCATGAAAGTAAGCCATGAGTATAATTTCAATTATACTCGGAATTAAGTTAGATAGCTTTTAAATGTTGCAAGGGAAGGAATAAAACAGTGTAAAAATACTTCTGTAATTTAAGTTCAGTAGTAGCTCAAAGTACTGTACAATGGAAAATGACTTTTTGACATCATCCAATCCTCCAATTCTACTTTATATCACCCAAACAAAACAAAACATTTAAGCTTCATAGCACTAATGCTACTCAACTGAATCAATATGAGCACTATATCTGACTCCAGAAAGCCAGGAGTGTTGTTAAGTCCAAGTGCAAAGTCTGAGAAGCAGGGTAGCTGATATTCTAAGTCCCAGCCCTAGGAGAGAAGACTGATCCTAGCTCTACAGTCAGCCAGAGAGGACTCATTTTCCCTTCCTCTGCCTCGTGGTTCTATTTGGGTATTTAATTGATTGGATGATGCTTCTCCAGTCTGTGGAGAAACATCTGTTTCACTCTGTCCAGTTCACTGATTCAAATATTAATCTCTTTCACTTATACCTCAAAGATACACCCAGAAATAATGCTTAACCAGCAAACTGGACATCCTGTCGCTCAGTCAAGTTGACACATACAATTAACCATCAGAGCCATGGTAACATCTCCCCCAAACATTCTCCCTATTGTTTACCTTTTCCCATGCCTAGGAAATTGTACACACAAATTGTTTTTATTACAACTTAAGCCAGTGCTTTCTCTTGTTAAATTTTTACTGAATTGAGGAGCACCAACTTTCCATCTTGTGTGTAAGTAATCTTCATATATTCACAGACCAGCATGTCTCTTGGAATCTTTCTTGTTTTGTATCAGAAGAGAGTTTGGCAAAGATGTTGCTTGTAGTAATGTGAAAATAAGAAACAAAAATAAGGAACACAATAATCTAGCTAAAAATATTTCCTTAGAGAAAATGACAAAAGCAAAAAACAACATCTGGCCTCTTCTTAATGAGAAGACTCTGAGAAGAGAGAAAATCTGATGATAAATCTGAGATGAGAAAAATAGATAAAGAATAAACTATTAAATATAATGGGGTGGATTATGGTATGATACATTTAAAAGAAAACTTTTTCTCAACTGATGGCTATTGTCAATTGTCAGACATGCAAAGACAGACTTCAGAGATATTGTTGATTCAGACCCAGAGCACCACAATAAAGTGAATATTGCATTAAAGAGTGCATTAAAGTGAATCACTTTTTTTTTTTGGTTTCCCAGTACATATAAAAGTTATTCTTATGCTATACTATAATCTTTTAAGTGTGCAAGAGGATTATTCTTTAAATATAATATATACACCTTAAATAAAAATACTTCATTGCTAAAACTACTAACATTCATCAGAACCTTTAGTGAATAATTTTTTTTATATTAGTAACAGCAAAGATCACTGGTCACAGATTACCATAAAAAACATAATAATAATGAAAAAGTTTGAAGTATCATGATAATTACCAAAACATGACACAGAAAAGCAAAGTGAAAAAATGCTGTTAGATAAATGGCACCAGTAGAGCAGCTTGACGTGGAGTTACTGCAAACCTCAATTTGTGAAAAATGTAGTACCTGCAAAGTGCAATAAAGTGAACTGAAATAGAATGAGGTGTACCTGTAATTAAAGGTAACTTCAGAAGATTTTGCTCCAGCATCAAATTTTTCAGAGATGTCCTCAAATGTTGTGGAACTGAGAAAAGACATTTTTCCTGTCTTTTTTGTAATTGCTATCCTACAAAATCTAAATTATGGGATAAAATTTTAATAAAAATGGTTTAAGAAAAAAATTGAATGCTTTAAAGAAAACATTAGTGCTTTTAAAATTATATATAGATTTCCTGTTGATCTCATTAAAATCCAGATTCTGATTTAGAACATGTGGGCCGGGTCCTAAGATTCTGATTTATTACCATCCTCTGATGATACACATGTTGCTGGTTCCACCCTGATACACACAGTGTAAGAGAGTTACAAATTTCTCACCAAGATTTATGCAATAGAATAAGACCCTTGAAAAGAGAGTATGTGTGATTCTCTTCAATTCTCCCAAAGAAATTTAGCATTATCATCCTAGATGCAAGGGAGACATAATTCAATTTATATGTATCTTATGAAGAAACAGATGATAAAATTGATTATGCTCCATGTGGTCAGATTAAGTGGAAGCTGGAGTTGAAATGCTATGTTCACTGTGGAGCAGTCAACTGAAAAGTAAAAGTGAAAGTCATTTAGTTGTGGTCTATACAGTCCATGGAATTCTGCAGACCAGAATACTGGAGTGGGTACTCTAGGGGATCTTCTCAACCCAGGGATCAAACCCAGGTCTCCCTCATTGCAGGCGGATTCTTTAACAGCTGAGCCACCAGGAAAGTCCAAGAATACTGGAGCCTATTCCTTCTCCAGGAGATCTTCCCGATCCAGGAATTGAATTGGGATCTCCTGCACTGCAGGTGGATTCTTACTAACTGAGCTATCAGAGAAGCCCAGGATCAGTCAACTACTTAACTAAAATAATACATTCCTGTGAATATATTATTTAGTCACCTTCATCTGGTATAAATGTCTCTCTTAAAGAAAAAAATTAAATCTCTTCTATTTTAATAGTATATAGAAGCTAAATCAGATCCTCCAAAAATGAAATAGTCCTTCCAGTGGCTCAGTGGTAAAGAACCTGCCTGCAATGCAGGAGAATGCAGGTTCGATCCCTGGTTTGGGAAGATCCTCAGAGGAGGAAATGGCAACTAACTCTAGTATTCTTGCCTGGGAAATCACATGGACAGAGGAGCCTGTGGGATCGCAGAGTTGGACACGACTGGGTGACTGAGCACACACATATGCAACTTGTACTTAGACTGCTGTTTAGAAACCATGGAATTTGAAATTAAAAATGAAGTATCTAAACAAGATTTCTGGATAACAAAAGAAACAAAAAGGAGCTAGTCAATACTTAGCAGACACAGGATTACAAGATTTTTCAGTTAACTCTGGCAATGGTTTTAAAAGCAGGCAACCAGCAGTGCTGATTAACTTAATTTAGCTATAATGTAAGGATATTTTCTTTAAAGAGCTTCTCTGATGAAACATCTTACAGTTCTTTTTGCTGCCTTGTTTTTCCTAAAGATTTGACTATAAAGGTGAAGAAAAGTACATAAAACATAAATGGATTCTTGCAGTCACATCTGCTATTATTTTTTTAATATGTAAAATAAATATAATAGATCTAAAGAGATCAGTGTGCTTTTTCATTTCATCACACTGTGACACCACAAAGAGTAAGGAAAAGTTCCATTTTGGTGTTATTCTGGTAATGCATATTTTTCAATCTGATAAATTCTATGGATCAAATGGAAAATAATATTTTACATAGCTAATGCCCTAAGAAGCCAGTGAAAAAGTTTACACACCTTGAAATTTCAATTAACAGACACACTATGGCTTCTCCATTAAAATAGTATTGCAGTTCACTTATTTCTTTTTATAACAGTTGGATTTAAATAGAATTTTGAGAGGAAAGGGTAGAGGAGAATGATCGAGTCAACTATGTACTGTTACTAATCAAACACTACAGGAAACTTGTCTTCCTTTTAGTATAAATCTTTAGTCAACCTAAGGGCTTCCATTGTGGCTCAGATGATAAAGTATCCACCGGCAGTGCAGGAGACCCAGATTTGATCCCTGAACTTGGAAGATCCACTGGAGAAGAAAATGGCAACCCATTCCAGTATTCTTGCCTGGAGAATACCATGGACAGAGAAGCCTGGTGGGCTACAGTCCATGGGGTCATAAAGAGTCAGACATATCTGAGTGACTAACACACTAGGTCAACCTAAAAATCCAACCGATCTAATTTTGCTTTCCATCTTTGAAACAAATAAGTGGGTATGTTAAGCTGTTTGGAAAGAAAATAGAAAGATAAATTATGTAATACCTCATGAATCAACAAATACATATAAAAATCCTCATGAAATGCACTATATTTTTCTATTTAACATATTTATTTTTATTTATTAATGTATTTACTAATGGAACAAATATTTCTCGGGAAGCTATTATTGTCAACCTCTTCACTGCCTATTTTTACCAAAGAACAAACTACCTATGATGCATGCCTTTATGGAATAAAATAAACAAAATACAAATACATAATAAATAGTAACTAGTGCTATAATGGATGGAGGAGCGTGGTAGGCTGCAGTCCATGGGGTCGCTAAGAGTCGGGCATGACTGAGCATTTCACTTTCACTTTTCACTTTCATGCATTGGAGAAGGAAATGGCAACCCAATCCAGTATTCTTGCCTGGAGAATGCCAGGAACAGAGGAGCCTACTGGGCTGCCGTCTATGGGGTCACACAGAGTCGGACACGACTGAAGTAACTTAGCAGCAGCAGCAGCAGCAGTATTATAATGAAAAAGAACTGAGATCAACTGGGAAAAATCATCTTATTTTGGTTAATGAGGGAAAATCTTTCTTAATAGGTCATGTTATCACTGAGACCTAAATGATGAGAAGGACTCAGTCATCAGGAGGAGATATTTAAGAAGAAATAATTATACAAAAAAGAGCTAAAGAATAGTGTGTCTGTGAAAAAGTAACCAAAGATCAAACTATAATGTGTAGCAAAGTCCAAACTATACTGGGTCATTGTCTATAACAGAACATAGAATTTCATTCTGGTGAAGTTTGGACTCTGCTAAGCAGAGGAGTGCAAAAATCTGACATATATATTTTTATATATGGTACAACCTTCTTTGCTGGACTGGAAGAAACACAAGCTGGAATCAAGATTGCCAGGAGAAATCCTGAAAACCTCAGATGTGCAGATGACACCACCCTTATGGCAGAAAGTGAAGAGGTGTTAAAAAACCTCTTGATGCAAGTGAAAGAGGAGAGCAAAAATGTTGGCTTAAAACTCAACATTCAGAAAATGAAGATCATGGCATCCGGTCCCATCACTTCATGGGAAATAGATGGAGAAACAGTGGAAACAGTGTCAGACTTTATTTGNGGTGGCTGCAGCCATGAAATTAAAAGACACTTACTCTTTGGAAGAAAAGTTATGACCAACATAGACAGCATATTAAAAAGCAGAGACATTACTTTGCCAACAAAGGTCTGTTTAGTCAAGGCAATGGTTTTTCCAGTAGTCGTGTATGGACGTGAGAGTTGGATTATAAAGAAAGGTCAAATGCCGAAAAATTGATGCTTTTGAACTGTGGTGTTGGAGAAGACTGTTGAGAGTCCCTTGGACTGCAAGGAGATCCAACCAGTCCATCCTAAAGGAAATCAGTGCTGAATATTCATTGGAAGGACTGATGCTGAAGCTGAAACTCCAATATGTTGACCATCTGATGCAAAGAACTGACTCATTTGAAAAGACCCTGATGCTGGGAAAGATTGAAGGCGGGAGGAGAAGGGGATGACAGAGGATGAGATGGTTGGATGACATCACTGACTCAAGGGACATGAGTTTGAGTAAACGCCAGGAGGCCAGGAGTTGGTGTGGTCACAAAGAGTCAGACATGACTGAGTGACTGAACTGAACTGAACCTTAGGCTTATAAGCTCTAGTAGTGTTTCTGAGTCACCTAACCTTAGTGTAATCAATGATGTTACTCTGCCCTTCCTCTCACATTAATGCTGCAAAACATTTATAATTTTTACTACTTCCCATTCATCATCAACATTCTTTAAAACTGAAAAACCAGTATTTGATTTGTTCACTAAATATTTAGCTCTGTTTCATTATTTTAACATGATTTATTACAAAATGGCAAAGCAAATTATCAAGTAATAACATAAAAAAATAAATTTACTCAGCTATTAAAAAGAATGCATTTGAATCAGTTCTAATGAGGTAGATAAAGATGGAGCCTATTATACAGAGTGAAGTAAGACAGAAATAAAAATAATACAGTATATTAATGCATATAATATATGGAATTTAGAAAGATGGTAATGATGACCCTATATGTGAGACAGCAAAAGAGACACAGAGATAAAGAACAGACTTTTGGACTCTGTCAGAGAAGTCAAGGGTGAGATGCTTTGAGAGAATAGTATTGAAACATGTATATTACCATATGTGAAATAGATCACCAGTCCAACTTCAATGCATGAGACAGGGCGCTCAGGGCCGGTACACTGGGAGCACCTTAGGGATGGGATGGGAGACAGGTGAGAGGGGGTTCAGGATAGGGGCCACATGTACATCCATGGCTGATTCATGTCAGTGTATGGCAAAAATCATAATATTGTAAAGTAATTATCCTACAATTAAAATAAATAACTTAATTTAAAAAATTTAAATGTGCAGTGTACAATAAATGGTACTGCCACTGACAAGAGAGTTCATGTTATGTGCAACACATTCAGTGGCTGGGTGCTTATTTTCTATTTCAAACACATGTCATTTCACAAAGATCTAACCAACTCAGTACCATCTGCTATTTCATCAAAAGGCTATCAGACACAATATTATCAAATACACCTATCAGAAAACAGAATAAATTGTCTCCCTGATCACTCACATTCCAATAACTTTTCAATATTTTAGTGAATGCCCTGCTTTTATTGAATGGAAAGTGTAATTGCACTGAGTATGAAAAGGATAGTGAAGACAAACATGTGTCTAACAGATTTAGTCAAATATGATTCTTAGTATACACCAGTCATTGCAAATGCATTTCATTTATAATTAGAATCGACAATAGAAGAAGAAAAAAGGACAAAATGATAGTCTCTCCAAGTTATCCTGGGTTTTTTAGTACAAAAATTAATTAGAAGATAAATGAGAGTCCACTAAGAATAAACTTTCAAGAACAGACAATAAAGCAGGAAGCATGCCAGAAGAGGTGTAAATCATTACAATTCTAGGAAAAAGAAAATGTATTTTTCATCACATATATATGCTTTCTTTTATTATTGTTTCCTTTTTTCCCAGATATATTAATATAACATTATATTTACCTGTTTTAAAATATATGTAGAATGCATTTTTATTTGTGTGATTTTATTTTTAAGTATATAGTTTTAAATATTGAAATTACCAAATTATCCTTACCAAATTTTTATTAAAATAAATTGAATTTTATTTCCATAAATATAAATTCACTTTATTTATGAATATCCTAGAATCATAATTTTAAAGTTTTCAAAAATAGTCAAACAATTTTATGAGGAATATGCATATCTACATAAAAAATAGATTAAACAAATAATGTTGAGACAGTTTTAAATCCAAATTGAAAAAGTGTATTAAATATTACCCCAAAGGATAGCGAAAGTTCAATCTAAAGTAATCATTTTTCCTAAAATCCATCTTGTCTCTTTAGTTAACTGTCTAAAATATTCACCACACTTCTCCCAGTAAATAACATAAATCGTTCAATTTTCTGAGTGCTATTGCAAAAAACAAAGAAGTAAAAATCATCAACAGTTATACTTGGAACTACTTGCTTCATTGGGAGCAGTTCTGTAAAAGAAGGTCTTCTTGTCTGTCACGTCTGAGTCCCTATTACTTGCCAGATTTATTGAAACGTTCTATACTCAATTAAGCTGATGCTGTTTTTCAGTGACATACAATTGAACTTAGGTTCCAACTATATAATTAACACTGAGAGGACTCACTCTCATCAGAAAAGGGTAACAGAAAATAAGCCCTTTTTTTTTTCTCTCCTTCGTATGTTTTTTAAGAAACCAGGAAGAATTGGTGATAAGCAGTTTATTGCCTGCAACTAGATGTGAATGAATATTTGACAGATTCCTTCAGTTACTCTAAATTCTAGAGCTGCTAGAATAGAAAGTAAATTTAAAAATTTCAAGACAGCAGTGAAAGAAATTGGTGATTGGTCTTAAAACGAGAAAAGTGGAAAGGAGTTCATTGATACCTATTACTTATTGCAAGTGAAAAAACTGAAATAGAGGGAAAATACTACTTACATGTACAGAAAAAAAGTGTGATAACTAGATAAGGAAAAGAATCATGCGTGGGCGATTTTAAATAAATATAATATTGTTCAAGTAAATTACCAAGATTATAAAATACTATTTTTAAAAGATGATTTTATAATGTGACAAATTGATGTACTTTTTTATATTGTCCCAATGAAAAACACTGCATGCTTGCCTTATGCTTCCTGAATTACCTTTCTCTCTTTATAAAATGTTCCCTTAGTGGTCTACATGGATTTTGGATACCGGCAATTTAGAGCAGAGAGAAGGACTCTGTCACTCAGTAGCTGAAAATGCCTAGTCAAGTTATTTTCTCATTCTAAGCTTAGTTTTATATGTGAGTAAGAAAATACCATTTACCACATAGAACTTATGCATTGATGGCATGGAATTTTATATGAAAACGTTTAAAATATTAAAATTGTGGATAGAGTTAGAAAAGATGTGATGTGATAGAAATATAGTAGTACATTGTTTTCTTATCAGATTAAAGGAAATAGCCAACTGTAAAATGACTTGCCTTTTTGTCTGTGTGACTGCCTTCTATGGGCTGATCTGTGTTTTCACAAGACTTATATGTTAGGTGCTCATGCCCAATACCTACCACAGGGTGGGATCTTATCTGAGACTGGGGTTGTTGCAGCTCTCTTTAGTTTAGATTTCATTATACTGAAGTAGGGTAGGCCCTAATTGGACATGACTGATGTCCTAGTAAAGAGGGGGAATGAGGACACAGACACACACACACAGGAAGAACAGTACGTGCAGGTGAAGGCAGAGATCTGTGAGGTTTCTACAAGCCAGTAAACTTCCAGAACCTAGGAGACAGGCATCAAAAAGATTCTCCCTTAAGAGGCTTCACAATGAACTAACCTTGCTGACTAACCTCAAAATGACACTTTATTCTTGAACTTCTAGCCTCCAGAACTGAGAAGCAAAGTCTGTACTAGTTTGTGGAACTTTGTTCTGACCGTTCTAGAGAACTGATACAGGTTCTGTTTAGAGTGCAAGGTTTGCTAGAGTTGGGCTATCCTTATGTTCTATATACTGTTAAAGCTAACCTAATCTATCCTGTAACAATTTAATTTATCACTGACTCATTTATTTTCTCAACCTTTTTTTTTATACTTATGTCTAAAATATTTGGGTATAAATAAACCTCTATTACTCCTACTACAAAATTATCTTTCTTGTAACTTTATTATTAGGATAAAGCTCATCTTTAGAACATTATTCACTGGCATGTAACTTCTTTCTCAAAGATCCTCTTCAGTCATCCACTCCTTTGGGATATATATATTAACAAATTCCTCTAAGTTTCCCTTTTTAAGTAATAATCTTTCATTCAACAACTACAATCATTCTTTTAAAACCATTTTTCCAAGAGGTCCTTTTTTGAAAACCATACTTAGACTCTCAGTCACACGATGATCTACCAGGCTTTATTTCTTCCATGCATGGGATTATTTCATATTTATATGATCCATTTTTTAATCTAATTCCAGTAAAATAAAGCTGTAAGAGGAAAAAGAAAGGATTTTTGTTTGTTCAGTTGGATCAACAGCACCTACAGAAATGATCATATGTGTTTTCCTTCGACACTACATCCTTGGCCCACATGCATCTGTAACCACAAAAGTGTTTAGTAAAATAGTAAATAACAAGTACCTGAACAATTGAAAATATTCATTGAATATAGGCATCATGCAAATGCAATACATATGTCAGGGAAAGAAACGTGGTCTCAATTTATGGGAGCCTATAATTTCAAAATAAATACATGAAATTGTAATTCATAATAATGCCACAAAAGAGATTTAAATGTCTATATGAGAGGATAAAATTGGTGATTTGATCTCATCAGAGAGGTTAGGAAAGGCTTTTCTGAGAAAAAGAATTTTAGGCTGAATTGTATCTGGGCCATTTAAATAAAGAAAAGAGGTAATTATGCTTCAAGATACAGGAAAATCATATGCAATCACCCATGATAAAGGACTGACTGAAAAGGTTCAGAATGGCTAAAATAGAAAGATTAAAAGTATCTAGCAATATGAAATTAACATTTTTATGAGAAATTTATAAGACCTGTTGTGGAAAATTCACTTTTATCCTAAGAACAATGAAACTTTTCTGAGATAGTTAAAGTTTTAGAATACTTTTACCTTATACCTCCACCAGCTATATGGTGGAGGGGATAAAAACAAGATTCCTGTATCTGCAATGACAAGAGCAGATGGCAGAATGAAACACTTGGAAAGATATTGTAAAAGTCCCAATGGGAGGTGTTGTGAGTTTGAAATGTTGACAGAGAGGGAGAAGAGTGGATTGGAACTTAGAAATGTTGAGGATGAAAAATTGATAAATTAACTACAGTGAGTGAGGCAACTGGACATATGTGTGATTGCTAGTTCTGTGACCTGTGAAAAATCGATTGAGCCTCCCCCCTTACTGATATAAATAAAATTTAAAACGATCTACCATTTATGGCTTTAAGAAAGGGGAATGATTGACATTCCTTTCACACGTGTACAGTTTCAATTAGGATACTAGGTAAATGATTAGCATTCAATGGGAAAATTACGTTAGAGTTATTATATAAAATAATGGCATACTTCAGTAGAAGTATAATTTCATTTTTTAAAAGGATACAATTATTCAGAGAAAAACTGCAGCTTAAGAAGGGCTTCTCTGTGGCTTAGGGGTAAAGAATCTGTCTGCCAATGCAGGAAATGCAGGTTCAATCCCTGGGTTGAGAAGGAAATAGCAACCCACTCCAGCATTTTTGCCTGGGAAAATATTGAACAGGCTACAGTTCATGGAGTCACAAAAGAGTTGGACACAGTTGCTAAACAACAAAAACATAGTTTAAGAAACAACTAAATAGACAAGATAGCAACTAAAAACAGAATGGAAATCAATATGAGTGTATCTCTTGTTCAATAAGAACAAGATTCTTAGCAGGCTTATAGTTGCTATAAGTTTAAATAAATTATGTACTACCAATGTCTGCTTTATGTTTCCCAAGAAGGAAAATAGTGATATTAACTGTGTGTGTGTGTTTGTGTGTGTGTGAAGTTTAGGGAATTGCTAATTTAAAAAATAATTATATAAATCAGATATAACTCAAGCACTCTATCTGATCTCCATATGGTAGCTATAAATCTCTCATTTTGTATTCATTTCTCTAACAAATTAAAGGTTAAACTCTATGATAAACATTACTTTCTGAAAAAAATAGCATCTTGTTTTAGTTTTCTAATCATGCATGCTTTATCTACATTATGAATTATAAGGGGAAATAATGTTACTTGTATTTTAAATAAGACAATTCCTATAGAAAACTATAGGAAACATTGTATATGNAAACTCTATGATAAACATTACTTTCTGAAAAAAATAGCATCTTGTTTTAGTTTTCTAATCATGCATGCTTTATCTACATTATGAATTATAAGGGGAAATAATGTTACTTGTATTTTAAATAAGACAATTCCTATAGAAAACTATAGGAAACATTGTATATGTTTTTGTGTGTACTTAAAAAAAAAAGTATCCATTAAACAAAAATTTTGGAACAGAAGCATCTGTGTAGTAGCTATGGTTTAATCATAAATACAGAGTTTCAAATAAAAANAAAGGAACATAGACATTTACTATGGTATTGTCATTAAGCCAGACAGGAATTTCAAAACTAATTTTACAGATTAATTATCAAAAAATTCAAACTGTCCATATATAGCTGCATCAGTCATAAAAAGAGTCCTAAAAAGAACAGAATTATCTTCCTACAAGGAAACAAAAGCTACTGGCAAACACACAAGTGACTGACTGACATCAGATTGACATAAGCAATATAGGAAGGTATATTCACAAAATTATAATGTGGCAATTCCCTCAAAATGAGAAAATATTCTGAATCTAGAATTTATATGTGGTAGTATTCTCAGTGCATATCTGGGAACATATTAAGTACTTATAAAAAAAATCAAGAATTCAAAACTTGTATACCTCTATACCCTTCTAAAGAAAAGAATTCTAAGAGTACTGTCAAGGGGCTTCTCTGGTGGCTTAGAGGATAAAGCATCTGCCCACAATGCGGGAGACCCGGGTTCGATCCCTGGGTGGGGAAGATGCCCTGGAGAAAGAAATGGCAACCCACTCCAGTACTTTTGCCTGGAAAATCCCATGAAAGGAGGAGCCTGATAGGCTATAGTCCATGGGGTTGCAAAGAGTCAGACACGACTGAGCGACTTCACTTACTTCACTTCAAGGGATCAATACTTTAGCTTCACCTAAAGGACTACAAGAAAGACAGAAAATGGACTCTAATGAACAGAGATCTACATAATGCCAACATAAGAAATATTGGAATATTATAGGAATTCTGGAAAGCCAGAGAAAAATGTCCAAAAGCAAAACACTTTTATAAACAGTATAAAGAATCCGGAAACTTTATTGGTCTAGTCAAAGCATATGCTTCTCAGTGTACAAGGTAAAAAGGAATCAGTCTTCAGAAGGGAGATTCTAGCAGCAGAGCTATTCAGATATCCACTCTGACCCTCTGACCAAAAATTGAACCAAATGAACTACCAAAAATATCCTCAAAAATATCAAAGCTCTTGACAGACAGTAGGAAAATATCAAGTTAAAATTTCAGTGAAAGAGTAACTCAGAGAAGCAGATATTATTTTGATGATATTTACCAAGTCTTATAAAAACTGAACTTTAGCTTTTTTGGCTTTGTCTAAAATGAGAGACATAGATAAAGCCCAGTACCACCACAAGGTGGATGACCCTTCCAAATAAAGGAGACACATCAAAAGGAAACACTTTTGATGCTTGATGAAACATATTTTCTTGAGCCCCTACTCAAAGAGAACTGATAATAAAGTTAGAATGGTAGTCAACAAAGTTAGAAGGCAAAATGAGTACCTGAGAAGTTGAAGTAAAAATCTCATCCTCACCTGCACTTGCAGATCAAATTTATACAACCCAGTGTTAAAAATACAAATTCTGAGTTAAGTATAAAATACTTGAAAGGTAATACTCCCTGGTGCCTGGCATATCAAAGAGTAATTCTTTATGGTGGAAATTATCTTAAAACTAAAACCTGAAGACTCTTCAAAATAATTTCCCAGGAGAGTGTGCACAGCTTAAAATTTTTTTAAAAAAATACAAGGCAACAGAATAGCACATGCAATTATCTACAGAGAAACAGACATATGAATATTTATAAACTGGAATAATCAGACATAGGAGGAAAACAAAATATATGTTTATTATACTTAGACACACACACTTACACGCACCTTACAATAAAGTTTAAAAGGATTTTCACAGAAGTTACTAGTTTTGCACACAGACAGCTTGGAAGTTATTACTCCTTCCTAACTTCAAATAAAAAGCTGACTGGTCTGATAAATCAACTGTTCTTGGACCTGTTTATAATTGAAGACTCAAAGGAAACCACAGCCTCCTAGACTGTAGAGACAAACAGTTGACAGCTTACCTGAGCAGACACTCATGAAGAGAGACTGACATGGGAACCAGTGCCAACAAAGGAAAAACTGAACCATATCTGATGAATTCCTGGAGGCTCAGTGTGTACAGACTGAGTCAAAAATTGTATTTGTTGCTATTTAGTCCCTAAGTCATGTCCAACTCTTTGCAACCACATGGACTGCGGTCCACCAGGTTCCTTTGTCCATGGGATCCTCCAGGCAAGAATACTGGAATGGGTTGCCATTTCCCTCTCCAGGGGATCTATCTGACCAAGGGATTGAAGCCAGGTCTCCTGCATTGGCAGGTGGATTCTTTACCGCTGAGCCACCAAATTATACAGGGACCTAATAATCAGTGGTCCCCATAAATTTGTGAGTTTTGCCTCCAGAAGCTTGACAAGGTTCTCACCATAACTTTGGAGAACCTTGTCAGAGAAATTGGAGAAAAGTCCCCTGATGCTTCACATCACGGGAAGGGAAATGGTACCATTTTGAAATACATCAGAGCATTCTGTTCTCAACAAGGTATCCATCAAGAAATACTATTCAGCCAGAACACAACGTGGGATTTTATCAATCTAATTGGCTTGGGTGCCAGTGTCAGCTTCCTGCATAGAAGGGAAATTTGTAACTCCAAACCACTCAAAGCCCTCTGTTCCACCTAAGGGGAGTGGAAGTGGAAAGAAACTGGGAAGCATGTACTCAATTCACAGAGCAGAGGCATAGAAGCATAAAAAGACCAATCTAAAGACTAGAGATTCACCTCCACCATCACAATATTAAATGTCTGTTTACAACAGTATCTTTTTCTTCTATCAAGAAAATATTAGTAGGCATACAGAAAGGCAAATAATACAGCTTGATGAGACAGAGCAAGTATGAGAACTAAACATGGCATTGTCAGACTGGGAGTTTAAACATCAATGATTACTATTCTAAGGGCCTTAATGGATAAAGCAGAAATATAAGAACAGCTAGGCAATGTAATCAGGAAGATAGAAATCCTAAAAACCAAGGAGAAATGCTAGAGATCAGAAACACTGAAACAGAAATGAATGTCTTTGATGGGATTATTAGTAGACTGGAAACAATTGAAAAAGGCATCTATGAACTTGAGGATACATCAAAAGAAACCTTCAAAGCAGAAAAGCAGAGGGAAAAAATAAAACATGGAAAAAATAGAACAGAATGTCCAAGAAGTATGGAGCAACTACAAAAATTGTAAGATACACATAATGGCAATAACGGGAGAAGAAAGAGAGAAAAGTACAGAAGAAATATTTGAAACAACAGTAACTGAGAATTCTCCCCCCCAATTAATATCAAACAACTGATAAATCATAGCTTCAATGAGCTTACATAACGCCAAT
The DNA here is from genome assembly GCA_006410875.1 of Neotragus pygmaeus. Lineage (NCBI taxonomy): Eukaryota > Metazoa > Chordata > Mammalia > Artiodactyla > Bovidae > Neotragus > Neotragus pygmaeus. The sequence goes on along the minus strand of SJYV01005435.1, from coordinate 908,941 downwards.
CAGGATAAATGCAAAGAAAAAAATCACTTTATCATAAAGGAACAGCAATAATAATAATATTGACTTCTCTGCAGAAATCTTGTAGGCAAGAAAAAATATTCTGAAATATTTAAAGTACTGAGAGGAAGAAACTCCAACATCTTATTCTATAGTCTGTAAAGTTATCCTTCAAAAATGAAGAAGAAATAAAGACTTTTTCAAACAAACAAATGAAAAAAAAAAAAAAGTAACTTTGTTTCCAGAAGACCTGCCTTGCAAAAAATGTTACATGAAGCTCTTTAGAAAGAAGGAAAATACAGATCCTACAGACACTAAAAAGATAATACAATGATATTATGAATAATTCTATGCCCCTAATTTCGGTAGACTAGATGAACTGGACCAATTACTTGAAAGACACAATCTGTCAAAATTCACACAAGAAAAAGCAATGCATGTGAATCAGCCTTTACCTTTTAAAGAAATTAAATCAATAATTAATTACCTTCCAAAACAAAAAGCATCAGATCCAAGTAAGTTCACTGGTAAATTCTACCAAATATTTACGGAAGAAATTATTTTAATCCTCTACAATCTCTTTCAGAGGACAGAAGCAGAAGGAATACTTCCTAATTCTATGAGGTCAACATTACCGTAATATCAAAGCCAAAAAAACCAAATTACAAGAAAAGGAAAATACAGACCAATCTGTCATGAAGTGAAGTGAAGTGAAGTGGCTCAGTCGTGTCCGACTCTTTGCGACCCCATGGACTGCAGCCAACCGGGCTCCTCTGTCTACGGGATTTTCCAGGCAAGAATACTGGAGTGGGTTGCTATTTCCTTCTCTAGGGGAACTTCCCAACCCAGGGATAGAACCTGGGTCTCCCGCATTGTAGGCAGACGCTTTACCGTCTGAGCCACATGTAAAAGTCATTTAAAAAGTATTAGCAATCCAATCTAATATATAATGTATAAAAAGAATTATACATCATGATCAAGTAGGTTTTATTCAGAAGTATGTTAATCATATCCAACAATTACACTTCTAGGTATTCGTACTTAAGTGAAATGAAAATATATATTTTTTCAAAGACTTGTACATGAGTGTTTATAGATATTTTGTTTTTAAATATCCCACATTCAAATATCCTTTACTAAAGCAATTAATAAAACTGATGTATATCCATACAAGAAAATAATACCTAGCAATTTAAAAGAATGATTTATTGCTAAACATGAATCACCGATAAATAATACTAAGTGAAGATGGTCAGAATGAAAAAGCCATGTACCTTATAATTCCATTTATGTGACACCTAGAAAAGGAAAATTCATACAGACAGAAAATAAATCTATACTTGGGACTGTGGAGAATATAGTTGAATAAACCTGAGATGGGCAAATTTTTCCTTTTATGGTGTTGGAGCTCTGCCATAATCTTGATTGTGATAATGTTTACATGACTGTATAACTTTATCAAACTCTCAGAAATATAAACTACAAAAGGAGAATTTTACTAAATGTCAGTTCAGCTCAGTTCAGTTCAGTAGCTCAGTCATGTCCGACTCTTTGCAACCCCATGAATTGCAGCACACCAGCCCTCCCTGTCCATCACCAACTCCCGGAGTTCACTCGGACTCACATCCATCAAGTCAGTGATGCCATCCAGCCATCTCATCCTCTGCTGTCACCTTCTCCTCCTGCCCAATGAGTCAACTCTTCACATGAAGTGGCCAAAGTACTGGGGTTTCGGCATTAGCATCATTCCTTCCAAATAAATCCCAGGGTTGATCTCCTTCCGAACGGACTGGTTGGATCTCCTTGCAGTCCAAGGGACTCTCAAGAGTCTTCTCCAACACCACAGTTCAAAAGCATCAATTATTTGGTGCTCAGCTTTCTTCACAGTCCAACTCACATCCATACACGACCACAGGAAAAACCATAGCCTTGACTAGACAGACCTTAGTTGGCAAAGCAATGTCTCTGCTTTTGAATATGCTATCTAGGTTGGTAATAGCTTTCCTTCCAAGGAGTAAGCGTCTTTTAATTTCATGGCTGCAGTCACCATCTGCAGTGATTTTGGAGCCCCCAAAAATAAAGTCTGACACTGTTTCCCCGTCTATTTCCTATGAAGTGATGGGACCNATACACAATGGAATGTGTATCTATGAATGAGATGCTGCCATTTGTAACAACACGGCCTTGAAGATATTACGTAAGTGACATAGGTTAGACAGAGAAAGATGACTTCGTATGTTTTACTCACTTGTGGGTCCTAAAAAACAAAACAAATGAGCAAATGTAATAAAACAGTTATAGATTCAGAAAACAAGCGGGTGCTTGCCAGAGGGAAGGGTGTGGGGAGAAGAAAAAAAAAGATGAGAGAGATTAAGATATACAGACTTCCAGCTGCAAACTAAGCGAGTCAGGAGTGTGCAGTGTGCAGTGTCGGGATGTGGCAAATAAGCAAGCGATCACTCTATATGGTGACTTATTGTACCTAGCTTTATCAAGCAGGTCATTTTGAAATGGATAGAAATAGCAAATCACTATTACATAACAGGAACTAATATAGTATAGGTCAATTATTTTTCAAAAATGAATTAAAATGCATAGAAAAGAGATGGAATTTGCGGTTACCAGGGGCAGGGGTTGGGGGGAGAAGGAACCCGACGACAGCAGTCAACAGGTAGAAACTTCCAAGCTTAATTAAATAAGTTAAAACTTATGTAATTTATGAGATAAATAAGTGCCAGACATGTACACATGACAGATTTAAACAATGCTGATGTATGCTATATATGAATGTCAGTAAGAAAGTAAATCCTAAGTGTTCTTATCACGAGAGAAACTTTTCTTACCATTGTTTCAATTGCGTGTCTATGTGAGATGATGGATGTTCAACAAACTTACTGTGATAAGTTTTCATGATGTATATAAGTATATCAATATGCTGTACATCTTAAACTTATACAGTGCTATATGTCAACTAGATCTCAATAAACCTAGAAGAAAAGTAAATGAGTGGTTGGTTTAAAAGCTGCTGCTGCTGCTGCTGAGTCGCTTCAGTTGTGTCCGACTCTGTGCGACTCCACAGACGGCAGCCCACCAGGCTCCCCCATCCCTGGGATTCTCCAGGCAAGAACACTGGAGTGGGTTGCCATTACCTTCTCCAATGCATGAAAGTGAAAAGCGAAACTAAAGTCGCTCAGTCGTGTCCGACTCTTAGGGAACCCATGGACTGTAGCCTACCAGGCTCCTCCGTCCATGGGGTTTTCCAAGCAAGAGTACTGGAGTGGGCTGTCATTGCCTTCTCTGGGTTTAAAAGCACAATTTACCAAAATAAAAACAAAAATAGAAAAAAAAAAACATATTACTATGCATGTATTTTAATTGACCACATAATTTCAAAATCCCCATAGAAAATGCTATAGGGCCTGATGTTCTTACTGAAAAATTCTTCTACTTATATAAGAAGAAAATAGTATCATGATTATACAAATTTGTATGGAAAATAAAGAAGGAGAAATCTCTTTCAACTTCTTCTGTGAGTTCAATATAAATGTGACACTAAAACTTGTCAAAGACACCATAGAAAAGAAAATTAGAAGCCAGTGCATCTCGGGAGGTCAAACACAGTAATGCTAAGCAGCTTATGTGCAAAGTTAATTCAGTGATGTAATGGATGATACATTATGACCACATGAATCTTTCATTCCAAGAATGCAAGCTTGATTTAATATCTGAACATCAAACAACACAATTTGTCTCACCAGCAAAAAGGGGAAAATAAAAAGCATCTGATCAACCGAATACATGTAAAAAGCTATTAGAATTCAATAAAAAGTGAAATGAAATAAAAATATCTCACCTAACTTAGAATAGAATGGAACTTCCTCAACCTTGTAAGAAGAATCTATAAAACATCAAAAGGAAACACAATCCCTAATGGTAAATTATTTAATACTTTTTCTTTGAGGTTAGGAAATTACCCTCATATTCCACATGATTCTGTAGATCCCAACCAGATCAATAATAAAAGGAAATGAGATTAAAATGTTAAAAGATGGGCAGGAAGAAGGAAAAAAGTCATTTTCAAGGTGGTTCAATTGAAAAGTCATTTTCAAGGTGGCTCAAAATGTACAAAAGGATCTATAAATAAACTGTTGAAATTAGAATGTGAATCTTTGGAGATTTGCTGGATACAAACAAAAGTTCATATCCAGAACCTAATTGCGCTTTTATTGTTGTTTAGTTACTAAGTCATGGCCAACTCTTTGTCACCCCGTGGACTGCAGCCCGCCAGGCTCCTCTGCCCATGGGCTTTCCCAGCCAAGAACCCTGGAGCGGGTTGCCAGTTCCTTCTCCAGGGGATCTTCCCCACCCAGGGATTGAACTTGAGTCTCCTGCCTTGCAGGTGGATTCTTTACCCGCCGAGTCACTGGGGGAAGTCACTTGCAGGTCAGTATTCCCACAGCCCACCGCCACCCAGCACTCCCCAGCGCCACCCCCATCCACCCAGCTGGCTGATTCATGATTTAGGAAACAGGAGCTGAGAAAGGCTGAGGTGACTGCAGGACCCGTCTGCTTCAACAGTGAAGCTGAAATAGTTGGCAGGGAGGAACGCGGAGGCTGATGACCTCCTTTCTTGGTTTTCACACGAACACACGCTGGGTCACGACGAAACATACGCTGACGGCTCTGTTAGCTGTCCCCCAACAGATCTCTTCACAGCCTCCTCTGCAGTTGGTGAGAAGGTTTCAGCTGCCGACCTGGCCCTGCTCCCAGTCCTCTGTGGACGCGGATCCCCGAGGGCGCCCGCCCCGAGCCCATCGCCGTGGCTGGCCTGGACCTTGGACAGCGCTGTGTTCCAGCCCTGGCTTCTCCGGGGCACACACGGAGTGCTGCCTGAGAAACCCCGTGAGCCTCCGTGCTCTGAGTGTCGAGGCCCGTGTCTACTTGTTACCGTCGGTTCCGGCCTCCGTCACGTGTCCACCCTCAGGCCCACGGCGTCCTCAAGGCTGGCGTGTATGTCATCACCATCAAAGTCACAAAGTCACTCCTGCCATCCATCCCGCACGCGAACACAGCGCTCGGCCCCAGGAAGGGGCACACGGAGCGTATTGCATTGAAGTTAGGTGGAAAGTTTCATCTGGTCAGATTATTATAATTTTCAGTGGGTTTTGAAGGTAGATGTTTTTAATTTAAAAGCTTTCTACAGCATCATTTTATCTTCTAATAGTCATCATTTTTCCCCTACTGCTAGATACATAAATCCCTTTACTTCATAAGGCAACTGAAAAAATAAAAGAAAATCCAGATTCACATACCTCAGCATAGAATACAAATTGTGCTTCCTCTTAATTACCTTGTGCCTGAAATGGCAGTTTATTTTTAACACTTTCAAAAGGCTCTATGCAGCTTTCAAGTGTGTGTTGAATAAAGCTGACTTATTTTTTTTCTTTAATTTTTTTCATTATCATTTTGACTATGCAGTATAGCCTAGGAACTAGTTTATGAAATTCTTCCAAAATATTTGTATAATGAGCAATTAATTTAATTCACAATTTCCAATGAATTCTTTATTGTAAGAAAATCTTTGTCTTCTCTAGTATTAATGCTTCTATTTAAATTGAAAAACAATCAGTGTCAACTGTCATAGGCTCTCATTTCTCATTCTCTTTTGTGGCCACCAATAGTTTTAAAACCCACAAGAATCTGATTGGTATCATAAACACACATGACCTGCAATCAAGGTCTCTTCACAGGTTCAGATGTCAGGATCCTAATCCTACAGGATCAGGGCTCCACATGTGTGACTTTATTTAGCCTTAATCACCTCCTTACAGACCTTATTTCCATGAGGTGTCAGGACCTCAACATGAATTTAAGGGGAGGCCATTCAGTCCATAGCAGTGGTCTCCCTTCAGATTAAGATATAAATCACCCCATCCAATCCTAGGCAAATTCCTGAATTGTTCTCCACTCTTGTGGGTCATCAATGCCCCCCACATGCACACACAGGAACACACACAGGCACACGTGCTTGCACACACAGGCAGGTACACACATGTAGACACACGTGCACACACAGATACCTACATGCAGGTACACACAATCAGATGCACACAGGCACACACAGGAACATGCACACACACGTGCACGCACGAAAAAGCACACAGGCAGGCAGAGGCGTCGCCCTGCGCCCCCCTCGTAGAGCCCCTTGTCCTGTGCTACGCTCGGCCCTTTGATTCTCCTGCTCTGTGACTGCAGCAAGAGTCAGAATCTGAGAGTGACGTGCATTTTGTTTGTGTGGTTTTGTTATTTAATCTCAACTTTATATTGGAGTATAGCTGGGCTTCCCAGGTGGCGCTACAGTAGAAAACCCACCGGCCAATGCGGGAGATGCAGGTTCGATCTCTGAGTCAGGAAGATTTCCCGCAGGCGAGGATGGCAGCCCTCTCCAGTATTCTTGCCTGGAGAATCCCATGGACAGAGGAGCCTGGCGGGCTATAGTCCACAGCGTCTCAAAGAGTTGGACACAGCTGAAGTGACTCAGCATACACGTAGTTGGTTTATGATGTGTGTTAGCTTCTGGTGTCGAGCAGAGTGATCCAGTTATACGTGTACCTGTATCTGTCCTTTTTTTCAGATTCTTTTCCCATACAGGTAGTTGCAGAGTGTTGAGTGGAATTCCTTGTGCTATATAGTAGGTCCTAAAAGTGAGTGAAGTTGCTCAGTTGTATCTGACTCTGCGACCCCATGAATCGCAGCATGCCAGGCCTCCTTGTCCATCACCAACTGCCGGAGTTCACTCAGACTCACTTCCATTGAGTCAGTGATGCCATCCAGCCATCTCATCCTCTGCCATTCCCTTCTCCTCCCACATCAGAGTCTTTTCCAATGAGTCAACTCTTCACATGAGGTGACCAAAGTACTGGAGTTTCAGCTTCAACATCATTCCTTCCAAAGAAATCCCAGGGTTGATCTCCTTCAGAATGGAGTGGTTGGATCTCCCTGCAGTCCAAGGGACTCTCAAGAGTCTTCTCCAATACCACAGTTCAAAAGCATCAATTCTTCGGCACTCAACTTTCTTCACAATCCAACTCTCACATCCATACATGACCACAGGAAAAACCATAACCTTGACTAGACGGACCTTTGTCGGCAAAGTAATGTCTCTGCTTTTCAATATGCTATCTAGGTTGGTCATAACTTTTCTTCCAAGGACTAAGTGTCGTTTAATTTCTTGGCAGCAGTCACCAGCTGCAGTGATTTTGGAGGCCCCCAAAATAAAGTCTGACATTGTTTCCACTGTTTCCCCATCTATTTCCCATGAAGTGATGGGACCAGATGCCATGATCTTAGTTTTCTGAATGTTGAGCTTTAAGCCAACGTTTTCACTCTCCTCTCTCACTTTCATCAAGAGGCTTTTTAGTTCCTTTTCACTTTCTGCCATAAGGGTGGTGTCATCTGCATATCTGAGATTACTGGTATTTCTCCCTGCAATCTTGATTCCAGCTTGTGCTTCTTCCAGCCCAGTGTTTCTCATGATGTACTCTGCATAGAAGCTAAATAAGTAGGGTGACAATATATAGCCTTGACGTACTCCTTTTCCTATTTGGAACCAGTCTGTTGTTCCGTATCCAGTTCTAACTGTTGCTTCCTGACCTGCATATAGGTTTCTCAAGAGGTAGGTCAGGTGATCTGGTATTCCCATCTCTCTCCATTTCACTAAAGTAGGTCCTTAGTTACCTATTTCATATTTAACAGTGTGTATATCCCAAACTCCTAATTTACCCTCCCCCTCACTTTTCCCCTTTGAAGCAAAATCATTCTCAAGCCAGGGCCGTTTTAAAGTGAACATAAAATGCTGAAATCATCCTAATAAAACCAACAGGAAGGAGGAGCTGAAACAGGGAGCTTCATATAGTCGTCTTCTCTTTCTAATCTCGTGGAGCCCCCACATCAATTTTACATAGTAGCAGGTTTCCAAATAAATTGTGATTAAAATGTGAATTTTCTCCAAAAGGACCATGATAATTCTGGCAATCCTGACTGAGATTGTGGAAATCTCGTTGCTTCCATGTTTTAACCCTGGACGGTACATTTCCAGGCAGCATACCTTCAGTCACTCTGTGATGACTCCACTGTATACAGTCCCACCAAGGTCATCAGGGCAAACACTCCCCACACACGCTTTCACAGCTGTGGACCTGTGGGGGTTCCTCGGTGCTGGCGATGGCATGTAGTTCCCACAGGGAAGCTGAATAATGCTGAAGGAGGGCCACTAGACTTTTGCTTTCTTAAGACTCCTTAGGGAAACGATACATACATGCATAACTGAATCATTTTGCTGTACACTTGAAATTAACACAGTGCTGTAAATTGGCTAGATGGTGGCCTTGTTTAGTTGCTAAGCCATGTCCTACTCTTTTGTAATACCGTGGGCTATAGCCCACCAGGCTCCGGTGTCCATGGGAGTCTCAGAATACTGAAGTGGGTTGCCATTTCCTCCTCCAGGAGATCTCCCCAACCCATGGCTCGATCCCGTGTCTCCTGAATTGGCAGGCGGACTCTTTAGCTCTGAGCTATCAAAGAAGCCCTGTAAATTAACTATACTTCAACTTTTAAATCCTCAAAACACACACACATACACACACAAATTATAGATTTCATAAAAATGAAGGAATAAATTTAACCCTATATCTTAATTTCAATTCAGGTCAGTCACTCAGTTGTGTCCAATTCTTTGCGACCCCATGGATTGCAGCATGCCAGAGTTCCCTGTCCACCACCAACTCTTCGAGCTTGCTCAAACTCATGTCCATTGAGTCAGTGATGCCATCCAACCATCTCAACCTCTGTCATATTTCAGATTAATGTTCCTATAAAACTGAATCAAAAATTTGAGTAGAGCATCCAGTTTATCTCGTTTTCATTACTCTGACTGCTCATCACTGAGTCTGCATCAGTGATCGCAGTGGCCTAAGGCTGACCAGGGTTTACCAGTAACTGGGCTTTGAGTATTGCTCAAAATCAGCTGTGAGATACAGAGGCCGCTTTGAAGAACCATCTTGTGTTACTTATTGACACGTGAGTGTTGTGTTTCAAAAGCATTTCATTCATTCACAACTTATCTGCTCGCTTATCATTGACCCAGAGTGCCTTTGAGGGTTTCCTGTTGTATGCCAGGCCCCCATTCCCAGTTGCTGAGGATGCAGCGATATCAGGGTGCTTCCACCAACCAACAGCACCCAAATCCTAGTGACAATGCTCAAGCAACAACCGGGGATGATGCTGCCCATGGGGGAGCTTCTGAAAGCCAGCTCCATGACTCCACGCGAGGTTCTTTTACCTTGTGGACACGCAGGCATGCAAGCACACCCCTTCCACCAGATCGCTCAATCGCCCCTTTCATCCATCTTAAATTTGAAATTTTGTCCACAATCAAAAATACCCTCCAGGGAGGACTGCCCTGGCGGTGCAGCAGTTCAGAATCCACTTGCCATTGCAGGGGACGTGGGTCCAGCCTGGTCTGGGAAGATCACGTGTGTCAGGGAGCAGCTGAGCCCATGTGCCTCAACCACTGACGACCACAGGCCTACAGCCGGCACTCTGCAACAAGAGAAGATGCCGCAGTGAGAAGCCCGGGAGCCAGAGGCGAGGCGCACTCACCACGGTCAGAGAAAGCCCTCGCAGAGCGCCGACGACCCCGCACAGCCAAAAATACGTGAACGTCTTTTCAATGAAAAGCAGGCCCTCCACAGAGAAACGCTTGCCCGGATGACGTGCTGTGGATGAAACAACTCGCAATTCCAGAAGGGCAACTGGAAGCGACGCTGGACTGGGCGGGACCCATCTGAGGGGCCGTGGGGGCAGGGCGGGAGCGCATTTGGAAGCGGAAGTTCAGCGTGGTGGTTAGAAATCATCCCCGTGACGGTGTCCTCACACCTCCTACGTAGCTCATCGCTTTCTTTGCATGTAGGACGCCGGTTTTGCTCACACAGGGCACAGCCCCAGAGCAGCGGGCTTGCTCCGCCGTCTGTGCGAGCAGCATCTCATTCAACGAGCTGGTGGAGCACCAGGGTCTAATCTTCCGCAGGAAGGTTTAAATTTCATAGACACCTGTTTAAGCACAGCACCAGAGACTACATGGGCTCGAGGTGCCGTTTTTATGATGAACAGTGGTGTAATTCCATCCACAGGGAGGAATAAGCCAAATAAAGCACTATGCAAAACGCTTGAGACGAGGTATGGGGGGGGGATGTTTAAGTGACTGCAGGACCACAGTGTGATGCTGTGTGTCATCCTGGTAGAGGCGGACAGCACTCCTGAAGCCGAAGGGGAGGTCACGTGCACAGTACTGGGGAGTCCTGCCTTCCTGACCTCAGGACTCCTGGGATTGGGTGAATAAATCAAACTTTAATTCTGATTGAACAGCTATTCCAAAGGACCTTGCAGACTGACCTGGCATCCAGGCTGTATCAAAAATTAAAACATAATGCAAAATATTAATTGCAAATTTTTTATTTCAAAAGTGTGAACAATCACGCTTTATGCACAAATGTGTTGAATGTGGCACTATTCAGATTTAAGATGAATTTAAATGAACATCATCATAAGAGTAAGTATCCCTGTATGTTTGTCCTGTCGGTCTATATCGTATGTTCTCAAACAGGGCCACACCGTCTCCTAGGGATGCACAAGCCATGAGGAGCCAGCCATGACCCTGCCCTCTCACGCTGCTCTTATAGCATCACCACAAAGAGGTGATGCACATGCCATGCTCAAGCAGGAATCTCCTCAAGCCCCTAAGACCACAGCGACGGAATTGAATCCTGCAGTGGGCCAGAGCTCCCCTCACTAAGTCCTGCTGATACCAGATAAAGCAAGCCATCGCCCACTCAGTACCTGGGCAGCCCAGTGGCTGGGATCATCCACTAACCTCAAAGCATCAGGAGAATCAGTGGGCAAGTACGTCCTTATTCAAGGCTGGCAGAACGTGAGTTTCTCAATATTCTATTCCAGGTTCCTCAAAAAATTAAACGTAGAATTGCCACATGACCCAGGATTTCTGTTGCTAGATATACACCCAAAAGAGTTGAAAACATTTAGTCAAATATGTGTACACAGACAGTTCAGCCTCCCAGTCATGGCCGGGACTTGCAACCCCATGGACTGCAGCACATTAGGCCTCCCTGTCCTTCACCAACTCCTGGAGCTTGCTCAAACTCATGTCCATCGAGTCAGTGATACCATCCAACATCTCACCCTCTGTCATTCCCTTCTCTCCTGCCTTCAGTCTTTCCGAGCATCAGGTAGACAGACATTTATGGCAATAATATTTACAGTATCCAAAATGGGACAGCAACCCAAATGTCTCTTACCCGATGAATAAACAAAATATAATCCATCCACAGGATGGAATATTCAGTTCAGTTCAGTCACTCAGTCTGGTCTGACTCTTTGCAACCCAATGAATCACAGCATGCCAGGCCTCCCTGTCTGTCACAAACTCCCGGAGTTCACTCAGACTCATGTCCATCAAGTCAGTGATACCATCCAGCCATCTCATCCTCGGTCATTCCCTTCTCCTGCCCCCAATCCCTCCCAGCAACAAAGTCTTTTCCAATGAGTCAACTCTTCTCATGAGGTGGCCAAACTACTCGAGTTTCAGCTTTAGCATCAGTCCTTCCAATGTACACCCAGGACTGATTTCCTTTAGAAGGGACTGGTTGGATCTCCTTGCAGTCCAAAGGACTCTCAAGAGTCTTCTCCAACACCACAGTTCAAAAGCATCAATTCTTTGGTACTCAGCTTTCTTCATAGTCCAACTCTCACATCCATACATGACCACTGGAAAAACCATAGCCTTGACTAGACGGACCTTTGTTGGCAAAGTAATGTCTTTGCTTTTGAATATGCTATCTAGGTTGGTCATAACTTTCCTTCCAAGGAGTAAGCATAATTTAGCTTCATGGCTGCAGTCACCATCTGCAGTGACTTTGGAGCCCCAGAATAAAGTCTGACACTGTTTCCCCATCTATTTCCCATGAAGTGATGGGACTGGATGCCATGATCTTTGTTTTCTGAACATTGAACTTTAAGCCAACTTTTTCACTCTCCTCTTTCACTTTCATCAAGAGGCTCTTTAGTTCCTCTTCATTTTCTGCCATAAGGGTGGTGTCATCTACATATCTGAGGTTACTGATATTTTACNCTTCCAAGGAGTAATTAATTTCATGGCTGCAATCACCATCTGCAGTGATTTTGGAGCCCCCCAAAATAAAGCCCGACACTATTTTCACTGTTTCCCCATATATTTTCCATGAAGTTATGGGACCAGATGCCATGACCTTAGTTTTCTGAATGTTGAGCTTTAAGCCAACTTTTTCACTCTCCTCTTTCACTTTCATCAGGAGGCTTTTTAGTTCCTTCTTCTTCACTTTCTGCCATAAGGGTGGTGTCATCTGCATATCTAATATTATTGATATTTCTCCCGGCAATCTTGATCCCAGCTTGTGCTTCCTCCAGCCCAGCGTTTCTTATGATGTACACTGCATGTAAGTTAAATAAGCAGGGTGACAATATACGGCCTTGATGTACTCCTTTTCCTATTTGGAACCAGTCTATGGTACCATGTCCAGTTCTAACTGCTGCTTCCTGACCTGCATATACTTAACTCAAGATAATTACTGCCAGGATTTTGTGGTCATTTGCAGACACATGCAGAGTAGCAAAATATGTGAGTTGTGACCCACAGCTTCACAGCTGAAGTCTAACAAATGTCTGATCATTTCCATTTCATATTGTAAAGAAGTGTCCTATTTTCAGTCTGTTTACTGATGTTTCACACACGTTTGTGGGGCTTCTTGGATGATTTCTATGACACTTTCATACTATTTCAAAATAGTCCCCAAATATAGTGATGAAGTGTTCTCTAGTGTTGCAAACAGCAGGATGGCTTAGGAGGGAAAGAAAATGTGAGTTAGATAAGTTTCTTTCAAGTATACTGTTGACTGTGAGTTCAATGTTAATGAATCAAAACTACTACACTTTCAGATAAAGGAGTAGGAAATGCTGATCAGTACATGAGGCAACTCTGTATGATACTAAATAACATCTCAAGTATTTGATAAAGCTATGGAAAAGTGGCAGTATTATTTGTTATATGAAATGGTGACTAATAAAAAGCATAATAGACAGCATTGTTGTGAGGTAGAAAGTCAAAGAAATTTATTTTTACATTACTCAAGATGAGGAAAATGTTAAGTCCTTCCTGGCTAGTGCCAACACGTTCCAAAATGTGATCAACTTTTCTTTTCCTTTCTTTGTGTCACAATTAATTATGCTGTATAACATCCTTACATACGTACCAACATAGCTGACCATAGAATAAATCAAGAGTTTGAGTGAACTTTGTAACTTCAGAGTAAATTGAAAAATAATAGGCAAATGATAAAAAAATTACAATGGATGCTATAGCTTTAAAAAATAAATAAATAAATAAATAAGACAGACTCAACTCTCATTATCATCAGTAGGGAAACAATCCTAAAATTTTATCATGAGCATTAAAGGTAAACAATAATAACAATAATCATAATGAATAAACATCTAAATGTGGAAGGGCTTGATACACTGTGAATCATTATCATTTATTTTAGTCATCATTTAATGATACTATAGTATAAATACGCTTAATGCTCTTGACCAATTCATATGCTTCTCCTGTCATAAAGAGCAATGCTAATGAATCTAGGACATTTAAACTGCACAGATAGTCTTAAGAAATTAAACTTGTACACTGGTTTTAGGTTACTGGGGACGTTAACAGTTATTCCTTCCTCAGTAAATTTACTAAAACCTAGTATCTGTGTTATTTTAATATAAAATAATTGTCTATATTGATGCCTCTGCCAGATCATTGTCTTTAGATCTGGACATCTTTTGTTTTTATGCTTTAGTTGCTTTTATCTTTTTCCTATGTTAATTTGACGCCATGCTTTAATTTTTCCTGGGCTTCCCTTGTGGCTCAGCTGGTAAAGAATCTGTTTGTGATGTGGGAGACCTGAGTTCAATCCCTGGGTTGGGAAGATCCCCTGGAGAAGGGAAAGGCTACCCACTTCAGTGTTCTGACCTGGAGGATTTCATGGATTGTATAGTCCATGGGGTCCCAAACAGTCAGAAACAACTGAGCGACTTTCATTTTAATTATTTCTACATGTATGTACAGATATATGTATAATAACTTTGATTATGATTTGCATTTAAAACTTTGAAATAGGAAATTAAATTTTCTCAACAAAAGAAAGCAGAAAAATGATAAAAAAAAAACAGTGTTTTAAAAAATGTTTAATTGCAATTCTGTACATTTTCTTAATATGTTTTTTTTTCTTTTGTTTAAGAATTCTACTAGGTCATAATAAACCACCTCTGCATTGGAACTGAGCTTTAAGAGGATGTTTGCCTTTAAAAACAAGTGCACAATGCATAATACAGATAAACATTTAAATACTGAGATCAGACTAGGTGAGGTAGAGAAAATGATTGTAAGGAGTGAGGGCTAGAGAGAAATAGAAAATGCACAAAAACATTTCTATCCTTACTGTAATAAGTTCATTTCTCTATTTTTAGTCAGAAAATCTTTGCCACATTATTCTGACACATTACCATCTTTACCAAGAAATTTCTTAACACTCTGTGGCACAATTCTTTTCTCCAAATATTTCATATATATATATATATATATGGATGAGTTTGAAAATCTTAATCATTTTATAAACATTGTATAATCATTATACTGCATGATCATTGTATAATCATTTTTAACTTTGCAATTAATAAAGCTAAATGTCACAGAATTCTCCATTATAGGCTTTATCTGAGAATTTAAAAAAACATGGTATCGGCTAAATTAAATTAATGAGATTTTTATTTAGTGAAATAAATTTGATAAATTTATAAGGAAATCCTAATTTCTCACTCTGTTAATAATGTAACAATTATCTGAGCAAAGCATTGTCTTTCCAAGTAATCTGCTCATTTCCTCATCCATTGTATTTCTATGAAGTATAAATGTTCTACTGCATTTGATTACTCAGGCAATTTGCAAAGTGCAACCTTCAGACTTTTTTTGCAGGGTCCCTTATTTTGTTTTTGACATCAGTTAATGCTCTGGTTTTTCTAAATACCTGTCATTAGTAAAGCAATGTGTTTTATTTATACTCCAAGTTAATTTCATGGATATAAAAACACCAAGGTTAGTTAAGAATCAATAATATTCAGCTTCTTTCTCATTGCGTCTGTGTGAAATTTTTCATTATTTCCAATAAATAGTAACCACTATGTTACCCACCAGTGGTTTCCGTCTATTAAATCCTACTTATTGAAGAAAAATGTCTACTTTGTTTTATTTATTTAAGTAAGAAGGACAAACAAGACATTGTCAAAAGGCTAGGGAACAGCGATGCTGACCAAATTTCACACTCACCAATGGGGAGATGGTGGGATGCATCAGGGATTGAAAGCCAAGAGTAAAAATGAAGCTTGCAGGTGAGCTGGCTCCTCTGTTGCTCTATTTTGTGGAGTGATTATCACTCAATATTCCCAGTCTCAGGATTAAGCAGAAATAAACATTTCACAATTCTATTATATGTTGGGTATAAGCCTGTTAATACTCTATCTTGCTTTTTTCTCACTATTTCCAGAAGACAGGGAGGGCAGCCTGAGGTTATCAGGCGCTCATCAAGAAAAAGTCCTTAATGTAATAGACCAGGGCCAGAAAAGAGCAGTGCTCAAATCCCATATCATATGTAATGAGCTTAGTCTACAAGCAGATGTTAAGCAAGAGTTTCATCAGGGTTTCAAAGAGTAATTAAAAGGCAGCTAATGTACTGACATTTTTCATTTTTCAGGAGATACACAGAGAAATCTAAAAACTGAGTTGTAAAAGATTTTTTTTCCTTAGTTAAGTTTAAACTACATAAATCAAAGACTAAATGTGCAATTCCTAAGCTTTTTCACTAGCACATGATGGTGGCACTAGCACTCTAAAATATTACATTACTGATTTCCTAAAGAGTCACACTTTATTTAACTCTGATTTTGGACCAAAACTTGATTATAGTAGTGCAGCAAAAAAAATCCATCATTTATTAACCTAACATGGCATGAGAAAAACACATGGAAAAAAAAAAAATCCCTCAAGTCTTTATCTTCTACCTGTTACAAAAAATATTTAAAAAAGAAAGTTCCATATGATTTGAAATATATCTTAACAAGGACAAAATTCTCAGGTCTGCAAGGAATTTTCTCATTTGGAAGAACAGAATAACCATGTCATAGAGGATTTTGCTACCTAATCTCAAAATAATGCTCACAAAAATGACATCCCCTCCTCCTCCTCACCAGAGATCAAATCCACTACCTAAGAACCCACCTGTTCTTCAAAAGCACAATCAGCACAAAATTGGTCCTCTGGTGTCAAGTGTATTCTGAATGCACAATTAATATTGTTTTATTTCAATTTCTGGTTTACCATTTGACTCACAGTTTGGATAAAGTAAGGTGAAGTCACTCAGTCATGTCCGACTCTTTGCGACCCCGTGGACTGTAACCTACTAGGCTTCTCTATCCATGGGATTCCCCAGGCAAGAATACTGGAGTGGGTTGCCATTTCCTTCTCCAGGGGATCTTCCCAATCCAGGGATCGAACCTGGGTCTCCCACATTGGAGACAGACGCTTTAACCTCTGAGCCACCAGGGAAGCCCCAGTTTGGATTGAAGCTCTGTTAATTACTTACTCCCTTCAACTCATAGACACTAATCAACTATTATTATTCCTTGTGTTGACATGAGGAAATCCTAGCTTTACATTTCAGTGGGAACTTCAGTTTTAGGGGGTTTCTGTCATATGATGAATATTAAGCATCTCTACTGAAGGGAAAATACATGACTTGTGACTTACTATTGTGAAGCAGAATCAAAGCCTGTCTCGTAGTTCAGCTTTTTTCAGTGATATGCTTACAGTATCATGAAATTAATTTCAGAAAACATCTTATAAAAGCTTAGCAAAATAATTCTTCTATTTAAAAGGTATAACATTTAAAGCATTAAAAATAGAATTGATGCTTTTGAACTGTGGTACTGGAGAAGACTCTTCAGAGTCCCTTGGATTGCAAGGAGATCCAACCAGTCCATCCTAAAGGAGATCAGTCCTGGGTGTTCATTGAAAGGACTGATGTTGAAGCTGAAACTCCTATATTCTGGCCACCCGATGCAAAGTACTGGCTCATTGGAAAAGATCTGGATGATGAGAAAGACTAAAGGTGGGAGAAGAGGATGACAAAGGATGAGATGGTTGGATGGCACCACTGACTCGATGGACATAAGTTTGAGTAAACTCCAGGAGTTGGTGACGGTCAGTGAAGCCTGGCATGCTGCAGTCCATGGGGTTGCAAAGAGTGGGACACAGCTGAGTGACTGAAGTGAACTGATGATAAATATAAATGTCACTAAGCATAAGCAAAAAGAGAATAGATACAGTGATTTTGAAAAACAGTTAAGTTGCTTATCTGTTTTCATGTAGTCAGACAATCTCTTGATTGAAAGAAATGTTAAAGAGTATCTAATTTTCTATTTGAGTATCTAATCAAATATTTGAATCTCCTCTTAAAATTCTTTCTGAAATCACTTCAGATTCTGCTTAAACAACTTTAATGGCAGAACACTAATTACCTTTTTAAAGAAATTTTTCAGTATCTTCTTAATTATTATAAGCCCAAATCCCTGTTTTGCATGGCAGATCTTCATATACTTATCTCTTATTTAGGCAAAAATTCACATTTCCTCTAAATTCCTGTACATAATATGAATTATTTTCTAGCTTTCTCTTCATCCAAATGAAACTCCTACGTAGGCAGTATTAATCAACTATGGATTTCTTAAATTAAGTATTATAAAATTAAGGACAATTATTTTGGTGTTTCTAATCAAAACACAATTGTACTCATCTCACACGCTAATAAAGTAATGCTCAAAATTCTCCAAGCTAGGCTTCACCAGTGTGTGAACCGTGAATTTCTAGATGTTCAAGCTGGCTTTAGAAAAGGCAGAGGAACTAGAGATCAAATTGCCAACATCTGCGGGATCATGGAAAAAACAAGAGAATTCCAGAAAAACATCTATTTCTGCTTTATTGACTGTGCCAAACCCTTTGACTGTGTGGATCACAGTAAACTGTGGAAAATTCTGAAAGAGATGGGAATACCAGACCACCTGACCTGCCTCTTGAGAAACCTAAATGTAGGTCAGGAGGCAGCAGTTAGAACTGGACATGGAACAACAGATTGGTTCCAAATAGGAAAAGGAGTATGTCAAGGCTATATATTGTCACCCTGCTTATTTAACTTATATGCAGAGTACATCATGAGAAACGTTGGGCTGGAAGAAGCACAAGCTGGAGTCAAAATTGCCAGAAGTCTCAATAACCTCAGATATGCAGATGACACTACCCTTATGGCAGAAAGTGAAGAGGAACTAAAAAGCCTCTTGATGAAATTGAAAGAGGAGAGTGAAAATGTTGGCTTCAAGTTCAATGTCAGAAAACGAAGATCATGGCATCTGGTCCCATCACTTCATGGTTAATAGATGGGGAAACAGTGGAAACAGTGTCACACTTTATCTTTTTGTGCTCCCAAACCACTGCAGATTGTGATTGCATCCATAAAATTAAAAGACACTTACTCTTTGGAAGGAAATTTATGACCAACCTAGATAGCATATTAAAAAAACAGAGACACTACTTTGCCAACAAAGGTCCATTCTAGTCATGGCTATGGTTTTTCCAGTGGTCATTTTATGTATGTGAAAGTTGGACTGTGAAGAGGGCTCAGCACCGAAGAATTGATGCTTTTGATCTGTGGTGTTGGAGAAGACTCTTGAGAGTCCCTTGGACTGCAAGGAGATCCAACCAGTCCATTCTAAAGGAGGTCAGTCTTGGGTGTTCATTGGAAGGACTTATACTAAAGCTGAAACTCCAATACTTTGGCCACCTGATGCGAAGAGTTGACTCAATGGAGATGAGTTTGAGTAAACTCCGGGAGTTGGTGATGGACAGGGAGGCCTGGCATGCTGCGATTCATGGGGTTGCAAAGAGTCGGACATGACTGAGTGATTGAACTTAACTGAACTGAATCAATGCAGTAGAATTAGACTATCTTCACTATCTACTATCTTTATATTATTTCTACTTAGATTACATTAGCTTGTTGACATTTAAGTTACTTGTTTAATGCAGAACTCTGCTGGTGTTTAGGTCTCCTGCATTGTAGACAGACTCTTTACCGTCTGAGCCACCAGGGAAGTCTTATTATATATATGACTTACTGAATTAGTTTTGTCTTAAATATTGTTTTTTGTGCTTAAAGGAACATTTATCTCTCATTTCTTATTGTTAGATTCTAATGGCCTTTCATCTATATTCTCAAGTTTTCATTTACCAATTTCATAAGGCAAAGGCTTAGATGTTTTCTTGACCTGTTTAATATGCAAAAACGTGTAAGTACATTTTCTGTTTTAAAATATGGTTATATTTATAATGTTACTAATTTGAAAACTAAGCTATATTCTGAACTTAAACCTTCCTTCTCTTGTAACAATTATTCCATTTATCCTGAGTATAGTGTTAGGTAAATGCCCATTTGATTAACTAGTTAACATTATTCCTGACTGTGTAGTGTAGGTCCTCTATACCATTCAAAGGGGATTTTGTCAGCAGTTATTTGGATAATGTGTTATGTGAAAGAAAATAGATCAGACTATTGCAAATATATTTAAGAAAGAAATTACTCAGTAACTTTTTTCAAAAAAAAAGTGAAATTAACCTCCTACAAACCTACCAATGACTGAAAATTATTAAGAGTAGAAAGTATTTCCTAGGAAAGTTAGGTGCCTGACAATGAAAAAGCCTCCAGATGGTAGATATTTTTTTCAAATAGTCACCATTACCAAGAACAAATTCTGGTTATTAGAGTGGCAAAGAAGAAAACTTAGTTATATATTTTATATATCTAAGTTGTTTGAAAACAAGGGAAACCAAGAAAACTGTCTCCCAATCATCCAGCATATAATAAATTGATACATAAGCTATAATGTACTAACATAAGTCTACATAAATTATAAGCTGATTTAACAAGTTTTTGCTCAGCATTCTATATTCCATCAGGAGTATATTTGTGAATTTAAACTATAGTCATTGAAATGTTGGTCAGATTTGGATAACAGTAAGAAAAGTTAGCTGAGTGATTTAAATAGCTAAAAAATATAGTTATGAGAAAATAAAATGTTGACAACATAACATCATTTCCAAATATGACAATGACCCACTAGGCAATCTGGACTAAAATTTCAGATAAGGACATAGAATTACTCATGTGTACCCATGGCTGATTCATGTCAATGTATGGCAAAACCAATACAGTATTGTAAAGCAAAATAAAGTAAAAATAAAAATTTAAAAAAATAAAAATAAAGTTTATTAGAAAATTTAATGATGCATTAAAAGTATGTGTAATAAAATTCTGTTTATCCAGGGGGTGGGAGGCTCAATGTAATAAAAAAGAAATTCTATAAATAAAACAAATATTTTAAATTCAGTGGAAGTAAATATTTTTAACATTGGGTAAGACAAATTAATACACAATTGAGGAAATGAAACCTAAATCAGGGGAAAAAAAAAAACAGAATGAGATGATAAGTAAAAAGGTGGAAAAATTAGAAAGAAGCAAAATTAATAAAGGACAACTTGCTGAAATCAAAGAAAATCAAACAATAGAAGAGAAGCAACATTTTAATATATAATAGATAAAATATATTCAGAAGTTATGAAAGTTCTTCCTATAGATGCAAAGATNAAAAGGTGGAAAAATTAGAAAGAAGCAAAATTAATAAAGGACAACTTGCTGAAATCAAAGAAAATCAAACAATAGAAGAGAAGCAACATTTTAATATATAATAGATAAAATATATTCAGAAGTTATGAAAGTTCTTCCTATAGATGCAAAGATCACCATGAACACCAAGCAGAAAAAATAAACATGAAATATGTTTTCTTGAGCTCCAAAATCACAGCAGATGGTGACTACAGCCATGAAATTAAAAGACGCTTGCTCCTTGGAAAGAAAGCAATGACGAAGCCAGACAGCTTATAAAAATCAGAGATATTACATTGCAGACAAAGGTACATATAATCAAAGCTATGGTTTTCCCAGGAGTCATGTATGGATAAAGAAGATTGAGCGATGAAGAAATGATGCTTTCAAATAGTAGTGCTGGAGAAGACTCTTGAGAGTCCCTTGGAGAGCAGGGAGATTAAACCAGTCAATCCTAAAGGAAATCAACACTGAATATTCATTGGAAGGACCGATGCTGAAGCTGAAACTCCAATATTTTGGCCACTTATGTAAACAGCCAACTCATTAGAAAAAGACCCTGTTGTTGGTAAACACTGAAGGCAAATTTGAAGAGGGCTGCATAGGATAAGATGGTTAGATAGCATTACCGACGCAATGGACATTAGTTGGAGCAAATTCCAGGATAGTGAACACCAAATTTATACTAAGAACATTTTATACTTTCATAACTATACTTTCTAGCTATTTAATTCATTCAGCTAACTTTTCTTAACTAACCAATCTAATCACATGAATCAGAACCTTGTCTAACTCAATGAAACTATGAGCCATGATGTGTTAGGGCCACCCAAGATGGATGGATCATAGAGGATAGTTCTGATCAAATGTGGCCCACTGGAGAAGGGCAAGGCAAGTCACTTCTGTATTCTTGCCTTGAGAACCCCATTAACAGTATGAAAGGCAAAAAGATAGGAAACTGAAAGATGAGCTCCCCAGGTTGGTCAGTGTGCAATATGCTACTGGAGATCAGTGGAGAATGAACAGATGGAGCCAAAGTAAAATCAACATCCAGTTGTGGATGGGACTGGGGATGGAAGCAAAGTCCAATGCTGTAAAGAGCAATATTGCATAGGAATCTGGAATGTTAGGTCCATGGGTCAAGGCAAATGGGAAGTGTTCAAACAGGAGATGGAAAGAGTGAACATCGACAAATTAGGAATCAGAGAACTAAAGTGGACCGGAATGGGTGAATTTAATTCAGATGACCATTATATCTACTATAATGGGCAAGAATCCCTTAGAAGAAATGGAATAGCAATCATAGTCAACACAAAAATTGGAAATGCAGCACTTGGATCCAGTCTCAAATATTACAGAATGATCTCGGTTTCCAAGACATACCATTCAGCATCACAGTAATCCAAGTCTATGCACTGACCAGTAATACTGAAGAAGCTAAAGTGGAACAGTTCTATGAAGACCTAAAAGACCTTCTAGAACTAACACCCCCCAAAAAAAATGTCCTTTCATTATAGGGGACTGGAATACAAAATTAGGACATCAAGAAACACCTGGAGTATCAGGTAAATTTGGCCTTGGAGTACAGAATGAGCCAGGGCAGAGGCTAATAGAGTTCTGCCAAGAGAATGCACTGGTCACAGCAAACACTCTCTTCCAACAATACAAGAGAAGACTCTACACATGGACATCACCAGATGGTCAACATCGAAATCAGATTGATTTTATTCTTTGAAGTCAGAAGGAGAAACTCTATACAGTCAGCAAAACCAAGACCGGGAGCTGACTGTGTCTCAGACCATGAACTCCTTATTGCCACATTCAGACTGAAATTGAAGAAGGAGAAACCACTAGACCGTTCAGGTATGACCTAAACCAAATCCTTATGATTATACAATGGAAGTGAGAAATAGTTTTAAGGGATTAGATGATAGACAGACTGCCTGAAGAACTATGCACAGAGGTTTGTGACATTGGACAAGAGATAGGGATTAAGACGATCCTCCCCAAAAGAAGAAATGAAAAAAATTAAAATGGCTGTCTGAGGAGGCCTTACACATAGCTGTGAAAAGAAGATAAGTGAAAAGCAACGGAGAAAATGAAAGATATACCCATTTGAATGCAGAGTCCTAAAGAATAGCAAGGAGAGATAAGAAAGGCTTCCTCAGTGATCAGTGCAAAGAAATACAGGAAAACAGTAAAATGGGAAAGACTAGAGATACCAAAGGAACATTTCATGCAAAGATGAGCTAAATAAAGGTCAGAAATGGTATGGACCTAACAGAAGCAGAAGATATTAAGAAGAGATGGCAAGAATACACAGAGGAATTGTACAAAAAAGATATTCATGACCAAGATAAACATGATGGTTGATCACTCACCTAGAGCCAGACATCCTGGAATGTGAAGTCAAGTGGGCCTTAGGAAGAACCGCTACAAACAATGCCAATGGATATCATGGAATTCCACTCGAGCTATTTTAAATCCTAAAAAGTGATGCTGTGAAAGTGCTGCACTCAATATGCCAGCAAATTTGGAAAACTCAGCAGTGGCCACAGGACT
>SJYV01005435.1:835830-882373 GCA_006410875.1 Neotragus pygmaeus | reverse complement strand
ACAACAGACTGGTTCCAAATAGGAAAAGGAGTACGTCAAGGCTGTATATTGTCACCCTGCTTATTTAACCTATATGCAGAGTATATCATGAGAAACACTGGGTTGGATGAAGCACAAGCTGGAATCAAGATTGCCAGGACAAGTCTCAATAACCTCAGATATGCAGATGACACCACCCTTATGGCAGAAAGTGAAGAACAACTGAAGATCCTCTTGATGAAACAGACAGGGGAGTGAAAAATTTGGCTTAAAGCTCAACATTCAGAAAATGAAGATCATGGCATCTGGTCCCATCACTATATGGCAAATAGATGGGGAAACAGTGGAAACAGTGGCAGAATTTATTTTGGGGGGCTTCAAAATTACTGAAGATGGTGACTGTAGCCATGAAATTAAAAGATGCTTACTCTTTGAAAGGACAGTTATGACCAACATAGACAGCATATTCAAAAGCAGAGACATTACTTTGCCAACAAAGGTCCATCTAGTCAAGGCTATGGTTTTTCCAGTAGTCATGTATGGATGTAAGAGTTGGACTATAAGGAAAACTGAGCATCTAAGAATTGATGTTTTTGAACTGTGGTGTAGGGGCAAGCTCTTGATTTTCTGTTGGACTGCCAGGAGATCCAACCAGTCCATCCTAAAGGAGTACAGTCCTGCGTGTTCATTAGAAGGACTGATGTTTAATTGTAACCTCCAATACTTTGGCCACCTGATGGGAAGAGCTGACCTAGTTGAAAAGACCCTGATGCAGGGAAAAATTGAAGGCAGGTGGAGAAAGGCACAACATAGAATCAGTTGGTTGTATGGCATCACCAACTCAATGGACATGAGTTTGGGTAAACTCTGGAAGTTGGTGATCGATAGGGTGTTGCAGTCCATGGGATCACAAATATTAGGACACTAAGCTACTGAACTGAACTGAACTGAACTGAACTTATGAATAAGTGAGGGCTTCCCTGGTGGCTTAGATGGTAAAGAATCTGCATGCAGGGCTGGAGACCTAGGTTCAATCCCTGGGTCTGTAATGAATGAATGAGTAAATTGTAAATTAGACAGTGATCAAAGCAGATGATCAAAACAGAAACACTCAATTGAGAACTGACTTCAAAAAAAAATCTGGAAATAAAATGGAACTTTCAATATCAGGAATAAATACAGTTCCTTAATAGAGATTCCAATGGTATCCAAAGATAATAATGTAACATTTTGTACAAATATTCCAAAGTATTTGAAAACATAGATAAAATTGGAAAATATCCAAAAAGACAAAAATTACCAAAATTTATACAAAAAGAAATAGAAAACTCTTATCAGTCCTATGTCTACTGCCAAAATTCTTATCATAATGTAAAGCCATTATGCATAAATGTACAAAAAAGGTCTTAATGACCTCCATTAAGGTCATTAACAACTTGAATGACAACTATGGTGTGATCACTCACCTAGAGCCAGACATCCTGGAGTGTGAAGTCAAATGAGTCTTAGGAAGCATTACTATGAACAAAGCTAGTGTAAGTGATAGAATTCCAGCTGAGTTATTTCAAATCCTAAAAGATGATGCCTTTAAAGTGTTGCACTCAATATGCCAGCAAATTTGGAAAACTCAGAAGTGGCCATAATACTGAAAAAAGTCAGCTTTCATTCCAATTCCATAGAAATTCAATGCCAAAGAATATTCTAACTATACACAGTTGCACTCATTTCACATGCTACCAAGTGAAGTGAAGTGAAAGTCACTCAGTCGTGTCCAACTCTTTGTGACCCCATGGACTCACCTAGAACCAGACATCCTGGAGTATGAAGTCAAGTGAGTCTAGGGAAGAATTACTATGAACAAAGCTAGTGGAGGTGATGCAATTCCAGCTGAGTTATATTCAAATCCATGGAATTCTCCAGACCAGAATACTGTACTGGGTAGCCTTTCCCATTTCCAGGGGATCTTCGCAACCCAGGGGTCGAACCAGGTCTCCTGCATAGAAGCAGATTCTTTACCAGCTGAGCCACAAGGGAAGCCCAAGAATACTGGAATGGGTAGCCTATCCCTTCTCCAGCAGAGCTTCCCGACCCAGGAATCGAACTGGGGTCTCCTGCATTGCAGGCTGATTCTTTACCAATTGAGCTATCAGAGAAGCCCTCACATGCTACCAAGGTATTATTCAAAATCCTTCAAGCCAGGCTTCAACAGTATGTAAACTGAGAACTTCCAGATGTAAAAGCTGGATTTAGAAAAGGCAGAGGAACCAGAGATCAAATTGCCAACATCCATTGGATCATAGAAAAAGCAAGAGACTTCCAGAAAAGTGTCTACTTCTGCTTCATTGACTACGCTAAAGCCTTTTACTGTGTGGATCACAACAAACTGTGGAACACTGTTAAAGAGATGGGATTACCAAAACGCGCTACCTACCTTCTGAGAAACCTGTATGCAGTTCAAGAAGCAACAGTTAGAATCAGATATTGAACAATGGACTGGTTCAAAATTGGGAAAGGAGTATGTCAAGGCTGTATATTTAATAGACGCATAAATGGAATTTGGAAATTCACCATCTATTTATGATAAAACTCTCAGAAAACTCTCAGAAAATAGTTGGTAAAAGGGAACTTCTTAAACAATAAAGGCATCTAAAAATAAAAAAAACTACAGGTATCACCAAACAGTGAAAAACCAGTTTCCTCCCAACCAAATATGTGGCTCAAGACAAGAATGGCCAGTATTCCCACTTTATATGACATTGTAAAGAAGGTGTTAGTCATTTCAATAATTCTAAAAGCACATAAAATTCACTTTTAGGAAAAATGTTAAAACTGTCATTATTTAAACAGTCAGATTTTTAGTAGACTATNTAAGAAGTATTACATAAATATGGAAAGAAAAGAGCATGCTAAGGATCCAAAGAAAGAAACATCTCCTAAAGTTAACTCCGTGGAGGAATCAGATGTCATTTTTAGAAAAGCATTTGGTGTTGTTAGATATGTCTCCTAAAATCAGAAGAAGAAAGCCACGAATTAGTAAGACTACTGGCTAAGATAAAAACAGATTATAAGTGAAACAAAAAAGCAATATAAGGATTCTAAAAATGTCCACATGAGGGGGAAGGGGAAAAAATGTACACATATCCTGCTAAAAATCACTGATGTAGAAGATAAACCATCTCCACAGGGCTGGAGAAAAGAACCAATAGATGAAAGAAGACCTAAGATCCAGAGAATCAGAAAAATCAAGTCTAATTATAACTGCTTCTGAGAAAACTCAAGTGAAGGATTTATACAGAAGGAATAACCAAAGATACAACTAAAAAAAAAAAAAAAACTGACTGAAAAGAATAAGGTCAACATTGTATTCTGAACAATATCAATTCAAAGCCACATCCTGACAAATTTTGAATCCTTGGGTTAAAAAAAAAAATCCTTCAATATCCATGCACAAAAACAAAAAAAAATCAACATACAAATCAATTGAAAATATGTCACCNCCATGGATTATCTTGTTTGTAAAAGAAATCGTTAAGTTATGGGTTGAATTATTATCTTGTTTCACCAAACCACAGTAAGGTTAAATAACTTTCCCAAGGTCACATATTCAACCATACACTAAACTTTACTTCTACCAATAAAAATAAATCCATCCTTAAACCACAAAGATGGATTTTTCTTATATCTTTCTCCCAAGAGAAAGTTTGCTTCTTGTGGAGACAGTCCCACCTTTTCAGTGTCCATACTCATTTATTCTGCTGTGACAGCTCCTCCCCTCAAAAGACACAGAATACCTTCAGGACCCTTGGGTCCATTTGTTTGTGTGACACGACTGGCCAATACAATGTTAGCAGGTGTGAAATGAGCAGAGATGTGAAAACGCATCTGTAGTATGTTGTATGCCCCTTTGCATTCCTGCCACAGCTACGAGGACAAACGTGCTGGCCAGCTGGTCCCAGAGAAGGCTGAGACACTTGAGAATACAGCTTTCCTAGCAAAGATGTGCCAGTCAAGCAGAGCCACAGGCCTTGCGTGTGATAGCCACTCTGAAAGCTTCCATCCTTAGCCTGGGAAAGCTGCCCAGAGCACCCAGCTGCCCACCCAGCTGCCCAGAGTCATAAGACATGGGGAGTGGTTGTTGACTTAATCTACTCCATTGTGGAACCAAAGATAACTGATGAATTTTTTTTTCCTAATGGAACTTGGAAGGGCCATTCCATAGATTTAAAAAATAAGTCCACATTCCTGTGTGTACCCAGATTCTGATAGCAAGCTATCAGCAAAAACAGATTGGTATTTTTTTCCTCATTAAAATTTTATATAACCCAGTTTATGCTTGGGCTATATAAAATTATTGTCAAAATTAGCATATTTAAAGTGATTAATGTCATTATAATGTATAACATGAATTTTAAAGGTTGTATTTTACTCCCTACTAGGTATGCCAAGAGGTTACGTATGTTATCCATTATTTACCTCTCAAATTCCCATAAGAAAACTAAGGTAAGTTTTATCATCCATGATATACAAGTGAGGAAATGAGACATTGAAGGGTTGTGTTTCAAGTTCACAGTCAATAACTAGTTAGTGATAAAATTGGGATTTAAGCTAGGACAGTTGGAATCAAAGATTAGATTATATTACTATTTAAAGAAAGCAAGGTGTTTTTAATTCACAGGATCTGGGTTTAGAATTCTAGATCTTGGACTTTTGTAGCTGATAAAGCTATTTTCCCTCTTGAAATCTCATTTCATTCTGTGCAGCATGGATGTGTTAAAGATAAGATGATAAGACAGGGAGATGTTTTGCAAGTGTCTATTTCTAAGAATTGGAAAGAGGTCCTGACAATTGTTGAGAGAGCATTCAGCTATGTTTTCCTAACTTCTTAAGACTTTTATATGAGCAGGCATGCGTTTATTTTCTATACCATTTAGCTACTCTGATGGAGCTGTATTAATTTCTATGTAATCCTATATTTTCCAGAGAACAATCAAAATTAAAATTCACTTCTTGTTCATCATGGAGAGTGCTGCTTCAGGGACAGAGCCTCAGCACTGAGATACCTGTTCAAACCCCACCTCCTCACATGGTCCTACTATATTCTCCATTATTTTCTTCAAGACAATTAATTATGCCTGGATGTTATCTATTCATGGATAATTCCCTTTGTTAGAATAAAAGTTCCTTGAAACCATAAGCTGTGTTAGGGTTCACATGCTAGGATTCACATTCTTTCTAGCTTAGAGAAGACACTATTAAACATTTACTGATTAGCTGATGACAACTTTTGCAAATAATACACACACACACACACACACACACACACACACGCCCTCACACACACACGCTTTATTATTGTTATTGTTATCCTCACAGGTGAATTCTTTACTGCTGAGTCTCCAGGCCAACACACACACACACACACACACACACACACACACACACATACACACACACACACACACATATGTGTGTATATATATATATCTACAATATTTTCATTTATATGCATATTTATTTAAATACACAATTTTTTTTCTCCTGGATCTTTCTCTTTTCCTCTAATTCATCCATGTATAATATGAGCAAAGAACATGAGATGCAACTGGGGGGAAATTTATTTCCCCTTTGGAGTTTGAAGAACACTTTGTTTTGCGTGTATAGAGCCAAGATGTGTAGAAATTGTTACTAATTTTGAGCAAGGTGTATTAGATTTCACACAGACATGTTAGTTCACTGTTTGATCTCCTCAACCACTAGAGTAAGGCTCTTCTATCACTGCAATAATGGAAACTGCTAGAAGATTGACATAACAATCGCTATGTGAGTCTCAGAACACCTTCAACATGGAACCAAACAATAAAGTCATATTACCCAAGTGTCTGAGATTATGTCCATTATCCCTGACATCTCATCAATACCAAAGTTAATATTGCTTAGTACATAATATCAATTTCCTGCTTTTATTCATGTTTCTTGAGGTTAAATTGGCACGTTGCGATAAGCATTTCAGATTCCAGCTGCCTTTTTGACTGAAGACTCTTGAAACTTCTGCCTAATAAACTTAATTGGTCACAGTTCTTTAAACAAAAGCAACAAAATTGGTTAATTAAAGCATAGAAATATATTAATGAATTGGTGTCATTACATAAATACTCACTTTTATCTAACAGAACTGAAAGTATGTCGTTATAATTTAGGCCATTTTTGCAACAATCACAAAACCAAATCAGAACATAATAATAGAATGCTAAGAAAGCCAGATTGAGAAAAAAATGAAACCACAAAAAAAGTTTTTTATAAAACCCTTTGCTAAATTCAATCTGCTCTGAAATTGTGTTTGACATTATATTTCTTGCACCAGTAAGAAGCGGCATGATATTTAGGTCTATGCTTTGTAAGCAACTCCTTTGCCCCTTTTCTGTTTAATCCTCCCTGTTTTCCTTTAATCTTAATCATAAAAATGAGATCATCAAGCAACCTCTAACTTAGCTCCTGATTTCTGGTTTTCTGAATATACACAACATCTTGTCTAACATGCTGATTCCTTTCTTAGATTAGAAGCAATGAAGAATTAAACAGTTAAGGAATGACCGACTTTCACCCCTAGCTTCCCCTTAGTAAATGTACAGGTGTACCCCACGGGTGCAGGTGAACTATGGTAGCGAGAGAACATGCAACTGTAGGCAGACCACACAAGCAAGACAGGGTCCCAGAGATGATCTAGAGGAGGCAACAGGCCTGCAGACACAATGCAAAAGGGACAAAGAATCTGACCTGCGTGAGTGGTGAGTAGCAGAACCTGCATTCAGTTATGTTTTAACTGGTAACTTAAAATGTTTTGAATTGTAATATAGAAATGTGAAATTATAATATGAGAGTTATCATTCTGATAGTTTTAACTGTATGAATACTTTATGTTAAAAGTATTCAAATTATAGTCACATTTTAAATGCTGAATTCTGTGTAGCAGAGACTGGCCAGCTCTTCACCAAGGCTATATTCTCCTCTTTTTGTGGACAGCTGGACTTCATTTTCCAACCTTACCACAGTTAGCTGTGGCTAAATCACCAAGCCCTTGAGAATAGGGATTAAGTAGTTGTAAATGTGAACTGAAATCAGATCTGTCCAAGAAATATCACCACCACCCAATACAGACTCTTGACCATATCTTTTTCCTCTCTTATTGACTAATGGGGTCAGTAAGATTCCATCTCTGTTTTTCCTGGCTCCATAAAATGATAAGACCGAAGGTCTACACATTAGTGCATTCCCTGCCCATTAGAAACACCTATATTTTTACTTTATGTGAGTCAGAATTAAGCTACTTATGTATAGACCTGTTACACAATTCATATTTTCCTTGAATGCTAAGCTTGACTACTTAATATGTACATTAACTATCATTAAACTATATGTCTTTAAAACTATATTTTCTTTATAATTTTCATAGAGAAATACGAAAAGTAGAACAAATTAAAATAAATTTGCCTTTACTGCTTATTTTAACACTTGATTTTAATATTCATTCTCTTCTCACATCTAGGAGCTGCAAATTAAAATCAGTTCTAGTTCTTTCAATGTCTCCATTGTGATAGGGAGAGGGTGAGGAGACTGCTAGGATTTTGTAGACATAGGTAATAAAATAACTTAGTAACTGTCATGTGAAGTGTTCTATGTAAACTGGTTCAAGGATGCTGACTTTGTAAACTAAGTCATTTTGTATTGTTACAAATACAATCCTTTTTTGCTGGTGAAAACAAGGACTATAGTAAATGTCCTTTTCTGCTTTCTAAAGAAACATACCAAAAACTAAAAGTAAGATTGCTGGCTCAGAAAAGAAAAATGCATAGGGCAGTGAATGAACTTTGTATTTCCTTCACAGACTAATGGTGATTTTCTCTCTTTTTCAAAGCTTTAGACAAGACTCAAAATACTAGCTTCAAAATAAATATCTCTTATAACAGAGGCACACATAAGGGACTACCCAAGATGATGACTTGTGAAATAAATAAAAGCACAGATCAACTGATGACAGGGAAATACCACTTTATATTATAAAACTATTAAGTATAAAGCATTCCAGTGAGTACATAATGGCACATATTACTTTACTATTGACATTTACTATTTTTGCTATTTATAAAATAGAATACTTTTCTGTTATCACCTTTAGAAATGTTTTGTGGCAAATATTTATTTGATTTTAAAATCGAAGTAAAGGTTTGATGAACTGAAATTTTAATCTCAAAACAGTTAAGATTTTTTCTTCTCCATTTTTTTTTTTTTTTTTGCCATTATTCTGTTTGGACTGATCCACAAACTGCTCAACCAACTCCCTGTATTCATTTTGTACATGTTTGTGCATTTTGAATCAGAAAATGCTGGTAGTTTATATAGTCTTGAAAGAGAACCATAGCCTACAGAGCTTGGGAAAAATAACTTTGTAAGGAAAAAAAATAAAGATATAAACCCGTCCCTATATCATTTGGTTGGTTTGTTACACATTCATTTTAACATTCAGTTCAGTCACTCAGTCGTGTCTGACTCTTTTTGACCCAATGAACTGCAGCACACCAGGCCTTCCTGTCCATCACCAACTCTCGGAATTCACGCAAACTCACGTCCATCGAGTGAGTGATGCCATCCAGCCACCTCATCCTCGGTCATCCCCTTCTCCTGACCCCAATCCCTTTCAGCATCGGAGTCTTTTCCAATGAGTCAACTCTTCACATGAGGTAGCCAAAGTATTGGAGTTTCAGCTTTAACATCAGTCTTTCCAATGAACACCCAGGGTTGATCTCCTTCAGAATGGACTGGTTGGATCTCCTTGCAGTCCAAGGGACTCTCAAGAGTCTTCTCCAACAACACAGTTTAAAAGCATCAATTCTTCGGTGCTTAGCTTTCCTCACAGTCCAACTCTCAAATCCATACATGACTACTGGAAAAACCATAGCCTTAACTAGATGGAGCTTCGCTGTCAAAGTAATGTCTCTGCTTTTGAATATACTATCTAGTTTGGTCATAACTTTCCTTCCAAGGAGTAAGTGTCCTTTAATATCATGGCTGCAATCACCATCTGTAGTGATTTTGGAGCCCACAAAAATAAATCTGACACTGTTTCCACTCTTTCCTCATCTATATCCCATGAAGTGGTGGGACCAGATCTTATTTTTCTGAAGATTGAGCTTTAAGACAACTTTTTCACTCTCCTCTTTCACTTTCGTCAAGAGGCTTTTTAGTTCCTCTTCACTTTTTGCCATAAGGGTGGTGTCATCTGTGTATCTGAGGTGACTGATATTTCTCCCAGCAATCTTGATTCCAGCTTGTGCTTCTTCCAGCCCAACGCTTCTCATGATATACTCTGCATATAAGTTAAATAAGCAGGGTGACAATATACAGCCTTGACACATTCCTTTTCCTATTTGGAACCAGTCTGTTGTTCTATGTCCAGTTCTAACTGTTGCTTCCTGACCTGCATACAATTTTCTCAAGAGACGAATCAGATGGTCTGGTATTCCCATATCTTTCAGAATTTTCCACAGTTTATTGTGATCCACACAGTCAAAGGCTTTGGCATAGTCAATAAAACAGAAATAGATGTTTTTCTGGAACTCTCTTGCTTTTTCCGTGATCCAGCGGATGTTGGCAATTTGATCTCTGGTTCCTCTACCTTTTCTAAAACCAGCTTAAACATCTGGAAGTTCACGGTTCATATATTGCTGAAGCCTGGCTTGGAGACAGGGATCAAGACCATCCCCATTTTAACATTACATTCCACATACGTCCATCTAAAATGACATATTTTAGTAACATATGAATTCTTATTTGAAATCATTAATGATTTCTTTCAACAGATATAAAAGAGAAACTTATTTAATATATAGTAACTAGAGCCTTGATAGGCTATTTAATCCAGTATTTAACATTCAATTTAGGTAAAAATTAAAATATTTGTCCTTATTTAGAAATAAATAAGATTTATGAAACTGATGAGAAAACAAAAAATTCCCAACAACTTCAAGAACTAAAGCCATTGAATTATTATAATATATATATATAAAGGAAAAATAAAACCTGTAATACCACAAACTCAAATAATTTATCTTAGCATTTGGTGAACATCACTTCAGGCATATACAGACATAGCTTGTTTTACTTCACTTTCCAGATATTTTGCTAGTTTTTTAATAAATTGAAGTTTTCTGCCAATCCTGCATCCACTGTCTACTGGCACCACTTCCCAACAGCATTTGTTCACCTTCTGTCTCTGTGCCACATTTTGTTAATTGTCTCAATATTTTAAACTTTTTCACTATTATCCTTGCTATGATGATCTGTGATCAATGATATTTGAGCTTTTACTATTGCAAAAAAATTATGGTTTGCTAAAATCCTAGATGATGGTTGATATTTTTTAAGTGTTTTTAAAATTAATTTTCATTTCTCTTTTAGACATAATGCTATTGAACCTTTGATAGACTAGAATAGTATACATATAACTTTTAAATATACTGAGAAATCAAAAATTCATGTGACTTGCTTTAGCACAACACTCAATGTATTGCAGTGATCTGAACTGAAATTGCAATTATCTGAGGCATGCCTGTAACCATTACATATACTATTGATCTCTATGTATAAATTTCACATATAAAGACATTTTTAATTGAAATGGAGACTTAGGACTTCCTTGCTAGGCCAGTGGCTAGGACTCCCGCTCCCAATGCAGGGGGCCAGGGTTCAATCCCTTGTCAGGGAACTAGATCCCACATTCCACAACTAAGATCCGGCACAGCCAAATAAATGAATAATGTTTTAAAAAAAAGAAAAGAAATGNATGGAGACTTAGGACTTCCTTGCTAGGCCAGTGGCTAGGACTCCCGTTCCCAATGCAGGGGGCCAGGGTTCAATCCCTTGTCAGGGAACTAGATCCCACATTCCACAACTAAGATCCGGCACAGCCAAATAAATGAATAATGTTTTTAAAAAAAGAAAAGAAATAGAGGCTTAGATTTCCCTTCAGCTTAGTAAAATCACCCACTGTTATAGCCTGTAGGATTTTTTTCCTACCTAGTTTGCTTTACGCTCTACTTCAAAGGTCAGAAAACTATTGTTCGTGGACTAAAGCCTGCTAACCACCTACTTATATAAATTAAATATAATTGGAACAAAGTCACATGTATTCATTTTTTTGTTGGTGTTTTCTCACTGTAAGAGAAAACTTCAGTATTGTGACCACAGACCATTTGCCCAACAGAACATAATATATTTCCCAACCACCCTGTAATGGAAAAATTCTGCTGATGCTGCTCTACCAAAAATATTACTTATTTTCATCTTTCTAAGTGCTTTTCTTTTATCTTATTTGCTAATAATGTAGCAAACTGCATAGGGAAGTTATGTAAGTTTTATACATTTACTTGAAAAATATGTTATATATGTGTGTGTATGTGTGTGTATTTGTTGTTGTTCAGTCACTAAGCCAGGCCTGACTCTCTGTAACCCCATGAACTACAAGTCACTAAGCCATGCCTGACTCTCTGTAACCCCATGAACTGTAGCACACTGGG
The DNA here is from genome assembly GCA_006410875.1 of Neotragus pygmaeus. NCBI lineage: Eukaryota > Metazoa > Chordata > Mammalia > Artiodactyla > Bovidae > Neotragus > Neotragus pygmaeus. The sequence continues at coordinate 870,824 of SJYV01005435.1, read as the reverse complement.
CTTCCCTGTCCTTCACTGTCTCTTGGAGTTTGCTCAGATTCAAGACCATTGAACCAGTGATGCTATTTAACCATCTCATCCTCTGCTGCCTTTTTCTCCTTCCACCTTCAATTTTTCCCAGAATCAGGGTCTTTTCCATTGAATTTGTTCTTTGCATCAGGTGGCCAAATTATTGGAGGTTCAGCTTCAGCATCAGTCCTTCCAAAGGGTATTCAAGATTGATTTACTCTAATATTGACTGGTTTGATCTCCTTGCTTTAAAAAAGACTTTCAAGAGTCTTCTCCAGCACTACAGTTCAAAAGCATCAATTCTTTGGCACTCTGCCTTCATTATTGTCCAGCTCTCACATCCGTGCATGACTCCTGGAAAGACCAAATCCTTTCCTATATGGACCCCTGTCAGCAAAGTAGTGTCTGCTTTTTAACACACTGTCTAGATTTGTCATTAATTTCCTGCTAAGAATAAATTGTCTTCTAATTTCATGGCTGCAGTCATCTCTGCAATGATTTTAGAGCCCAAGAGGAGGAAATCTGTCACTGCTTTCACATTTTCCTCTTCTATTTGCCATGAAGTGATGAGACTGGATGCCATGATGTCAGTTTTTATTTTTTAATGTTGAGTTTTAAGCTAGTATTTTCACTTTCATCTTTCACCCTCATCAAGAGGTTCTTTAGTTCCTCTTTGCTTTCTGCCATTACAATGATATCATCTGCATATCTAGGGTTGTTGATATTTCTTCCAGCAATCTTGATTCCAGCTTGTAATTCATCCAGCTTGACGTTTTGCATGATGTATTCAGCATATAGGTTAAATAAACAGGACATCAATAAACAGTCTTGTTGAGCTCCTTTCTCAATCCTGAACCAGTCAGTTATTTCATACAGAGTTCCAACTATTGCTTCTTGACCAGCATACAGGTAATGGTCTGGTATTCCCCTCTCTTAAGAGCTTTCCACAGTTTTTTATGATCCACACAGTGAAAGGCTTTAGCTTAGACAATGAAACAGCGGTAGTTGTTGTTGTTGTTGTTGTTGTTTTGAGGTTAATTACTTTACAACATTGCATTGGTTTTGCCATACATCAACATGAATCTGCCACAGGTATACACATGTTCCCCATCCTGAACCCCTTTCCCTCTTCCCTCCCCATACCATCCCTCTGGGTCATCTCAGTGCACCAGCCCAAGCATCCTGTATCATGCATCGAACCTGGACTGGCATTTCATTTCATATATGATATTATACATCTTTCAGTGCCATTCTCCTAAATCATCCCACTCTCTCCCTCTCCCTCAGAGGCCAAAAGACTGTTCTATACAGCTGTGTCTCTTTTGCTGTCTCACATACAGGGTTATCATTACCATCTTTCTAAATTCCATACATATGCGTTAGTATACTGTATCGGTGTTTTACTTTCTGACTTACTTGACTCTGTATAATAGGCTCCAGTTTCATCCACCTCATTAGAACTGATTTAAATGCATTCTTTTTAATGGCTGCATAATACTTCATTGTTTATATGTACCACAGCTTTCTTATCCATTTATCTGCTGATGGACATCTATGTTGCTTCCATGTCCTGGCTATGATAAACAGTGCTGCGATGAACATTGGTTTGTTTGTTTGTTTTTCTGAAATTTGCTTGCTTTCTCTATGATCCAGAGAATGTTGGAAATTTGGTCTTCGGTTCCTCTGTCTTTTCTAAACCTAGTTTGGGAGTCTGGAAGTTCTCAGTTCATGTAATTCTGTAATCTAACTTGGAGGATTTTGAGCATAACCCTACTAGCATGAGAGAGGAGTACAATTGTCTGGTAGTTTGAACATTCTTTAGTACTGTCCTTTTCAGGAACTGGGATGAGGATTGGTTTTCTCTTAAGAGGACCAGAAACTAACACATCTACCTGCTCTTCCTTATCTGGTAACTTCAATCATTCCACAGATGGTGGCCCAGGAGTCCTCCTATCCCATGAACATTCAGACCATTTCTTTCATGCTTTACCTCAAGCTATGAATTCCTTATTAAGTGAATTGAATTTCTCCTTACTCTTTATGTTATTTTGCTTAATTTTTATACATTCTTCTGATATTTTAGAATGGTTCATTAATTTGTTCTAAATTCTTGGATTTACTATAGAAGAGAGACTCAAAGCCACGGTCAGCCTTGGAATCTTGATTTAGAATCTGAAGTTAAGTAATGAGATGTTTTGACATATATCAATGTGTGATATTTGGTGTTTTTTCTCCCTTTCAATCTTAATAAATATAAACGTTTAATCACTTCTGGTTCTTCCAGATAGATTATTTGTTGGTTGGTATAATTTCAGAGAAAATACTATTCTTGTATTTTTTCTATAAACAATTCAATACTATCTTTCCTACATACAGTCTATGGCTTTAACTACAAATATGCACTTTTTAACTTCGATATGTTAGAATTAATATTTGCCATATGTTTTAACCTGTTCTGCCTAAAGTTCTTATTTTACCAGCAAATACTGGATCTATTTTCTTTAGTGAACATGTCTTAATTTATTTTTAAGTAAACAGTAAAGTTGCAGTTTACTCTAAATATTCACTGCAACTTTTGGCTTGCCTGACATAAAAACTTAAAATGTTGTTTTACAAAAAGTATTCTAAACCAGATAAGTTTATAAAGTACTTCCAGAAAATGCAAAAAAAACATATTAGTAAAACATTAAAGGACCAAGGTACTTACTCAGAGAAGTTGAGGAATGATATGAACTAGCCATTATTATTATTGTTTCTCGGCAAACATTCACTAGTTAGAATGAACTATATGCCTTCTATAAAACAAAATTTCATTCATGTAACTTTCCTGGAATTTTTGGGAAAAGTTAATATGAAAAATATAATGTTCTTGTCTTTTGAAAGTCCTTTTTAAAGTTAACAGAAACCTTTTTTGCTCTCTGTACTTTAATGAAAGTTAAAAGAATTGTAATTATAACATAATAGACCCAGAAATAAAGAACACTATCATTAATTTTCCATGCAGTTTACAGTCCTTATGCGTGATATACATGCTCCATACTGTTAAATTACAGCGTTTAAGGTCTACATAAGAAAATAATTATAAATCCTGTGATTTAAATAGCTAAATAACACTCACTATAATTGATTTATTACTTCTGTTTTTCAATGATTTGTCCACATAATAATACATACTTTCAAAAAATGCTTCTGATGTAAAAATGCATTTACCACTCTTATTCAAATTTGAAATAGAGTGCCAGCTTCTTGTTAATGTCCAGCTTTGATATGTCAGCATTCTTTTCCTCTGGTTCCAATATATTTGCTCTGTTTTTATTGAATAGCTATTCTTATTCTTTTATCTCCAAATTCTACAAGATTAACTGTGTTCTAGGGAGAGCAAGTTATTAAATAAAATCCTATAACAAAAATATAATTTGATTAAAATATAGAAATCAAGACACAGGTATTATAAACTGAACTAAGACAGTTGTCAAACATCTAAAAATATTTTAAAAGCCCATCCACACATTTGAAAATCAATGTGAGAGGGCACTTTGGTTCTCAAATGACCCTTTACATGAAGATCTGTTCCAAAGAAATTCAGTGTTAAAAACATCTATGCTTGTACATTACTCAAAATTCATTCATTTTCTTACAAATAAAAGTAAAGAGACTTCAAGTTCTGACCAAGATATCCTATTAAACTTTCCCTCCCAAATCAAAATAAACAAATACAAAAAAAAAAAAATCTAAGAAAGTCAGAAATGTTTAAAAGCACAAAAACACCTGATAACATGGAATAGCAACTACAGCAGGTAGGACTTGCATGGTTACCATCTATGGAATACGGAAATATTGTACTATAAGCACTTTCTTCACCATTGGCTCCGCTAGAGGATTTTGACTAACTCTGTGCACACAGTCCAAAGAGAATTGACATTCAAATGGGCTGAGGAGGCAGAACTTATATTTAAGGATGACATAGCATATGGTACTGGAGGACCAAAATTCCAGGAGTGAGGAAGCCTCAGTCAGTGAGCCGATATTCTGTGAACAGTTTTACCTTGAGGCTGTAAAAGTCTATAGGTTTCAAAAAGTGTCTTTCATGCTAACAAAAAATTTTTAATGCTATTAAATAGAAGTAAGTTTCCAAAGACAGCAAAGAACATAAAATGAAAAGAAAGCCATAGGAATGGACTATAAAACTACTAACATTAATGTATATCAGAAAATATTAGAAAAGGCAGAAAATTTCCATCCAAAATAAGCAGACACAAAAGAATCAAATGAATTTTAGAGCTAAAAATATTTTTTTAAGCTACAGTTAACTCTTAAAAAATACAGGTTTGAATATCATGGGTCCAATTATTTGCAGATTTTCTTCAATAATGTACTGGAAATATTTTTTGAGACATGACAATTTGAAAAGACTTGCAGGCAGGTAAACAATATAACTTAAATTTAAAAACTTAAGGAAAAGTTAGGTGTCTCAAGAATGCATAAAATGTGTGTGTGTGTGTGTGTGTGTGTGTATCATACAAAATATGTTTGTGAACAGTATATGTTATAAGTAAGGCCTCTGACCAAAAAGAGGCTACTAGTAGTTCAGTCTGGTGAGAGTTAAAATTATACACAACTTTTGCAAGGAGAGATAAGAAAGCTATCCTCAGACATCAATGCAAAGAAATAGAGGAAAACAACAGAATGGGAAAGACTAGAGATCTCTTAAAGAAAATTAGAGATATCAAGGGAACATTTCATGCAAAGATGGGCACAAGAAAGGACAGAAATGGAATGGACCTAACAGAAGCAGACGATATTAAGAAGAGGTGGCAAGTATAACAGAAAAACTGTACAGAAAAGATCTTCATGACCCAGATAATCATGAAGGTGTGATCACTCACACTCACCTAGAGCCAGACATTTATGAATGGGAAGTCAGGTGGGCCTTAGGAATCATCACTACGAGCAAAGCTAGCTGGGGTGATGGAATTCCAGTTGGGTTATTTCAAATCCTAAAAGATAATGCTGTGAAAGTGCTGCACACAATATACCAGCAAATTTGGAAAATTCAGCAGTGGCCACAGGACTGGAAAAGGTCAGTTTTCTTTCCAATCCCAAGAAAGGCAATGCCAAAGAATGCTCAAACTACCACACAATTGCACTCATCTCACACGCTAGTAAAGTAATGCTCAAAATTCTCCAAGCCAGACTTCAACAATGCGTGAACCATGAACTTTCACATTTTCAAGCTGGTTTTAGAAAAGGCAGAGGAACAAGAGATCAAATTGCCAACATCCACTAGATCATCAAAAAAGCAAGAGAGTTCCAGAAAAACATCTATTTCTGATTTATTTAATATGCAAAAGCCTTTGAGTGTGTGGATCAAAATAAACTGTGAAAAATTCTGAAAGAGATGAGAATACCAGACCACCTGACCTGACTCTTGAGAAATCTGTATGCAGGTCAGGAAGCAACAGTTAGAACTGGACATGGAACAACAGACTGGTTCCAGATAGGAAGAGGAGTACCTCAAGGCTGTATATTGTCACCCTGCTTATTTAACTTCTATGCAGAGTACATCATGAGAAANAAAAGTTTATGCTTTTGAACTGTTGTAATGGAGAAGACTCTTGAGAGTCCCTTGGAATGCAAGGAGATCCAACCAGTCCATCCTAAAGAATATCAGTCCTGGATGTTCATTGGAAGGACTGATGCTGAAGCTGAACCTCCGAGACTTTGGCCACCTAATGCGAAGAGGTGACTCATCTGAATAGACCTCGATGCTGGGAAAGATTAAGGGCAGGAGGAAAAGGGGACAGCAGTGGATCAGATGGTTGGATGGCATCACCAACTCAATGGAGATGAGTTTGGGTAAACTCTGGCAGTTGGTGAAGGACCGGGAGGCCTGGCATGCTGCGGTTCATGGGATCACAAAGAGTCAGACAGGACTGCGTGACTGAACTGAACTTTGGACCAAATGAGGAGGCAATGTCCTAATCCCTATGCTGTTCAAGAGCCATCTGTATAAGTTAAGTACGAGCTTAAGTACAGAAGACTAGACTAGCAAATTTAGACTGGGATAAATAAAATTACACAGATTGAAACACAAAGAGAAAGAATGAGAAAATATAAACAGTATGAAAGATATATGGGATGCTATGACATTGTAAGAAGCTCTAAAATGTATGTAATTTGTCTCCCAAAAAGGAAATGGGGAAGTAGAACTATTTGAAGGAATTAAATAACTAATAATTTTCTAAAACTAATGAAAGACATCAAAATATACATTTAAGAATGATCCAAAATTCTATGGCGATACAGCAAAACCTATTCTAGCAGGGACGTTTATACCAATGGCTCAGAGGTTAAAGCGTCTGCCTGGAATGCAGGAGACCTGGGTTCGATCTCTGGGTCAGGAAGATCACCTGGACGCAAAGAGTCGCACACGATTGAGCGACTTCACTTTCACTTTAAGCATACTTCAGGAAACAACACTTTTAACAAAACTGAATTTAAAAAATAGAAAAAATCAATTAAGAGCTGGTTCTTTGAAAAAATAAACAAGGTTGATAAAACTGTAGCCAGGCTCATCAAGAAAAAAAGAGAGCTCAAATAAATAAAATCAGAAATGAAACTGGAAAAGTTAGAATCAATACCACAGAAATACAAAGTATCATAACAAATGACTATGAATGATTATAACCTAATAAAAATCATTACCAAGAAGAAATGGACAAATTCATAGAAATGTAGATATACTAAGATTGAATCAGGAAGAGACAGAAAATATGAACACACCATTTACAAGAATTAAATTGAATCAGTAATTTATAAACTTTCCACAAACAAAAGTTCAGGAGCAGATAGTTTCATAGGTGAATTCTACCAAATATGTAAAAAGCAGTTGGTACTTAACATATCAAACTATTCTACAAAAATGAAGAGGAAAGAAAGCTCCTGAATTAATTCATTGAAATATTAAAACCAGACACCACAAAAAAATAAAACTACAGGCCAATTTCAGTGATAAAAACAGATACAATAATGCTCAACAAAAATGCCACATTTGAGTATTTTTTAAAAGAAAACAAAAGTGTTAATTTAAATTTAAAAAGATATATTCACCCCTTTGTTCATTGCAGCATTGTTTATAATAGCCAAATTGTGGAAGCAACCTACATGTTCCCCGATATGTGAGTGGATAAAGAATATGTGGGGGATGTGCACACACCCACAAAACACAGGGATATTTCTCAGGAATAAGAAAGAATGAAATCTTGCCATTTGTGACAAAATAGGAGGATCTAGAGGATATTAAAAGAAGCTTGCTCCTTGGAAGAAAACTTATGACCAACCTAGATAGTATATTCAAAAGCAGAGACATTACTTTGCCAACAAAGGTCCGTCTAGTCAAGGCTATGGTTTTTCCAGTGGTCATGTATGGATGTGAGAGTTGGACTATGGAAAAGGCTGAACGCTGAAGAATTGATGCTTTTGAACTGTAGTGTTGGAGAAGACTCTTGAGAGTCCCTTGGACTGCAAGAAGATCCAACCAGTCCATTCTAAAGATCAGCCCTGGGATTTCTTTGGAAGGAATGATGCTAAAGCTGAAACTCCAGTACTTTTGCCACCTCATGTGAAGAGTTGACTCACTGCAAAAGACTCTGATGCTGGGAGGGATTGGGGGCAGGAGGAGAAGGGGACCACAGAGGATGAGATGGCTGGATGGCATCACTGATTCGATGGAAGCGAGTCTGAGTGAACTCTGGGAGTTGGTGATGGACAAGGAGGCCTGGCGTGCTGTGATTCATGGGGTCGCAAAGAGTCGGACACAACTGAGCTACTGAACTGAACTGAGAGGATATTATGCTAAGTGAAGTAAGTCTCACAAAAAAGACAAATAATGTATGATTTCATTTATATGTGAAATTAAAAAAAAAACACATAGACACAGAGAACAGACTGGTAGTTGCTGAGGCGGAAGGAGTCAGAGGATGAGTGAGAGAGGTAGGGGACATTAAGAGTTACAAAGCTACAGTTACAAAATAAATGAGTCATTTGGATGAAACACACAGCATAGAAAATATGGCCAATTATACTGTATTATCTATGTATGGTGGCAGATGGTAACTGGACATATGGTGATCATTTTGAAATGAATAGAGAAATATTGAATCACTATGTTGTGTACCTGAAACTAACATAATGTTGTAGGTCAATTATACTTCCTTTTTTTTTCTTTTTCACTGTAGACAATGGGAGGAAATGCACCAAAGTGTTAATGGAGTGGAAGAAAAGCTATTGGTTTCTGGAGATATGAGTAAAATACAAACATTTTTGAAGATTCTGTAGGGAGGAGGCTTTAATTAATTACAAAAGCTTGTGATTTACTCTAAAGCTTTAATTTATAATGGACAAGTAAAATGTTTCTATCATCCTAGGATANGTGTTGTAGGTCAATTATACTTCTTTTTTTTTTCTTTTTCACTGTAGACAATGGGAGGAAATGCACCAAAGTGTTAATGGAGTGGAAGAAAAGCTATTGGTTTCTGGAGATATGAGTAAAATACAAACATTTTTGAAGATTCTGTAGGGAGGAGGCTTTAATTAATTACAAAAGCTTGTGATTTACTCTAAAGCTTTAATTTATAATGGACAAGTAAAATGTTTCTATCATCCTAGGATAGTATATTACAAGAATATTTTAGGAATTAAAATTTTTTTTAATTCATGATGTTAGGAACTATTGAAATAAAGAGTCAAAATGATGTTTATGTAAATGGAAGTTTTGTTGGGTTAGCCAGATATTTTATATATATTAAATTATTATAATGCCAGAAATTAGAATTAGGCATATTGCACAGCATTCAAAATTTGGAAATATGTAATTTGAAGCAATATGCTTTTTGAGTTTTTGCATAGTAGAAGATGCTGATTTTCCTATTTTATATTTGACTGAAATGGTGATTGACTTTTTTTTCCAACTATGAAATGCAAAATAAAATATCTAATGAAAGAGTCTAGTCTCCTTTCTAAACAGTGAGCATTTCTTTGGAAAACAGAAAATGCAGTAGACTCATGATGTGTATGGTTTTTGTGAACTGACCAACAGATAGAGGAGATGCAGGCAAATTGCTGGGTTTCTATTTCTGACTACTACTAAGTGGTAAAGAAAATGATTTGAAATATGTTTTATGTACCATTTGTTGTACTTTCTGAAAACAATACTATAATCAATTCTTTCAGTTAGGTTCAATTCAGTCACTCAGTCGTATCCAACTCTTTGTGACCTTGTGAACCACAGCACGCCAGACCTCCCTGTCCATTACCAACTCCTGGAGTCCACTCAAACCCATGTCCAAAAGTCAGTGATGCCCAATCCAAAATCTCATATTCTGTTTTCCTCTTCTCTTCCTGACCTCAATATTTCTCAGCATCAGGGTCTTTTCAAATGAGTCAGCTCTTCGCATCAGGTAGCCAAATATTGGAGTTTCAGCTTCAACATCAGTCCTTCCAACGAACACCAAGGACTGATCTTCTTTAGGATGGACTGGTTGGATCTCCTTGCAGTCCAAGGGACTCTCAAGAGTCTTCTCCAACACCACAGTTCAAAAGCATCAATTCTTCGGCACTCAGCCTTCTTCACAGTCCACCTCTCCCATCCACACATGACCACAGGAAAAACCATAGCCTTGACTAGAGGGACCTTTGTTGACAAAGTAATATCTCTGCTTTTGAGTATGCCGTCTAGATTGGTTATAACTTTCTTTCCAAAGAGTAAGCATCTTTTAATTGCATGGCTGCAATCACCATCTGCAGTGATTTTGGAGAACTCCAAAATAAAGTCTGACACTGTTTGCACTGTTTCCCCATCTATTTGCCATGAAGTGATGGGACCAGATGCCATGATCTTAGTTTTCTGAATGTTGAGCTTTAAGCTAACTATTTGGAACCATTCTGTTATTCCATGTCCAGTTATAACTATTGCTTCCTAATCTGCATACAGATTTCTCAAGAGACAGATCAGGTGGTCTGGTATGCCCATCTCTTGAAGAATTTTTCAGAGTTTATTGTGATCCAGGCACTCAAATGTTTTGGCATAGTCAATAAAGCAGAAATAGATGTTTTTCTGGAACTCCCTTGCTTTTTTCAATGATCCAGAGGATGTTAGCAATTTGATCTCTGGTTCCTCTGCCTTTTCTAAAACCAGCTTGAACATCAGGAAGTTCACAGTTCATGTACTGCTGAAGCCTGGCTTGAAGAATTTTGAGCATTACTTTCCTAGTGTGTGAAATGAGTGCAATTGTGCAGTAGTTTGAGCATTCTTTGGCATTGCCTTTCTTTGGGATCGGAATGAAAATTGATATTTTCCAGTCCTGTGGCCACTGCTGAGTTTTCCAAATTTGCTGGCATAGTGAGTGCAGCACTTTCACAGCATCATCTTTCAGTATTTGAAGTAGCTCAACTGGATTTCCATCGCCTCCACTAGCTTTGTTTGTAGAGTGCTTCCTAAGGCCCACTTGACTTCACATTCCAGGATGTCTGGCTCTAGGTGAGTGACCACACCTTCGTGATTATCTGGGTCATGAAGATATTTTTTGTATAGTTCTTCTCTGTATTCTTGCCACCTCTTCTTAATATCTTCTTCTNAAAAACATCTACTTCTGCTTTATTGACTATGCCAAAGCCTTTGACTGTGTGAATCACAATAAACGGTGGAAAATTCTGAAAGCGATGGGAATACCAGACCACCTGACCTGCCTCTTGAGAAACCTGTATGCAGGTCAGGAAGCAATAGTTAGGACTGGACATGGAACAATAGGACTGGCTTCAAATAGGAAAAGGAGTATTTCAAGGTTGTATATTTTCACCCAGCTTATTTAACTTATATGCAGTGTACATCATGAGAAACACTGAGCTGGAAGAAGAACACGCTAGAATCAAGATTGCTGGGAGAAATATCAAATCAATAACCTCAGATATGCAGATGCCAACACCCTTATGGCAGAAAGTGAAGAGGAACTAAAAAGCTTCTTGATGAAAGTGAAAGAGGAGAGTGAAAAAGTTGGCTTAAAGCTCAACACTCAGAAAACGAAGATAATGGCATCTGGTCCCATCACTTCATGGGAAATAGATGGGGAAACAGTGGAAACAGTGTCAGACTTTATTTTGGGGGGCTCTGCAATCGCTGTAGATGGTGATTGCAGCCATGAAATTAAAAGACGCTTACTCCTTGGAAGAAAAGTTATGACCAACCTAGACAGCATATTCAAAAGCAGAGACACTGCTTTGCCAACAAAGGTCCATCTAGTCAAAGCTATGGTTTTTCCAGTAGTCATGTATGGATGTGAGAATTGGACTGTGAAGAAAGCTGAACGCCAAAGAATTGATGCTTTGAACTGTGGTGTTGGAGAAAACTCTTGAGAGTCCCTTGGACTGCACGGTGATCCAACCAGTCCATTCTAAAGCTGATCAGTCCTGGGTTTTCTTTGGAAGGACTGATGCAAAAGCTGAAACTCCAGTACTTTGGCCACCTCATGCAAAGATTTGACTCATTGGAAACGACACTGATTCTGGGAGGGGTTGGGGGCAGGAAGAGAAGGGGATGACCAAGGATGAGATGGCTGAATGGCATCACCAACTAGATGGTCGTGAATTTGAGTGAACTCCGGGAGTTGGTGATGGACAGGGAGGCCTAGTGTGCTGCAGTTCACGGGGTCGCAAAGAGTCGGACACGACTGAGTGACTGAACTGAACTAAACTGAATATGTGTGATTGAACAGCATTTAAATTCTAAATAAAAATATATATCTTGGCTTCTAATGATCAGAATTAAAGTTGCCTTTTACATCATAAGTTGATTATATATATATTATTTGTGGTCATGTGAGGTTTAAATTCATATAGCTTAACTTAGTTTGATATGTTAATATTGTCTCTTGAATTTCAATTGCATTCTTCATTCATTCTTCTTATATCAATAAATGGGAATAGGTTATATAAACCATTTCTTATAGCATCCAGAGAACAATCTATTTAAATGTTAGTTTTGTAATATAAACATTTCTACTTTCATTAACAAAATAGCAGTGAATTTAGATTTTTGCCAATACTTTCAGTTAGTGTTTTTTATAAATTAGACCTCATTAAATTATTTTTATCAATATTTTTAGAAATGAGTTCATTTATTTAGATTTATGGCAAAAGACCAAAAATACAGAAATTAACTTGTATATGCAAATATTATCTGCAATTTGTATTTGATCTATAGATAAGGAAATAGATGAGAAAAATGAGAGCTATGTTTATTGAACTATTTACAAGGGCTTCTGCTAGACACAGAAGTATTTTTTTTTTGCCTAAGTTCACAAAAGTAGCAAGTAACATAACCAGATTCACAAGGGTATGAACTAAGTTCTATTTCACTAATAATCTTTGTGTGTGTGTGTGTGATTTCAAGTGATTTGTAACTTTACTATCTAGACTCTAGTATTTGAAGACCCTTTTGAAAATAATCACAGCCTGATCCAAGTTCATACCTTATAATTCATGTATAGCTCAGTAATCTTCTAAGACTATTCTAATCCATTTTATAAATCTTCAAAAATGTTAATTTGTTGTTTATTCTGTCTGGTTGGATCTCTGGGTCAGCAAGATCCGCTAGAGAAGGGAATGGCAAAACACTTCAGTATTCTTGCCTGGAGAATTCCATAGACAGAGGAGCCTGGCAGTCCATGGGGTGCAAAGAATCAGACACCACTGAGCAACTAATACTTTCACTCACTTTTTCACTAAGTTTCTGGCACTTTAGACTATCTCTTACTACTTTTCATCCAAATATAACCCTCTTTAAGTTCATGTTTAGTATCAAATATTTATAATTATTTTGTCTTAAGTATATCCATATTGATTTCATATTATGAACTTCAATTGGTATTTTGAATTTTGCTTTATTATTTTTTTTAGTACTGACATTATTAGGTTAATAGGTTTTATAAATGTTCTCTGGTTCATTTTCTAGTATCTATCAGCAGACATATGATTACATAGAAAGAACAAGTATATGTTGGCATGTGTATAAATAATTTTAAGGTAATTTGTGTTTAGATGAAACATTTATAGATTAGTTTATGTGTTGTTGGTGGTGTTTAGTTGCAAAGTTGTGTCTATCTCTTTGCAACACCATGGACTGTAGCCCACCAGACTCCTCTCTCCATGGGATTCACCAGGCAAGAATACTTCAATGAGTTGTCATTTTCTTCTCCAAAGGATCTGCCCAACCCAGGAATTAAACCCATGGCTCCTATATTGCAGCAAGATATTTTGCCACTGAGCCACCAGGGAAGCTCACTCATATGTAAATTCATTTAAATAATTTTAAAAGCTAAAAATGATATATTTGAGGTAAAGAACCTGCCTGCAAATGCAAGACAGGATATGTGGGTTTGATCCCTGAGTTGGGAAGATCCTCCAGGAGGAGGGCATGACAACCCACTCCAGTATTCTTGCCTGGAGAATCCCATGGACAGAGGAGCCTACTGGGCTACAGTCCAGTGATCTGCAAACAGTAGGACACAACTGAAGAGCTGAACATGTACTTATGTACAGTCTTCTGAATTTATTGGTATATAACTGAACTACTGCCAAGAGAAATAACAATAGTAAGTCTTCTCCTCTGGTTAGAAGTACTGTATGTAAAAATATTGAATATGACATGAATAAGATATTATATGCATCTATTAAATTTATATTATTGGCTTATAAAGAGTAAATATCAGGCAATTACATGCTTTATTTTGCCAAAGAGAAATTATTTTCATATAAAAAAGAATTCAAGTATTATAATAATTACAATGGTAATGACTGGTAAGCTGTACAGAGAAATTAAAATGAGAAAAATGCATGAGAGAAATGAGTATACACTTGCAATAAATTTCAGCCAGATACTTCAAACAGAGATAGAGTCTTATTACAGAGGGTGCATACAGTGCATAGAACTTTTGCCAATATGCAAGATAGATCAAGTCAACCTTCATAATTCATTTTTTTGATGAACCCCTCATAAATATGTTATGTTTTGCAGGTACAGATAAAATTTTAGTGAAGTCATTATTTGAGCTAACTATGAAGAGTAGATTTTTTTCTTTTTTATCTGAAAACATAAAATATTTTCTGCAGGTTTTGCTGAAATAAAGCAAGTTGTTATTTATAGTAGGACTTAAATGTCTCATTTTAGAAAGCCTGCCCACAGCAACTAAGACCCAGCACAGCCAAAAATAAAATAAAATAAAAATCTTAAAAGAAGTCTCATTTTATTATATGTATTCCTATATGTATACACATAGATAAACAGCAATTTATTATAAAAATCTTTATTTCCTTAAGATGTTCAGGTTTGGAAGACCAGTCTTTTTTTATATTTTAGGAATTCCTGTGGTGTTTTTAATATGTAAGATAATCTATATTCAAGTTTTTAATTTTATGTTCTTTCTAAACAGGACAATTAATATTAAACTACTCTTGCTTTTTTAGAAATATATTTGCTATAATATAGTATGAGCCTAGAGCAACAATATTGTTCAGTGAATATAAAAAATGTAGAGACTATTAAAGTAATTTAACTCTAGTTAGAATTAGTCAGTTTAGGTCACTTATATTTTTAAAGTATATTTCACTGTGTTAAATTTTCTTTTTCGATTCTACCTTGAAATAGTTCTTCCATACTAAGAGCTTGAAATGGTCTTAATTTATCCAGAATTGAATACAGAATTTGGGACAGAGAAAACACTTAATAATTTTTTGATTGAATGAATTAATGATCTACTTTTTCCAAAGTCAAATTGCCAATGTACGTTGGATCATAGAAAAAGCAAGACAGAGGATGAGATTGTTGGATGACATTACTGAGTCAGTGGACTTGAGTTTGAGCAAACTCCGAGATGGTGACCATGAAGTTCTGGCATGCTGCAGCCCATGGGTTTGCAAAGCGTCACACAGGACTTTGCAACCGAACAGCACCACCTGGATTTCTAGGCCAAGGCTGGCTGTCACTGAGGAGGGAATTTGATCAAGAGTGACCTGTTCAACCACTGCAAGCTCAGGTGACAGCAGTTGGCTCAGAGGTGGGCAGTATGGAGACCCAGAAAATAATCTTGCAAAACACATATTCTCTGCAGTCATGACAATTATCTTTTAAATCCAATTATAATTTAAAATGAAAATCATCCTGTAAATGACACAGAAATTATCATTCTAAATGCAGTTTGTTCTTTGAAATGAATAAGTAACATGAAACTGAATGTTGATATTAGAAAAAGACCAAGAGAGTTATCTGTAAAAGTTTCAAATATAATGGCATTTAACTGTGTTAGTCTGGGAGCTTCCCTGGTGGCTTTCAGTTCTAAAAAATCCTCCTGCAAATGCAAGAGATGCCAGTTCGATACCTGGTCTTGGGAAGGTCCCACATATGCTATGGGGCAGCTAAACCCAGGCACCACAACTCCTGAGCCTACGCTGTAGAGCCCATGAGCCACAACTACTGAGCCCACATGCCACAACTATTAAAGCCTGTGTGCCCTAAAGCCCGTTCTCTACAAGAGAAGCCACTGCAATGAGGAGCCTGTGCAGTGCAATGAAGAGTAGCCCCCTCTCATGCAACTAGAAGAAAGCCAGTGCAACAATGAGGTTCCAGTACTGCCAATAAATAAATAAATGAAATTATTAATTTAAAAAATGCCCCAAACCTATGATAATCTGATCTATCTACATAAATTGTAGAAATGACACAATTTTAAAAAAAGAAAAGAAAAAATCTAAACCTTGTCAATCATCTGGAAACATTTACAATTAACTTTGGGATGTTTTATTTAGTACACAAATTGCATATATTCCATCCATTGTATCAGTTAATGTTTAATCAGAGAAACTGGACTAGTAAGATAACATATTGAGGGATGTTTCACAAGGAGTTGGCTTACATAGAGGTGGAGACCATTAAACAAATCCAGATTCTTAAAAGCAGACCATGGGAAGGAAAAATCACAAGCAAATTGGAACCTCACAGGATGGCTGAAGCTGTTGGCCACAGTAATCAAGATGAGAAGATCTGGAAACAGCTGGAATTCAACAAACAAGGGGCAGAGCTGTCATCCACAGGTTGAACTCTTCAGCTTTGTTTAAAACCTTCTAATTAAGTTAGGCAGACAGAAACATATCACTAAAAGTCCACTAATGGGGGAATCTCATTTCATCTATAACATCCCTTCGTAGGATCACTAGATTAGTGTTATTAAGCAACAGGGGACAAAAATCTAACCAAAATGACGTATCAAAAAGCCATCACATCTATCCATTACTTATACTGAATGCTCTGTTGCTCCGTCATGTCTGACTCTTTGTGGCCATGACTGTAGCCCACCAGGCTCCTCTGTCCTTGGAAATTTTCTGGCAATAATACTTGAGTGGGTTGCCATTTCCTACTTATAATTATTACCCATATTGTTGCTGTCCAGTGTCCAATCATGCCCAACTCTTTGTGACCTCATGGACTGCAGCATGCCAGGCCTCCCTGTCTCTCACCATCTCTGGCCATCTCTTGAATTTTGCCCTAGTTCATGTCCACAGCAATGGTGATGCCATCCAGCCATTTCATTCTCTGATTTCCTCTGCCCTCAATATTTCCAGCACCAGGGACTTTCTCAATGAGTTGGTTGTTTGTATCAGTGGCAAAAATACTGGAGTTTCAACTTCAGCATCAGTCCTTCCAATGAATATTCAGGGTTGATTTACCTTAAGATTGACTAGCTTTATCTCTTTGCTCTCCAAGGCACTTTCAGGAACCTTTTCTAGAACCACAGTTAGAAGGTATCAATTTTTTGGCTCTCTGCCTTCTTTGTGGTCCAACTTTAACAACCAAAAGTGACCACTGGGAAGATCATAGCCTCCCTATATGATCCTTTGTTGGCAGAGTAACGTCTCTGCTTTTCAGCACACTGTCTAGGTTTGTCATAGCTTTCCTGCCAAGAAGCAATCATCTGATTTCATTGCTGCAGTCAGCATCTGCAGTGAGTTTAGAATCCAAGAAGTGGAAATCTGTCACTACCTCCACATTTTCCTCTTCTATTTGCCATGAAATAAAGGGGCCAGATACCATGGTCTTAATTTTTTTAATATTCACTTTTAAGCTGGCTCTTTCACTCAACTCCTTCACCCTCATCAAGAGACTCTAGTTTCTCTGCTTTGTGCCATTAGAGTTGTATCATCCACATATCTGAGGTTGTTGATGTTTCTCCCACCTATCTTGATTCCAACTTGTAACTCATCCAGCTGGGCATTTCTCATGATGTGTTCAGCATATAGGTGCCCCTTTCTCAATCCTGAGCCAATCAGTAGTTCCATACAGGGTTCTAACAGTAGCTTCTTGACTTGTATACAGATTTCTCAGGAGACAGGTAAGCTTGTCTGGTATTCCCATCTCTTTAAGAGCTTTCCACAGTTTATTAAGATCCACATAGCCAAAGGCTTTAGAATAGTCAATGAAACATACGTAGATGTTTTTCTGTTGCTTGCTTTCTCTATGATCCAGCAAACAGTTGGCAGTTTGACCTCTGGTTCCTCTGCCTTTCTAAACCCAGTTTGTATGTATGGAAGTTCTTGGTTTACATAATGTTGAAGCCTAGCATGCAAGATTTTAAGCATGACCTTATAAGCATGAGAGATGAGTACAATTGTCCAGTGGTTTGAACATTCTTTAGTACTACCCTTCCTGAGCATTGAGATAAGGAATTACCTTTCCACTCCTGTAGCTACTGCTGGGTCTTACAATTTTGCTGACATATTGAGTGCAACACTTTGATAACATCATCCTTTAGGGTTTTGAATAGCTCTACTGGAATTCCATCACCTCCACTAGCTTTATTGACAGTAGTGCTTACTAAGGCCCACTTGACTTCACATTCCAGAATGTAGTTATCTGTTGCAGTTATCTGGTTCATTAAGATCTTTTTTGTACAGTTCTTCCATGTATTTTTTTCCATCTCATTTTGATCTCTTCTGCATCTCCTAGGTCTCTACTGTTTTCTGTCCTTTATTGTGCCCGTCTTTGTGGAAAAAATGTTCCCTTGCTTATATTATTGCAGTCCTAAAAAATATAAAATTTTATCCTGATTTTACATGGCTTATTCATGGCAACATTTTTCAACAGAAAATTATTTATAATGTCTCAAGAATACCAATGGATATACTGTAACTTTACTAACCATTTTCTTAATATTGGGCATAAGTAGCTTTTAACTTCCTTATCATAAGCAATACCATTCTGAATATAACTGCATGAAAATCTTATCAACTTTCTCATTCTCCAGTAAAATAGGAAAGTGTTATTGGTTATAAGAAAGAGATTATGGTCACTCGAGTTTAACCTTCAATATTGTTTTAATTAATTATAAATTACATATTACATAGTCTGTGAACATACAGACTTTCTCTTCTCCACATCTCCTTCTCTATACTTAATCAAGCAAGTCCCACATTAAAGGTCATAGTTATGTGCTCTTTGGACTTATGGTATTAAGAGGTATAATTTTCATTCAGTTCAGTTCAGTTCAGTTCAGTTCAGTTGCTCAGTCATGCCCAACTCTTTGATTGGGAAGGTCTAAATGGATACAAATTACTTATTATATATACTATTAGCAAATTTGTTCCTCTCCTGTGATCTCTCTTTGAAGTGCCCATGTAGCTTTATATTTTGATTTTTCCCCTTGAAACTACATGCAACCAAGTCAACTACTGTAGAAAGTTATGTGTAGGCATCTGATAGGAGAATGTCTGAACCCTTGGAAAGCACCTTTTTTGGTCATTGTTATTATTTTAATTTTTTCTATGTTTTAAAAATGTTATTGCAGTATAGTTGCTTCACAATGTTGTGTTATCTTCTGTTGTACAAAGCAAATCAGCTGTATGTATACATATATCCCTTCTTTTTGGGATTTCCTTCCCATTTAGGTCATCACAGAGCATTGAGTAGAGTTCCTTGTACTATACAGTAGGTTCTCATTAGTTATTTATTTTATACATAGTATCAATAGTGCATATATGTCAATCCCAATCTCCCAATTCATCCCACCCCACTATCTCCTCAGCATCTATGTGTTTGTTCTCTGTCTGCGTGTCTATATCTGTTTTATAAATAAGATCATCTCTACCAANCATTAGTTATTTATTTTATACATAGTATCAATAGTGCATATATGTCAATCCCAATCTCCCAATTCATCCCACCCCACTATCTCCTCAGCATCTATGTGTTTGTTCTCTGTCTGCGTGTCTATATCTGTTTTATAAATAAGATCATCTCTACCAATGCTTTCAGATTCTACATATATGCAGTATTATACAATATTTGTTTTTCTCTTTGTGACTTAACTTCACTCTGTATGACAGTCTCTAGGTCCATTCACATCTCTCCAAATGATCCAATTTCATTCCTTTATATGGCTGAATAATATTCCATTGTATATNTCCCCTGACCCATGATTCAGTTGAGTTTTGTCCTGCAGCTCAGCTGTGCCCTCAAATCGTCAAATCTACCATGCGGAGGAAACATCTGAAATTTTGGGCCAATTTCTCTCAGCTTCTCTCTTTTCCTATTCTATTTGCACACTTTATCACTGACTTGGCAAATGTCAGCTTAATTTTAATATTTGTTCAGGTTTATTAGTCATCATCTAGAAGATAATTATTCTAAAACACTAATTTATTATGCCAAAGAAAAGCTACCCTGAATTAATATTAAATATTGTGGCAGAGGAAAATATATGTAGAAATTTGACCTAAGCACATAGATTTGAACTAAAAAAACAGAAAAGCTGAAAAGAAACCTTGTGGTATTCTTCATGGAGAATTTAACTTATTCCTTACCTAAACTTTGATTACTTTTCTAAGGATAGTACATTTAATAGGTAATTTGTAATCATATTTCTATCCAAGTGTATAATAATTACATATCTTGAAACAAAACTTTACTTAGAATCCAGTTTTCATTCTTGTTATTTCAATAAAATGGATTTGGACCAAATAACTCCTTAGATCAATAAGATATTTTTAGGTCTTATATTTTAGGTCTATTTTTAGATCAATAGGCATCACTTTAATATCCCATATCAGCATTATGTATTCACACACAGAGTCTTTATATTACTTCAAGTTCTTATTCATAG
Organism: Neotragus pygmaeus; assembly: GCA_006410875.1. Taxonomy (NCBI): domain Eukaryota; kingdom Metazoa; phylum Chordata; class Mammalia; order Artiodactyla; family Bovidae; genus Neotragus; species Neotragus pygmaeus. Next base: position 850,614 of record SJYV01005435.1, on the reverse strand, counting down.
GGTAAAAAAATATTTTCTCCTTTTATATAAACAGCATAATATTCTGGAAAGATTCACTTTAAATTACTCTATTTTAGTGTCAGGATCATTCAATAGAGACTGTGTAACTTGTAAAAATCATCATAACCATTTTGCATTTTAAAAAGAAACTTATATTTTGCTATCTTCATAGTTTGCCATCAAAATTACACATTAAATATTAATTATAGTAAGGAATAGAAAACAAGATTGATAGTAATAATTATAATGATACTCAATTTTTATTTATTTTTAAACTTATTTATTTTGGCCACACCACATGGCTTGTGAGATCTTAGTTCTCCAACTAGGCCCTCAGCAATGAGAGGGTGGAGCCCAAACCCCTGGACCTCCAGGGAATTCCCATCACTTTGTATATTTTAAAACAAATAATGTTCAAGTATGTGTCCATAGTATAAAACTAGATTATACATATGGATGTATATATATGTGAATATACACATATATACTATGGATATTTCTTTAAACTTACTACTACCAATAGAGATCACAGTTTGGGGGTGAGGAGGGGAGGTGGGCTCAATAATGACCCATAAGAATATTCAGACCTCAATCCTGGATCTATGAATGTGACCATACATGGCAAAATTCAGAATCTAGAGATGGGGAGATTATTCTAAGTATCTGGATGCATTCTAAATATAATCACAGGTATCTTTATGAGAGGGAGACAGAGAGAAAAGGAGAAAGCAACTTGAGGACAAAGGCAGAGATAGGAGTGAGGGTCACAACTGAGAGAGGCAGGAAATGAATTCTTCTCTGGAGCCTCCAAAGAAACAGCCCTCTGACACACTGACCGTAGCTTCCTAAGTCTTGTTTCACACTTCCAGCTTCTAGAATTTTAAGACAAAATTTTTCTTGTGTTCTCATCTACAGTGTTTATGGTGATTTTTCACAATGGCAATAGGAAACTGATACAGGTGGTGTCTTCATTCAAGAAAAATTTAACTTTTGAGTTAGGCTCCAGAGGACAGGTGAAATAATCAAATTCAGATCACAGAGTATAACACATGATAGACTGGAATATATAACTAATAGCATTAAAACTTGTGCATTAGTCAGGGTTATTCAGAGAAACAGAAACAATATGATGTGTACATAGAAAGTGAAAGTCACTCAGTCCTGTCCAACTCTTTGCAAACCCATGGACTATACAGTCCATGGAATTCTCCAGGTCAGAATACTGGAGTGGGTAGCCTTTCCCTTCTTCAGGGAATTTTCCTAACCCAGAGATTGAACCCAGATCTCCCCATTGCAGGCACATTATTTACCAGCTGAGCCACAGGGGAAGCCCAAGAATACTGGAGTGGGTAGCCTATCCCTTCTCCAGTGGATATTCCTGACTCAGGAATCTAACCGGGGTCTCCTGCATTGCAGGTGAATTCTTTACCAACTGAGCAATCAGGGAAAACTTATGTACATAGAAAGGGACCTATTTTAAGGAACTGGCCCATGCAGTTATGGAAGCTGGAAAGTCTACTACCCACAGGGTGGACCAGCAGGTTGGAGACCTATGGAAGAGCTAACGTTGCAGTTCTTGACTAAAAATCATCTGCTGGAAAATCCCCTTCTGTTCTGGATAAGTAAGTCTTTTGTGCTATTTAAACCTTCGGCTGATTGTGTGAGACCCATCTACGCCATGGGAAGCAATCTGCTTTACTCAAAGTCTACCTATTTTAATTTAATCTCATTCAAAAATATCATCAGAGAAACATCCAGAATAATGTTCAGCTCAATATCTGGAAATTGTGGCCCAGACAAAACTCAGGCATTATATTTTCTTTGTACTACAGAGATAGAACTTGACAAGTTTCACATATAATTATTGTTCTACATCTTAACCTTAGCCTCTGAGATGTGACTCCATTAATAGGAAAAAATCATGTTTCTTGGCATTCCCTGTGGAATTTGGGTCTATTAATTCAAATAGTATATATGCATGCAAATAATATCTTCATTATGACCCTTAGCTTCATCACTTATCAAGTATATGACCCTTGTTAATCCATGTAGATTACCTGAAATTCAGTATCATATTCTAATAAGAGGATAATAATAGTCACCTGAATTAGCTACAGATTTTTAGCTTGTAAGTAACAGAGCTCATCTGGCCTATAGGGGTTGGAAAATGTTGGAAGATTTGTTGGACAATTTTATGTATTCAGGACTCAAGAAACACACTGAACAATTAAGCTTCATAAAAGGTCATGTAGTACAGATTAAACAGGAAAAATTAATGGTCATCCCCTGTAAAATGCCTACAATAAAATGCTTAAATAATTTTCAATTTAGGAGTACAGAGAATCTTCCTCAAGATGACAAAGAGCATCTACATAAAAACCTACAACTGTGAAAGAGCATGTCGCTGGAATCTGCTTGGCACTTCCTTTTTGTCACTTGTTTCCATAGTCTTTACTGTGTTTAATTTACATAAAAATAATGAGCATTATTAAAACCATTGGTTATGTGTGAAAACATAATTTTAACATAAATCACAAGTTAAAATGAAGCAAAATGAAGCAAAAACCTGTCTTCCACAGTAGCAAGGAAAAGACATGAAAAGATAAATGCTCTGTGAGTTCTCAAAACCACTCTGAGATACAATTAAATTCCTAGAAAGACTCAGAATTCAGAAAAGCCGTCAATTTATGCTTAAAGTCAACTATTGTAAAAGGACTAAAATCAAGAATAAGAAAGAATATAGGGGTCAAGATCCAAAAGCAATGAGACACAAGAGCTCAATTGTCTTCTCCTTATAGAATCATACAAATACTGTTTACCTCTCCTAGCAGTAAAGTGTGACAGCATGATAGAGCACTGCCAACCAAGGGAAGCTCATGGGAGCCTTGGTGTCCAGGAATAAGTTGGGGGTCAGTTACCCTGACATAGCTATCCAGTCACGTGGCTTTCCATCTCCAGCTTCTCCCAAGGTCAAACTGGACCCAAGGTCCCAACCCAGGATCATACCGCTAAGCATAATTTATCCAGTATGACCCAAGTATCCCCTCCATAAATCACATTCTTAGCTTAAAATATCTGGTGTGGTCCATGGCCTCAGGTAAACAAAGACACTATTAACTGGAAATAATCAAAGGCTTAAAGGTTATATCTCAGGATATGAAGAAATAACAAAACTTTTTTCTGGAATGTGCAGTTAGGGAAACTCAAACCTGCTGAGATAACTCTTTGTTGCACAAGAGAAAACCTCAAATAGCATGAACTATTTATAGTATCCAGGAGGTCTAACAGTCTAATAGCTAAAAAAAAGAAAAACAAATATTAGTGATAATTCCCTTCTCCTTTTCTGGTAAATAAGCTTATTTATAAATTAAACTACTCTGTTGAGCCAAACAATGGCAGTTTGACCTTGGTTGCCACACTAATGGCTGTGAGATATCTTGAGACTCATTAGCATTATCTTACCTTTCCAGACCATCTGGCATTTGATAAAACAAGGTACAAAAAGAACGATCAAAATGATTTTTCTGTACTATGAGGTCACTCTGGCATGAAAGTCTATTCTATTTTCATGTTTCTGCACACATACTAAATACAGATATCTATGACAAAATTTATTCTTATAATGATGAAAAATAAGTTACTTACTGATATAGTAGAACCCGGAGATGTAGGGAAAGTTTTTAGGGTGGCAGTGAAAATTCATCAAACTGTCAATCATCAGTGATATTACACTTTTTGTTTAACAAAAATGTTAAAGGGTAAAAAGTTAACAAAGGTCACCTTGAAAATTATTTAATGTTTTAAAAATCATATATGATGTCTTTTCTTTCTCCAGTTTACATATAGGAAATCATAAATATTAATATATGTAAAAAATACATTCAACAGTTATTTGTGAAATTTTAGAATAAACCAGCTAGTTGTCAAGAAGCTCTAGAGGATAGTATTACTATGAGAAATGCTGTGTTTTTCCATTATATTTGAGTGTCTTGAAATGTAATTTCATCAAGGGAGAGCATGTTCTCCAGTCTTACTGAGACACTAATTTATACAAATTACAGTACGTTGATATTTCCATCTGTAGAGTCTTTTTTCTTTCAAAATGACCACTGTTTTCATGAGTACTTTGTACAAAAAGCTCAGTCTGGCTAAATAGAGATTCTGGTTTATAGTCATTCTGATGCTTGGAAGATTGAAGGCAGGAGGAGAAGGGGACAACAGAGGATAAGATGGTTGGATGGCATCACTGACTCAATGGACATGGATTTGGGTGGACTCCGGGAGTTGGTGATGGACAAGGAGGCCTGGCTATGGGGTTGCAAAGAGTCAGACACACCTGAGTGACTGAATGGAACTGAAATATTTAGAGTCACTGGTAGCAGGAACTCATTATCGGCGTTAATATGAGACACAAGGGTCTATAGACACCTAGCCCGCAAAGCCCATTTATTCACATTTCTCTCAAATATCTGTGTTCCATTACTTTCAGTGTTGTTCATTTCACATTTCTGACAACTATCCAAGACACTTTTCACTACTCAAGAGTCCCCATACATCCCTACCTCTTACTACTTACACATATCCACAAGTGGATTATTTAGAGAGTACTGTTTTAGCTCTGCTACTAAAAATACTTTTCTTTGTAATCGTCTTTCAGGATCATGTGAAAGTGGAGATATATCAGATAAAATGTATTCACAGTCTGTTTTCATCTCTGCTACCAGTCTATCTGGAAAATTGACCCAAATACTTTCTTTTAGTTATTCATAGAAAAGCGTCTACAATTCGTATGATTAGAAGGAGAGTTACTGCTCTATATAGGAAGTAGATGGAATTGGAGCCTTGGTCATTATGTAATTTACTTGATCTTCTGGACTGGGATTCCATCCCTGGCTTGGGAAGATCCCCTGGAGAAGGGAATGGCTATCCACTCCAGTATTCTTGCCTGGAAAATTCCATGGATGGAAGAGCCTGGTGGGCTGCAGTCCATGGGGTCACTAAGAGTTATATGCAGTTGAGTGACTAACACAGTCTCTTTTGTCTCAGATGGTAAAGAAACTGTGAGGGAGACCCAGGTTTGAACCCTGAGTTGGGAAGATCCCTTGGAGAAGGAAATGGCAACCCACTCCAGTACTCCTGCCTGGAGAATTCCACAGACAGAAAGTGAAATTTGCTCAGTCATGTCCAACTCTTTACTACCCCTTGGACTATACAGTCCATGGGATTCTCTAGGCCAGAATACTGGAGTGTGGAGCCATTCCCTTCTCCAGGGGATCTTCTCAACCCAAGGATCAAACCCAGGTCTTCTGCATTGCAGGCGGATTCTTTACCAACTGAGCCACCAGGGAATCCCTCCATGAACAGAGGAGCCTATCACTCACTCACTCTCTAGATGTTATTAAATTTTACCCTGGAACAACTGTGTCATAATTGTATTAATAAGTTATTGATTAATCACAAATTCCTTACCTAAATTTATGACTTAAGAAACAATCATTTATTTTATTCATGCACCTGTGAGTAGTTGAAAGTCTGGTGGTCTACCTGGGTTTAGCTTTGAGTTCAAGTTCCAAATTGGGTCTATGTGTCCTGTGTCCTCCTTGAATCAGTGAACTAGCTCTAGCAGGTTTTTCTCTTGACAGTGATAACAAGAGATCAATTATGGGGCTGCAAGTACTTGGCACTTTTCAATTGATAGATGTAGTCTGTGTTTACTTTCCTTGAATCTTGGCTGGTCTGTGACTGCTTGGATGGTTAAAACACAGAGGTGCCCCTGGGCCTTATTCAAGCCTACTCNCTGAGTGAACTCCGAGAGATGGTGATGAACAGGGAGGCCTGGCGTGCTGCAATTCATGGGGTCACAGAGATTTGGATATGACTGAGTGACTGAACTGAACTGAACTGAACTGAACATAAAGAACTATTATGAGTTTTAAAATATAATTGACCCGATTTTAATCTGGAGTGTTTAAAATTGGAAAAGACAGAGGAACAACATATGAATTTAGAAAATTGCATCAATTGGAATGTTCCTCCTATACTAAAACTTATTCATACAGCTCTGCATTTTGATTAGTTATTTTCCCAAGCAAAATAAGAATATATGTCCAAATAAAAATCTGTATATAAAGGTTACAGTGGTTTAAACACAACATGAAGACTACCCAAATATGTATGACTCTAATGTTTGAACAATCTGTGATACAGACATGTAATGGACAGTTAATGATCAACAAATGAATGAACTGCTGATACATTCAACAACAGAAATGAGATCCAAGTAGATTAAGTGAGAGGTGCTAGACTCAAAGGATTAGATATTAAAGATTTAATTCCTAAATCATACTTGAATAGGCAAAAACATTGGTATAAGAAATATATCAGTTGTTGCCAGAACATAAGGTAAAAAAGGAAGGAAAGGAACTTCATGGGGCAAAAAGACTTTTGTGATACTAAAGACTACATGCATCTTCACCACAGTAGCAATTACAACACTTTTGTTAAAATTCAGAGAACTAGGTGCAAATGATGTACTTATATCATGTAAAATTTAATCCAACAAACCTGACTTTAAAAAAAATTATATGTGGAGTGTATCTGTAAATTTTATCAGTATGTGAAAATGCTCTATGAGTGTGAGTAGATTTTATTACGTTTATTAAGNGATATAATAAAAATAAATAATATTTATGTGGAGTGACAATAACATTAGTAGGTATTACTGTTCATATACTTTATAAATGTTTACTGGATTATTATGAAGAATTTAGCAAGTAACAGCATTAGTTAAATGGACTATTTATATTCAAATATATTGTTATGTAACTATAGTAATAACACAAACCTTAAAAATCTTTATGTTAATAATAATATATTATTTTTCCATACTATTTTCAAATACACAAGTGATTCTTCCTTATAGCACTGTGCTATAACTATTTTAAGGTAATATCATTTAAGGTCATTTTTCAAAAACATCCATTCTATATTACGGCATCTAAATATTTCTGCANTCTTTATGTTAATAATAATATATTATTTTTCCATACTATTTTCAAATACACAAGTGATTCTTCCTTATAGCACTGTGCTATAACTATTTTAAGGTAATATCATTTAAGGTCATTTTTCAAAAACATCCATTCTATATTACGGCATCTAAATATTTCTGCATAGTAATTTTGCAATTATTTTTAGAATTTTCCATTAGAAATGCTCCAATAACCAAAAACAATTTAGACTATAAATGTACGAAAGGGTCATAATATTTCTGATACGATAGAAGTGGGGGCTTCCCTGGTGGCTCAGGTAGTAAAGAATCTGCCTGTAAGGCAGGAGACTTGGGTTTGATCCCTGGGTTGGGAAGATCCCCTGGAGAAGGGATCTTCCACTTCTATCCACTCTAGTATTCTTGCCTGGAAAATCCCGTGAACAGAGGAGCCTGGGTGGCTACAATAGATGGGGTTGCAAAGGGTTGGACCTGACTGAGCAATTAACACAACAACTCAACTCATAAAAGTAGTTGGTAGCAAATTTGTAAAATTTTTATTAGGGCTATGATATATATTTAATGACTATAAGCTATTTAACTCCTAAATCTTAATTGTATATTTATGCTCATTGTCAATATGAATATATAGTTAAAAACCCCAAATTCCTTTTTTTTTTTCTTTATACATAAGCAATATGTATTCATTATGGGCTATTACAAAATTTAAGTATAATGGGAAAAATAATTCATGTTATTGCTAACTCTTAATAATCACTATTTAATATTGTGGTAGACTGAGTTGTGTCCAAAAATTAGGCCAAAATCTAAACACCTGGACCCTCTGAATGTGACTTCATTTGGAATAAGGTTTTTGAAGATATAATTTTAAAAAAGGATGTCATGATTAAATCATGCTGGAGAAAGGTGACCAATAAATTTATGACCAGTATCTTTATAAGAAGCAGAAGAGGACAAAGACACAGGCACACACAGAAAAAGGAGCCATGTGAAGATGGAAGCAGAGGTCTGAATTATGTTGATACAAACCTTGGAACACCAGGAGTCACCAGAGGCTGGAGCAAGGAAGGATTCTCCCCTAGGGCCTCCAGAAGCAATCTGGCTTCACCAACACCATGCTTTTGAATACTGGTCTTTAGAACTGCAAGAAATTTTATCTTGTTTTAAACAGTCTGTTTATGCCATACACTATGGGAGCTTTGGAACATCAGTACATTCAATATTTTAGAATATCACATAGTTGAATTATAGTATATCTTTCATATTTTGTAGAGCTAGGACCTTATTGGTGTCTTTGAATTTGAAATGTCATTTCTATTCTAGGAACATTCTTGTGTATGCCTTTATTAAATTATTTTCTCCATTTTTTTCTTTCCTTTTTCTCTATGTAGTTTATATAAAAATAATTTCTTGGACCTTATCATTCTTTTCAGATTTTATCATTTAACATGGAAATGTATCTTATAAGCAACATTCTATGATAATTCACCTGCTAACATTTTAAATATTTTCTTAATATAACAGTACATTTTCCAACCAGTGGAGTCTTAGATTAAATGTATCATGGCATATAGATTAACAACCTTTAGATTTGACTAATTTAAAAAATATATGTTAATTTTCCATAATATTTTTCTTACTCTCTGAAGAATTCAAATCTTTTCTGTTTTCTACTTATGCTTTAAATTTTATCTGTTTACTTTCTGCTCTTTTGCCTTCTAAATTTTTTTTATTTGTTCTTTTAATGGTGGTCTGCTCTTGTGATACATGTTATATATTTTCTGTTTCTTTGTTTATTTTTACATATTTATTTTGTAATCTCACGTTAGAAGTTGGAGAAAGATCTCACCTTCTGTATGAAATATTTAGCTTGGCTATAAATTGATATTAATCTCAAATGGAATTTCTGTGTACATCACCAAAACTTACCACAAGAAGACTCTCAAGTAAGGAGAGGGAGGTGTTGGCTGATTTTATATATTTTCTCTTTGTCTGATGAAATAACCCCCAGAGAATCCTTTTCCCCCAACCTAGAGGTTTAAGAGGCATCCCAGTTGGTGCTAGTAAAGTACTTGTGTGTCAATACAGGAGACATGAAATACACAGGTTCAATCCCTGGGTCATAAAGAGTCCCTGGAGGAGGGTGTGGCAACTCACTCCAGTATTCTTGCCTGGAAAATTCCATGGACAGAGGAGCCTGGCATGCTACAGTCTATAGCATCACACAGAGTCGGATACGACTGAAGTGACTTCGCATGCATGAACACAGAGATTTAAAGCTGTTTGCTAGGATTTTGGCAACTCAGCCAGTAACATACTAGCTTTCACTACTTCTTATTTATTGCTTACAACTTCTTTTCAGCAAAATCTCATTTTTTTCCTGCAGATGTGATCAGTAGCCCTAAATCCAATAATACTGTCTTTTTACCTTTCTGATTAATAAATCTCTGATCATCTAAGTGAAACCTTATTATGAAGGCTTGTTATCTGTTGGGATTTAATGATTTCTTACTCACAGACTTATTTTGTTTTCAAGATTTCCCTACTGTACACATGAATTCAACCATACATTGTACCAGAGATTGGTAATGTTTTTCTGCTACATTTCAGCAGACTTGCTTTTAATAAATGACCCTCCTTGCTTTCAGTTTCCTAGAATTACTCTGTAATTCATCATTTGTATATTATTTTCTTGTACAGTCATGGGTGCTTATGTGCTGTACTTACATCTCAAACTTTAATTTGGATTCATTCTCAGTTGCTCAGTCATGTCGGACTCTCTGTGACCCCATGGAGGGGTCAGCCTGACAAGCTCCTCTGTTCATAGTATTCTCCAGGCAAGAATACTGGAGTGGGTTGCTATTTCCTTCTCCAGCGTATCTTTCTGATCAAGGGATGGAATCTGCATCTCCAATATCACAGGTGGATTTTTTTTTTTTTTTACCACTGAGCCATTGAGATAATTTTTAATCAATTTGTAGAAAGATTACATATTTCTATTCCAAAGAAAAACAATCTAAATGCAGAGTGAAGCATAGATTATTGTAAAGTAAAATGTCAACATGAAGTAGATATAAATTATTTTTTATATGTAGGAGGCCAATTTTCTTACCATTCCATCATCAAGTATATCATTATTTTATTTAATATCAAAAAAGTTGATAAATTACCCATTAGGAAAACCTTTTGCCCATCAAATATATGTGTGCATCTGTGTGTGTTTGGACCAATGAGGCTAGTAGAGGTAGTAGTATTAAATTACAAAGTATTCCAAAAACATTAATTAAATGGTTTCTGTTCTGGATAATTTAAAATGCTTAAAGTAAAAATCTATATAANCCCATTAGGAAAACCTTTTGCCCATCAAATATATGTGTGCATCTGTGTGTGTTTGGACCAATGAGGCTAGTAGAGGTAGTAGTATTAAATTACAAAGTATTCCAAAAACATTAATTAAATGGTTTCTGTTCTGGATAATTTAAAATGCTTAAAGTAAAAATCTATATAATGTTAAAATATCAGTTATATTTTATTTTCTTTATATTTTTTACTAAAAACTCCAGTGTAAGGAATCTGGGACAGAATTATTAAGGAACATATTTTTAATGGCTTTAAAATGAGTAGATGGCTCTTATTTCACTTGTATTTTTAAACCATTATAACACAAACATTTTAACAACTGATATTTAAAATTCATATTTTCAATGTCACATGGTTTCCAAAAATTTGAACAAGTTTTAAACAAATTTGTGTGAACAAATGAAGTCAATAACTGTAATGCTCTTTGTTATAATATTCTGCATCAATGCTTCATATAAAACTAAACTATAGTATACTATAAAAAGATGTTAATAATAGGGAACAAAATTTCAGAGGACATTTGGTAAGTGCATTTTTTCTTTCCTTTTTCTTTATGTAATCAATATAAAAATGCTTTCTTGGACATCATTCTTCTGTGCAACAAAATTCCAAATCAGGAGGAATTTAACAAAATTCTTGAGAATAACATTGCTAGTAATAATGGAAAATGAGAGGAAATACATTTCCAAAAAAAGTTAATAATTTCTGTAATTCCAAATAACTTCTTGTTTTGTTTTCCCTTTTTAGAGGGAGAAGAAGTATTTGTTTCAGTGATATGTTGTTTTTTTCGCATTATATATGAAAAGAAGTAAAAGTGTCTTATTCGAGTATCAAACAGTAGAGCAGGGATACTTTAAAATGAAAAGAATTCATATATATATATAATACCTTTATATATAAAGCATACACACACATACACATTTCAGAAATATGCAGTGCACCCTGTGTGTGTATATGTGCAAGTGAAAGTATTAGTCTCTCAGTAGCAGACTGCAGTTCATCAGGCTCCTCTGTCCATAGAATTCTTCAGGCAAGAACAGTGGAGTGCGAAATCCTTCCCTTCTCCAGGGGATCTTCCCAATCTTAAATCCAAGTCTTCTGCACTGCAAGCAGATTCTTTATCATCTGAGCCACCAGAGAAGCCCATATATATACACACACAATATACACACACACACACACACACACACAAGAAACACCAAGAAACAGAGAGAGAGAGGCTATAGTATTAAGCATTTTAATCTTCCCTTTGGTTTTTTGATTATTATTCCCACTGTTTTTAAGTGTAGTGGATTTGGAGTATGATTGTGCTTGAATCTTAGACCTACAAATTACTAACTATATGAATAAAAGTAACTTTATTAACTGTATTTGTGCTTCCATATCTATGTATGAAACAAAATAATTACACCTCTTTATGTTCCTTCTAGACAAGACTATGATTTTTCCAGTGGTCATGTATGGATGTGAGAGTTGGACTATGAAGAAAGCTGAGCACCAAAGAATTGATGGTTTTGAACTGTGTTGTTGGAGAAGACTCTTGAGAGTCCCTTGGACTGCAAGGAGATCCAACCAGTCCATTCTGAAGGAGATCAACCCTGGGATTTCTTTGGAAGCAATGATGCTAAAGCTGAGACTCCAGTACTTTGGCCACCTCATTCATGCGAAGAGTTGACTCATTGGAAAAGACTCTGATGCTGGGACGGATTGGGGGCAGGAGAAGGGGATGACAGAGGATNGATCATCCCCGTACACCAGCCCCAAGCGTCCTGCATTCTGTATCAAACATAGACTGGTGATTCGTTTCTTACATAATAGTATATATTCTTCAACGCCATTCTCGCAGATCATCCCGCCCTCTCCTACTCCCTCTGAGGCCAAAAGTCCATTGTCTATGTCTGTGTCCTTTTGTTGTCTCACATACAGGGTCATCATTACTATCTTTCTAAATTCCATATATATGTGTCAGTATGCTGTATTGGTGTTTTTCTTTCTGGCTTACTTCACTCTGTATAATAGGCTCCAGTTTCATCCATCTCATTAGAACTATTTAAAGTTGATTATTAATAATTTATTAGGTTCTTTTGTATTAATTTACCCTTCTTTTATCATTTTTTTCGAATTTGTTGAGAATATTTTCTTAATTCCTTCTAAACTAAATCTGCAATCTACTAATTTTGTTTGTTTAAGTAATATGAAAAGCAGCTAATGTGAGAAATAGGTGACAGAGTAAATCTCATGGTGAGACAATCTGTCAATATTTCAAAAGAAATACAGAGCCTATTTATTTTTAAAAGAAACACATGTTATTTCCTCATACCCTTCTATTAAGGAAAAAAAGTCTATAAGATATGTAGAGCTAGGTTATGACTGTTTTCTTATCTTTTCTGGCTAAAACATTAACAACGATGATAATACATGAAAATTGCCTTCATTTCTAAAGCTTCATAGACTCATGGTAATTACTTCGAGTTATTCAAACCAGCCAAGTAACCAATGTCCCTTCTATGTTATGTGACATAACACTAGAATAAAATTTAAAAAAAAAACATAACTCTAGAGAATCAGTAGTATAGTCTCAAGTTCTAGTCAAAACATTGGCTTTCTTTAGCTTTACAGTTAAAGATTTGGGGGTCTTCAACATGTGCTATATTTAAGTCTAAGGGATTAGATGAAATTACTTCATTACCCTGCTTATCTAGATAAAGAGCACAGGCCTGAGAAACTGGCCATAAGACCCTAACATAGAGGGATGAGAAAGGAAACCAGGAGAAGGGTCAGAGAAGTGGGAGAGAAAGTAGGAGATCAACTGTAACCAAAGCCAAGAGAAGAGTCCTTCAAGACAATGGTCAATTACTTTGAATGCTACTTATAGGCCAAATAGAATAAAACACAAAAGTAACCATCCTTACAGAGAAGGCAATGGCACCCCACTCCTGTACTCTTGCCTGGAAAATCCCACGGATGGAGGAGCCTGGTGGGCTGCAGTCCATGAGGTCACAAAGAGTTGGACATGACTGAGCGACTTCACTTTCATGCATTGGAGAAGGAAATGGCAACCCACTCCAGTGTTCTTGCCTGGAGAATCCCAGGGATGGGGAAGCCTGGTGGGCTGCCATCTATGGGGTCACATAGAGTCAGACATGACTGAAGCGACTTAGCAACAGCAGCAGCAACCATCCTTAACTTGAACAACATTAAAATCATGGATGTTCTTGATATATTATTTAATTACTGTTTTAATGTTATTAATTACAATAAGTGTTTCAGCATGGTGGATACTTCTTCATTTGTTGCTGCTGAGTTGATGGGTAGCAATAATGGGGCTGGCCTTCCAACTTGCTAAACATTTAATGATGCTATTCTGGCTGTATTGTCTTTTACTATGTCTCATAAAAGTTATTAATATTATTAAAACATCTAGATGAATACAATTAAGAACTACTCCTAAAAGCCTTCATGTGGTTGCTGGCTTAACAGACTTTCCAATTTTTATCAGAGGCAGGTAGGGGTGGAATCTGGCTGTGTGATGTAATTGCTTTAAAAGACAAGCTTGGAAGTATTTTCCAGAAGCATTCTAAAGTCCCATTTAATCCTCTCTCCCTTACCATCCATTACTCTCCCTTCTGTTCCCTTACATTCAGTTGCCTTCTTTTCTCTACTATTCCTCTCCCATTTTCCCTCTGCTTCCTGCCTTCTTGGGACTCCCCTATCCTGTTCTTCTCTCATTACCTCTGTACACTATGCAACCCCTTTGTTAAGTAGAATAAAATGTGAAAGAGTCACTATCTCCCTTAAGCTTAAAATATCCATGTGTTCTTCTTATTGGCTCCTTCTGACCTTCCCACCTAACAGAAGCAGAAGATATTAAGAAGATGTGGAAAGAATACACCAAAGAATTGTGCAAAAAAGATCTTCATGACCCAAATAATCACGATGGAGTGATCATTCACCTAGAGCCAGACATCCTGGAATGCTAAGTCAAGTAGGCCTTAGGAAGCATCACTATAAACAAAGATAGTGGAGGTGGTGGAATTCCAGTTGAGCTATTATAAATCCTGAAAGATGATGCTGTGAAAGTGCTGCACTCAATATGCCAGCAAATTTGGAAAACTCAGCAGTGGACACAGGACTAGAAAATGTCAGTTTTCATTCTAATCCCAAAGAAAGGCAATGCCAAAGAATGCTCAAACTACCACACAATTGCACCCATCTCACATGCTAGTAAAGTAATGCTCAAAGTTCTCCAAGCCAGGCTTCAGCAATATGTGAACTGTGAACTTCCAAATGTTCAAGCTGGTTTTAGAAAAGGCAGAGGAACCAGAGATCAAACTGCCAGCAGCTGCTGGATCATTGAAAAAGCAAGAGAGTTCCAGAAAAAAGAAAAAAAAAATCTATTTCTGCTTTATTGACTA